>CALSBZ010000148.1:211600-263979 GCA_943591055.1 Gobionotothen gibberifrons | reverse complement strand
CAAAAGTACCACTGTTTCCTCAGAGGAAGTCAAGTGGTGGCGCTTTACATGCACAGGCGATGCTTTGAATGATAAATGGCTTGTGTTTTATCATAAGACGCTTTGCTTTGCTGTTAAGTATTCAGCTGTTCCACTGCCAGACCTTACAAGGAAGGTGAAGAGATGCTTGTCCGGTAATTGGATGCAATACTTAATTTTTCTTAATGGGATGTCTTAAGAGGTCAAGTAGTCTCTTGTTCCTGGGGAGAATCTCTGGGCGTTACACATCCCACTGGTGCGTTTTAGACACCGATTTGTACTAAGTTAATCTCTTAGCAATAAACTCAATGTGCATCACACTGGTTAAACGTTGGCTCAACTGCAAGGTGGTTGCAAAATAAACAAAGCACTGAGGTTTAATAGTAAACTCACAAGCAGCCTGTCTACACGTGCCCCTTGTCAAATAAAAGTTGCTTTATTGCCGTGCCTCGCTTGTCTGTGTGAATAGAAGACAGATAGATTAACTTTGTAGTGTTTAATTTTGAGAAATGAAATGCCATAACCCATTTTGCTACCATTCATTCCCCCCTTATACAAGCAGATACAGAGGAGATGACACATCATTTCCTCATATAACGATAGTAATTTCACTTCAGCGCACTGGATGACACAGCAAAGCATTTGACAATTAATTATGGATTTGTTTCGCAGTGAGTGCAAGACGTTTTAGGTTAAAGCTGCCTGGATTTTCTAGGAAATCTCAGGATTACCTGTCTTATTGTGGAGGGCTTGCCACAACACGCTGATTTATAAACAGAGCCATAAAAACGGATACACTGAACAAAGAGAACATTACAGCCAAAGTCATTTGTTCAGAAAATAAGATCTCCCAGTGGGCTTTTAATAATTGTGCTCAGGGGGGAATTCCTCTGATTTCATACTTGAATAAATATATTTTTTATTCGCCTCAGTAATGTGTTGTGTTCACTGAATTTGAATTTCCCAGGTTTTATATCTACAAATATTTATGTTCTCAATATAACCATATTTGTTCACATGTTTTGTGAGCTAAATAATTATAGCAACATGCTCACACTGTGTTAACATGCTTATGTTTGGAAGGTATGATGCTTTTCAAGTTAACCATTTAAGATTAGCCTTCGAAAGCTGATAGCATGCTAAGATTTGCCAATTTGTCCTACACTTGGGACATTTTTACCTGATAATAAACTATGTATAAGGTAATGGGGTCAGCAGATATAACACAAATTCAAACTAAGGGGAACATGAATATATGTACTGGGGCTGCAAAAAATATAATCAATTGATTATCTTCACTTTTAGTCTGATTCACATTTCATGGAAATCAATCCATATGTTGTGGAGACATGCCTTTTAAAGCCACATTTAATTTATTTTATGGTGGCACCATAGGAGACATCAGGGAATAACCGAAGGCATTAAGCTTGATCATCTGGGTAACATGAATGTCTTTACAACATTTCATGACAATCCAGTGTTCCAGTGCTAAAACTGCGGAGATATTTCAGTTTAGAAATCAGTGGTAGACTAAGCGGACATTGCTATCTTTAGTGCCATGCCAGTAAGAAAATGCCTAATGGTTTTGTTCTGTTACAGCTTGTGGCTCTTTATGGACTTTCGAGGGAGTTCTTGTATTTTTGTGTGACCCTGGGGTGGAAGCAGCTCCTTGCTCCAGAGGACTTTCAGAACAGCGGGTTGAATCATTTTGCTTGAAGGGGAATAGTCTGTGCAGGGCAGCCCCATAGAGAGTTTTACCCAAGAGCTCTTTAGGCCACGTTGTAGAAACAGTATTTTGTAGGTATCTTTCAGAGTTGCTTATTGACAGGTTGTGTGTGAAGTGGGGGGTTTGTGCTACTCACCGTCTGTTAGCTCTGCAGGGCTACGTATTCTATTGTTCTGGATGTACCGCACAGGACACGATGCAGAGGGGGGTGGTTCAGGATGTACACTGCCAGGCTGGATGGTTAAAAGCACTTACCCTGATGTATGGCTTCCCTCATGTCATAATGGTAGAAGAAAATTCAATAGCCACTACTAATGAAATTATTATGCTATAAAGGACCCGGGTTCCTAGGATGACAGGGACATATGCTAAAAAACATAAACTGAGAGTGGTTATCTTATCTTACACAAACAAAGGACTCAAACAAAAAGCAAGATTGGGTTTGTTGTGACATTTCTATCTAGGCGGATAACACTTTTTGTGACCTTGCTTCAGCAATAGTCAAATTTGTCTTTTGGACATCCATGAATTTATTTTTCATAAACAAACACTTTATGGAATACACTAATCCATCACGCACCAAAACCAGCTTGTCGCCATTGGAGTAACCATGAGTAAAACCTTTCCATTCATATTCGCACTTATCCCGCCACGTAGGTCTGAAAGTCCTGAAGTTGTAGGAAGACTCAGTGGTGTGACGGCGCTTGTTAATCTCTGAGCTTTCACAGTACTCCATCAAAGCAGACGTTGGCCCATGGGTATTAAACATGAAACCACACAGATTTGATGTGCAAGCAGGTACATAATCCTTTGTATGTATTATCTGCATTCCACGTATTCCTCCCACCGCTCTCTGCTCTGTTTAGCCAGCACAGGCTTTAGGACCCCCTCAGAGCCAGAAGCTCAAGCAGGACACAATTTGAAAATCGTCATGCCCTCTTAATACCAACCAGGCTGTTTGGCTTATTTGGATGTGGAGCATTGCCTGCTCTGTTTCACAGTGAAGGGTTAGAAGGTCAGGCCTGTCATTAAGAGTGAACAACAGCATATATGACTCTTTGCTCAACTAATGTGAAAGTATCGGCCATTTGCCACAGCAATTACCGGAGATGAAAGCTACACAGGCCATGAGTAGATCAAATAAAAATATCTACCAGTTAATATTTTCTGTTGTTTACAGCATGACAAGGCATGCATTATTGATATTGCAAAGCAGGTGCTGTGAATTATAATCAGACAATAGTACAACCAGCGCACATATTTCCATTAATCATCCATTTTGTGTTTGGGGAAATATTATTCCATGGCTCATGTAGCATCTAATGAAGCACTTTAAGATCGATAAGTGGACGCATTCTTGTTTACCCACGTAGAAAAGTGATGGGCTCTGGGTGGATTCATCTCCCTCCTCCTCCTACCACTGTGGTCAGGACTGTGTGTTTTTCTTTAGTATAGACAAGGCTCCATTTGCCTTTGACGGGGAGTGTGGGGGAGGGGTTGTAGCATCAGGTTTGATTGTTATCCTGAGGCAACACCCGCACCTGTATTTTGTGCATTCAAAAAGTATTAAGGTAAACAGAAGTGCTCCCTCAGGCCCAATGAGCTGCAGATGTTTGAAGGATTTCCTGTTGAGGGAGGCATGGGGGCTGGGACAGGGCGTGGCTTTACCAGGAAAGGAAGCACTTGTGGTTCAAACTGACATGCATGTACTTGAACAAAAACATACTGCAGGTGGGTAAATAGTGGCATGTGAAGCTGCTGGAGTAATATTTCAACATGTAAATCGAATCCACCAAATGTGTTACTATGCTTTCAGTCTGATCGTGCATTGGATGTTTCAATGTTGACCTTCTGTACGTCTCTGTCTGTTTCCATAAAAGTTGATGAGGAGGGCATGGGTTTTGTGCCACGGCTGCAACTTCCAATTATAATCATGACCAATTCAGCTGTCATTTCTGTCAGACAATAAAGACAAATGCCCATCACATGTTTCCAGACCCCAATGTGACCCTTGCAACATCTCTTTAAAGGTCCACAACCCTTAAGATATTATGTTTTCAACGATATAAAACTGAAAAGTTGGAACAGTGTTTAACATTTCTACTTGATAAATGACTCAATTAAGCGATTAAGAGCCAAAACGATTGGCGATTAGTCATTTTTCAGGCAGAAATGCCAACGAGTCTCTAGACCAAGCTTTTCAAATGAGGATTTACTGTTTTTCTTCCTTTAATATCTGGGGTCAAACAAAACAAGACATTTTAAGACATCCCCTTTTGTTATGTAATTGGAATCGGCATTTCTTCACTATTCACTGACATTTCTTAGAACTAAGGCTTACTAAATCTAATCTGATTATTTAATTAAATCATCTAATCAATTAATCAATCTATCTTAATTTCATAAAAGGATCCTTTTGTCTGAACAAGCCTAGAAATGTAAAGTTACAGTTATATAAAAGAGAGAACAGAAGCAAATCCTCACATTTTATTTGAGTTGGAACCAGCAACATGTTTGACATTGTTTCTCGTAAAGTGACATGAACATATCAACATTTTCCTTCTTTATGAATTAATCAACTTATTGTTCCAGTGCCAGCCTTTCCTCTCTCTCTGTCTATTGCAATATGACGTTATAGCTGAGGACCCTTCAAGCTAATAATAAAAATTGATCACAAATGTTACTCAACCTATTATTTGGAGTGCAGACACTTAGCCTGGAAGTGAGTCCTGCTCTAGTTGCTTAAGGCAAGTGAAAAGGGCAGGTTATGGCTCCTATTCAAAATCGGATACCTCCCATCTGGTGTGATAGCTCTTGAAGAGACCTGGTGCAACGACAAGCACTTTGATCTCAAGAAAGTTGTCTTAAATGTGTCAGGAATATTTTAAAATTGCCTATTAACCCATATGACATGATGGTGGGGTGGAGGGGTGTTCAAACAACTTGAGGCTTCACTTCTTGAACTTAGATTTTTGGATATGAGTTCAAACGCTTCAGTTATTCAGAGGGCACTTTATTCATTAGTGAAAGGCGTTACTCACTCCTTCTGGAGCATCACACCATCTGCTGCCCCTCTTTAACCCTTCCTTTTATTTTATTAGGCTGTAAACATTTATTTCATTATGGTGTCTGCCTGCATGTTTAAACCTAAATTAGTTTGATTACGCTTCTTAGTGATTGCTAGTGCTTTTAATTAAATAGCCTACAAAGGGTTATTTAAAAGGTAAGTGCTACCCTCTGTGTGCATTTAACAGTGCCTAATAATCTTATACTCGTGTTAAAAACACCAGTAAACCATAAACAGTTCAACCTGTTTTCAAGGCTAAACCCAAAAAGCAAAAGGAAATGTTGTGAGTCTAGTTGTACAATAAAATCCCAAGAATACACACAAATGTATCTAATGTAATATGTGTTATTCTCTTGGTAAAGGTTTGATGTATCAGTTCTTTAGAAACACTGTTAAACAAGATCAGCCTAGGATAAAAAAACGACAGGCGAGTGACTGCCATACTGAATGGCAGTCCCCTTTTAGAGATGAATGTATTGAAAGTGAAATGTCTTGTTATGTATTACTAAAACTACACAGATAGTCATGTGGCCTTTAATATCTCTGACAATGATAGAACTCTTTTTTTATTCCTACCTGAAAAGAAACCTCATTGTGGCTCAGTTGAGAAATGGTATTAGCTCCCATTAGTGTCCGCTTCTGACAGCGAAGAATCTGTCTTGTAGACTTTAAACCCAGAGTCTTGGTCGGGTTAATGTCAGCTCTTCCTGGAACATGAAAATGAAGTCATGTTCAGAATGTGAGGCCCTGAGTTGTATGAGGAAGGGTTAATGGATAAGTATGAAGCTTTGAAACTGCGCCTTGTTAATGGCCTAATGTTGCCTTTAATGGTAACAACGTTAATGGGAGTTGTTGGTGGATGTTTATAGTTAGGACGTGAGCCCTCCTATGGTCCGCCCAAGACCACCCACAAGCCCCTCACAACTACTTCTCCCCTCGGGTGCCTTGGCCTGCGCCCTTTAAATATATAATTCAGGATATAATGGACGAGATCTCTGAGTGCACTTACCACCTGATCACTCCCGCTGCAGACTGCTGTCTTAAGAGCAGTCCACGCACTCGTGCTGCTCATCTGCTGACGCAATTTATGACATTTTTAAAGAGGGTTTTACTAATGCTCGTGTGGTCGAGTGTAAAGCGAGGAACATTTCAAAGACTAATGATCGCGCCACAAGATCAATTTCTAGGAAACCTCATGGCAAGTCATTTAGAGTGATAATCACCCTTCTTGTAATGTGCTTTTATCTTTCTCATCTGTCTCGCTCAGAAAAGTAATGGAACAAAATGACCCGTCATACTGCCAATAATGTGCAGAGGCATACATACGTTCCCACAGATACTCTATATAAAAAGGTGTGTGTATCCCTTCTAATTGAATACCTATGCTCTTAAGCCTTATCGTAACATGTATTTATCCCGTTAATTCTAGTACCAACAAAAGGTTTTCCCCCCAGGTATCGGATTCAGTGCTCTGCTGGAGCTTTGCAGAACAATTTAAGCCCAATCAAAGCTGAATTGTCTGCTTTGATTGGGCTGTCAGCATCTTTAGAGTGAGACATTGATTTAAGGGAACTTGAACATCATTTATTAAAAACACTTGGCAATTGTTCCTTTTTTAAATCCCATTTTAAAACCACTTGCTAATCAAAGGGGAAAATGCAAGTACTTCTTGAATCTTTTTCTGTAATCTATAAATCTTAGCTGTGTCTCCCACTCTGCTTCAAAGCTTGAATGTCAGTCAATTAATGATCATGCAGAAATTCGGATGGCACATATATTCCCTGTGTTGTTAAAAGTACGAGAGGATATCTACAATGGAGGGGCTAATGGGAAATAGCTTTTGCCAATCTACCTGGCAGCCAGAGGTCTGTTTTCTTCTCTTATTACCTTGGAGTCAAACATAGACATCATGTTGAGATATTTCTACTGAAGCCTCGAGGATATTTAATGGAAACTTGACTATCTAACACATCACCGGGAAATATCCATTTAGATGGCAGTCCCTTAGAATAACATAGTTATCCGACTACTTCAGAAAAAGTGAATGTAGACATAAGGTGATAAGTTACTCAGACAGGGTCCTTAATGGACCAGAATGCAATGCAGTCACAAGTCATCCTGTGTTTTGAGATGCAGAGCAGGACTCACTGCTACCTTTGGGCTTATTATTCTAGTGCTATTATTCTCCTCACCTACACACCAATAACCCACAGCTGAAACAAATATGTGTGTCTGTTCTCAGGGGATATCAGCAGGTATTCTGGGAATAAATATTAAAGTAAACAAGATGTGATATAACACATGTACTGGTTACTCTCCGACATGAACTCCTATAATCCAATCCTGCAAAAATGAAAAATGGTGTTTGAAAACTTGGCGTAAAAATCTTGGACCAAATAAGCAACAATCAAATAAAAGTTGCTCCTGATTTCTAATTAATCATTTTCCAAATAGCCCCAAGACTGAGTTAACTTAGCCCGACTATATTGTTTTCCTGTGAAACCCCATCTGTCATACTAAGAAGCTGAATACAAAATATGTTTTGAGGGCTTTTAAAACCTGCATTGAACATCACAGATTTATGATATGAAAGATTTATCTTCAACAACATAACATTTCTTTAGGGAAGATGCCATCAATTACACAAGTGGTTTAAAACACCCGAAGGCTTAAACAAATCTTTTCCTCCTTCTTGAGCCCTCCTCTCTTTCTTTGTCCTCTCGTCTCGATCCCCGACGAGGGGCGGAAGCAGCAACCTGATCCCTCAGCGGCAGGTCTGCACAGGTACTGAGGGCCGTCATGGAGACGAGTCTGAAATCAGAGAAAATGGAGCCAGCACTTTCAGTCACGAGGCAACAAAAAGAACCCGACAGGTGCAACTGCAGGCGATGCATTAGCCCTGTTCCCGCCTGCTGTCGTCTGGAGGTGTCTGTGACCACACATGATGCAGCAAATGAACATTGTTTTTTTGCCTGAGGGGGAAAAAGCTATCTATGTGTCTCAAAAGAATTTGAACTAGAAGTGTATTGTATATAGTGGGAAGAGAGTGTAAAGCAAATTAGGTTATTCATTGCTCCGTACTTTAAAGTATAAAAGTGTATGATTAAGGATCATTGAACATTTCTAATCTTTGCTACTGAACTCTTACTTTTTGATACACATTTAGCTTTTTGTTCCTTCTGAATAACATGCAGCATTAACATGAGTTCTGTGGTTTTGTAGCATGAACTCTATTGTTGGTTATTTTAAACGGTGGCCTGAAAATGTGTCCACGCTGCTGGGGTGAGGGAGAGGAGCCATTATGCTTAATAGACTCAGACTAATAATACTGTGCGGTGTATACTCTGCATAATTCTCCATTTGATGTCCATTCTCCTTCTTAGCACCACACAGGAGGGTTTCGCCCTGAGGTGACAAACATGACTCTTCTTCGTGTGCGCTTTGAACATTTGCAGGCTTTTAATTTTTATCATAATGCTTTTTTTTTCTACAAACAAGAATGTTAAAATCACAGTATAAAATAATAATCTGATACATATCTGATACAAAAAGTAGCAATTCATCAAGCGAACATCAGCATTTGTGCATACAAAATATATATAAATCAATGATTTATTGTGGACCCAAAGAAAAGGCCAAATGTATTTATATTATATAGTGTGATAACTGAACAACTTTTCTGTTATCTGAATGTTGGAAGTGGATTCATTGACGTTTTCAAGCCTTGAAAGAGAAATCTTAAGCCTAAGTGTTGCACAGAGAACATCATCTAATAAGTGTAAGAAACAAATTGGTCTGCTGGCTATACATCAATTCAGCGTTATATAAATGTGAGAAAT
Source organism: Gobionotothen gibberifrons (assembly GCA_943591055.1). Taxonomy (NCBI): domain Eukaryota; kingdom Metazoa; phylum Chordata; class Actinopteri; order Perciformes; family Nototheniidae; genus Gobionotothen; species Gobionotothen gibberifrons. The sequence goes on along the minus strand of CALSBZ010000148.1, from coordinate 255,329 downwards.
ATCACAAACTACTTGCCATCATAAACTAATAAATGTGTTAGATTTTTGTCACAGTTTCTCGAACTTGTAGATAAGAATCTGCAGTTGTTATTAAAAACAAAGAGACTAGACAGGCCTAGTTCAGCTGGACTGCAGATAGCGCCTGTGAGTAACGTTGTAGAAAATGAAACCTTTGTCCTAAGTGTTTCTGTCCATAAAGGGACCTCCTTTTCAGATTGTTGCCCTCTAAAAGACCTTTACTCCTTCTGGAGGTCAGAGGGGTGCAGGGGGACATCTTTAGGGTGGTGGGTAGCTTTTTGTGCTCTGAAACAGATGGTGTGGCAGAACATGAGGCTTGGGAAATGGCTTGAAATCTCCATGTCACACACTCTGTGCAGTTCATTTCACACAATGTGGCTTTTGTCTGCCTGCTGCGTACTTCTGCAAAATCGATGCATTTAGGGAAACTAGTCAATATCAACACTGGAATACTTTTTTCAATTCTTCAGCAACAACTTTGAAAATAGAAAAATCAATGCATTCATCATTTATCTATAGAGCAAAAATACAAAATACTGTCTGGCCACAACTTCAGATGTGAGAATTTGTTGGTTTTCTTTGTCAAATAGTGTGAGGTTAAGATAAGATAAGATAATAAGTACTTTAATGATCCCAATTTGGGACATTTTGGGTTGGTGATAGTCAGATAATGTGTTTGGGTTGTTTGAAGAAGTCACCTTGGCATATATATAAATTAGCTATTTCCTTAATTTCTTCAAGATGTATTACTTAATAATGATGTATTGCAGCAACTTGGAAGACAGCCCAATGAGTACCTTTATACATTTGTAACAACAATATATTAATGCAATCCATTCAACATTTTTTGAGTTATTTTTTAAGTCAGGAGCAAAGAGGTTGACATTGTAAACGATGCATCCTACCCATAAAAGCTTCTACCATCCTATTTCCATAGCTACAAACAGAGCTGAACGTACATTCAAATGTGTCCTGCATGCATGCCCATGCTTCAAAATGGAGAGTCTCTCAGCTATTGAATATTAGTGTTTTTTGTCAACCATCTCTCCTGTAAAAAATACAAACTGATGCCCTTAGTTCTACACCGTAACGACACTGACAGGCAATTACAGTAGACATAAAAAAGCTAAATTATAGAGCTTGACATTCGGAATGGTGCCTCCATGGTTCAGCCTGCTGCAGAGAGAAACTGTGTGAAAGGGATGTTGTGCAAGTGTGCTGCCAGTTATCCATCAGTGACATGATTACTACCCTTCCCCTCGACAGAGAGAGACAGACAGTGATAGTGAGGAAGTAGCTTGGTTTATGTTGGTCTGAAACACTTCCTCCTAAGCTTGTACTGTAACTGAATTCAAATACAGTCATATGCTTTTCATAGTAGTCTGTAACATAAGAGTTAAGAGTTAAGTCTTCAAAACAGCAGCTTATAGACCTCATGTAATACTAAATGGCTAAAAGGGTGCTTTTGGGAACCTGGTGGTAGACGGAAGGATTTCCCGAAACATTTCCGCAACTTTCTACATGACAGCGGTTCCTCTATTTCTTTCTTGACGGCTAGTAATGAGTTATAGAGCCTATTACATCTTTGATCCCTTCTCGTTTCAGCACTTGTTAAATTATTAAAGAAAAAACCAGGACGAGAAGCAGAATGTCACGGGAGGTTAGCTTTTCTTTGATTTCTCGCTCCTTAGACAAGCGCTGTTCACTATAAGAATCTCGCCTTTCCTCAAGTATTATTGATCTAGCTGAAGTGGTTCTGTCTGCCCCCTCGCCGCTGAAGCGCTTCTGAAGCAAGGCTATTTGCCATCAAGTCTTTGTGGACATGCGCCATGGGATCTCCTCTCACAGCACAATCCTCATTTTAGGCACTTAATAAGTTTCGGCCTCCGTTTCCTTTCAACTGAAATGACTTGCCTACACACTCAGACACACACACAGACACACAAATAGGGGGGCGTAAGGTAGCAAAACAGGGATATAGAGACCTGTGTGGGGAGGTAGCTGATTTCCCTGGCGAGCTTATATCGGAGCTGTCGTCACCTGTCTCTTCGCCGGGATAGAGGCGCCTTAATCAGGAACATGAAAGTGTCTCCTGTGGTGCCGCCTCCTGTCTCTGTCACTCGCCTGTCGTTTGCTTGATTTACCATTGCCAGAGTATTAGCTAATATCCTGTGTCCAGTGTAAGAACTCTGCTTTATAAGTACCAAGGAATTCACATCCATGCTGGTGTGCCAAGTTCTGGTTTCAGTGGAATAAAGTGCCAATAAAGGATTTGTAAAGACACAGATGTAGCACATTGGAATAAAGTGATGCTTAACCCCATTCTGCTGCTGCTGAGATTCTTTTTTTAAATGGCGCAATACTTCAGTTTGGTGTATCACCACAGGTTATGCATATGATTGCAGAATGGGGCAATATTGTGTTGCTTGAAGCACTTTTGTTTCCATTAGTAATATGTGTAGTGTCGATCAATCCCATTTAAACGTGCTTTGGTTTAACGCAGGTAAAAAGGCTGTGTGGAGAGCCAAAGAGGCGTAATTCATTGACCGAAATCCCCCCCAAATTCTTATCATTGATATTCAGATAGCTGATGGGTTTTAAGATTATTGAGTCTCAGATACCCCTGCTTTGAACATGGTTTTATACAAGGGCATTTTACACAGCACTACTCCAACCAAATCCCAAATACCATCTCTCTTCAAAACACAAGTTATATTATAATGAATATTGACAGACTCTAAATGACCTCGTCTTTGAAAGATCTTCGGCAAACAAAAATCATGTGTAGGCTCTATTTATACATGTGAATTCAATATAACATATAATACCTAATATATTTCCTTATCTGTTGTAATCAATAACAATGGTTTACATCGCCTCAATGCTTTTCTACAATATTGTTTTTTAATAAGGTTAGAAAAGGAAAAAGACACAATGCAGTTGTTATTTTAAATAATAATACGTAGAGCAATGTAGACATAGAATAAGGCCAAACACAACAAAGCACAAGGTTTAGTTAGACTCCCTGTAACCATTTCTCTCATCATATATAGACAACTGTGAAGTGATAATACTTCCGTATGCATTGTGGCCCTGCATGTGATTGCAAACGTGAAGTCACACTGTTCACCTACTTTTGTGGAGAAGGATTACCTTATCTCAGTAACCAGCAGGAGCTTTTGTCTTCTACAACTCCACAAGTGCGATTAGTTCTCATTGTGTAACAGTGTAATCTGTGCAGATAAAGCCTTTCCCTTAATACAGACTCTTCTAAAGTTCTCAGAGAGGCTGAACACAGCTGTATTTGAATATTCAAAAAGGCTCATTTGAATTTGAAATTGAAGGAGTCTATTTTACAGGAAGTGCGATAACCTTTCTGGCTCTGCAGTTCTTGCAGTGTAACCTGAATATAACTCACTCTTTTGACTTAACAATTGAAAGATTGGGAATACCAGGTTGTGCAGGACTCTTTCCTGAGAGAACACCTGGAAAACAAACAAGGACAAATGTGATTCATCACAAGATTCTGAACACATTATATTATGCTGGCACCTACGTACATACCCAGGTGCTGCACATAATCTAGATACTGACAGATTATTTTTGCCACTGTAACACTAAATATGAAATCCAGCATGATATCATAGGACTTGACACATATACAAAACGTGTGCCCAGGTCCTGCACAGAGAGCTCATTAACTCCATCCTCCTAATAGATTCACCATGTCTTAATTTCATGTTTTCCACCTAGTGTGTGCACTCTTCTCTGCCTAAAGCCCATTCAACCACAAGAGTCTGTTCTATTAAAAGCAATGTACATCAGAAAGATAAATCAAGGCAGTGTAGGACAGCTACATGGGCATGCTGTGTTCGCACCAGCAATCTGCATTTCTATTTCAGGTGGATCGGACAGAGGTGTAAAAATATGGATGGGAGAAAGACTCTTAATACGCTTTCAAATCATTTAAATGTAGGTTTAAGGTGTGGCAAATCATGAATAATTGGAGGAATCCGTCCTTTTAATTGTACTGCAGTTGATAGGTGACAGAGCTGTACCCTGTTTTTGGCGAATAATTCCTGGTACAACTGTCATCTGTTGAAATGTGGCAAGCTTTGTTTTGTCCGTGTTGTCACTATTAAACATCCCCGAGCCTTTTTGAAATGCATGGGTAGTGTCTCTGGGGGTGATGGACTTTCGGTATTTGTTTTTTTGTGTGTGGGTTACAATGCTTTGATACTGACAGATAGAGCTTTAAGATCTTATTCTAGTCATCACCAAACATTGGACCACATACATTTTTATATCCATTTTGTTCTCCGTGTGTTTATTGTTTCCTGGTAAATAAATAAATGCTGATATTTTTGCATCCAGCAATCTAACTAGTTTTATAGAGGTGTTATAGTTTATTAGGAAACCTATAAAAATGGTATTAAGTTCAATATATTTGTTTAAATTAACACTTTTTGTAACTAAATGAAATATATCGCACATTACTTGAGTATGTGCAAGAGAAGACGGTTAGTGTTAGCTATTGTGGCTGTTGAATAAATAGTTTGAAATGTGAGAAAATAATCTATTTTTGCTGTGCGTTGAATGAGAATGAAAAGAAAAGGCAGCAAAACATGACCTGTAAAACATCCCATTATTCAATTTGTCTGTTTGGCTTCTTCACTGACAGGCTTTACTGACTCTGGTTAGCTCAGCGTTAGACTAGATTTAGTTTTGAAGCTGACGGCTCATAAAGATGAGTGACAAGTGTCGGGAGTGAACTTGTTCAGCTGAGTGGCAGGAGGACGGCATTAACAGCAGACTGTGTTGACTGGAGGCAAACTTTGAGTCAACACAGACATTGTTGTGTATCTTTAGTAAAGTAATGCTGCATAAAAGTACATAAGCATTTGATGAACTTGTTTAATCGTCTTTATGTGAAAATGACACTCGACAAGATGGGGTCTATCGTGACGGGAACATAACAGCCGGAGCAGGACGCAGGAGATGCTTGTGCTCATCCTTAAATCACAAGCAACTGTGCAAATATGCCTTCAGTGTCCCAGTTGTTACTCTGTCCCAATGTAGACAATGGTAACCATAGCAAAAGTATCTACTTTCATTCAAAGGGATTCAAATGAGTATCACGCACAAAGCAAATGAATTAACCGCCCCATCTTTGCTCCACTTTGAGGAAAGGTCTGCTGAGTTAAGAGGGAAAGTGAGACTAAACCTTCAGTTGCATTGCAGTCTTACTTGTTGTATTCTTTTTGTTGTGCATGAATATAAACAGACCATTTTGTGGATGAATGCATGCACAATATTTGAGCATCTTCATTGTTTTGCACTCCTGTAAAATCCACAAACATTATTTGTCCGACAGATGGAAGTTGGTTTGGCCACTGCTTTGTTTTCTCACACTTTACTGACTGGCTGATGAGCTGTTTTGGGTTTTAGCTGTCAGATCTTCGTCTCCACGAACCCACTCGTGCGTGCAACACACGGAGGTGAATGTGAATACCAAAAACTGAGCAGCACCTCATTTTTAGTCGTGCCATGGCAGCCGCTTCTTCCCCAGAGCCTTCTGGCTCTAACCCTCATGGCAGCCCATTGAGACACCTCGTCCCATCCCCCCTCTCAAGCACTTAGTCTCCATGGCGATGTTTGAGGTTTTCTTTTTCTTTTTTTACCAAGGGAGTTGTTACATTAGCAGAACTGTATAGAAACTGCTACAGTTCTCAGTGTATTTAGCTGAGCACTAAGTGGTATTGGTGTAGGCCAGTCAAATATGATTAGAAAGAAGGGACTTTGAAGCCCTCACAATAATAACAAATTTGACTTTTCATTCAATAAATGTCATGCTATGTTGGAGCTGACCAGATTAGCCCTGTTAAAAAAACTAATTGAAAATTGTGTCCCTGGTTTTCTCTTTCGCAGTCAGCGGTTTGGCGACGGTTATCGGCCTGTATGGGGAAACACTGGAAATCCCGTGCAACAATGGAGCAGTGAATGCAGAGGACGTCATGATCACTAAATGGAAATATGTAAGTCACAGTGGAGGTCAATAGATTCAAAATGGTGGAGTCCGTCTGACACCCACTTATCATGTCTGAACCACGCCCAGTCTGAGTGCACATGCTGTGCCAAGCATCTGTCTCTTCATAATAAAATGTATGAATCGGGGCATGAAAGGAAAACACTGTGTGCTTTTCATTTGAAATGGATGCCAGTACCATATGTGACAGATATGTAACAAGTGCACTCTGCTTTTCTCTCCAGGACAAAGGAGAGGGTCTTTCAGGAGACCTGCTGGTCCAGCGGAAAGACCAGAATGTCTCCATCATGACCACTGATGAATACAAGGGCCGTGTTAGCATGGCTGCAAAATCCAGCCTGCTTCTGTCTGCCGCCAAGCTGAGTGACCAACGCACTTTCACCTGCATGGTGGTGGCTGATGACATCTCAGAATATCCAGTTAATGTGGTGATTCAGAGTGAGTACAAGCTTCTATCGTCTTAAATAACTTTTTATTCTTTTGGATTTCTTTGGTTGAGGTGTTTAATAACTGACTGCAGCATACAAATCACCCACATTAACTCCCCACTCTTTTTTATGAATTGCAGAGACGCCGGAAGGCCTGGAGATTTCTGACAAAGCGGAGGAACTAGAAATTGGCAAACTTACAAAGGTGGGTTTTTAATGATAAACATTGCTTATCCATACATTATTTTAAGCAGCAGCCCATCAAGGGAAATCCCGCACTTGAGCAAAGGTATCTTGAGGCATAGCTGAGGCCATGTTACTACAGTAATGAGTTCTTTGAAGTGATTGTCATGAATTAGTAAAGAGCAGAATCCCCCTTACTGCAATTAAAATACCCAGAGGATCTGAGTGGCTTTAGAAGAGCTCGGGGCATTTCATGGTCTGTTGCGTAGAAACAACTAAGTCCTCAAATGCCGGAAGGGTGCTACAAAAAGCTAGCTTGCTCAGATGTTTAGTCACTTAAAGAGATGCAGATTTATTTGACATGCATTAAACAGTGATTGTTTTTCAATATGTCTGTGCAGGTATTTGCTATGATTTAAAAGTGTTATTTGTGTACCTTAGCTCGCAAAGTGTGTTGCCAAGGACTCCAATCCAGCGGCAGAAATCACATGGCTGAAAAACAACGCAACTCTGAAAGCTGATGGAAAAGGTGTGTATTTTTCATTCTGTTGGAAGATTATAATTAGTAATAGCAACAAAACAACTCTTTAGGGTTTGAGTTGACATTAAGAAATATCACATACACAGATGTATTTATTCTCTCTGACTGAAACAGTTACTGTACATTGTTCTTCAGTGCTGCACTTGCCAAGTGAGAATGCCGCGATATGGTCACTACGCCATTGTTTCCTTGTTAGAGTTTTGAGACAAAGTTGTTCGTTTTCTGTCTAGGGATTTCCATCCAGGCCTCGGTGCTGGTTGACGATGTGACTGGCCTTTCGACCACCTCCTCCGTACTTGAGTACTCTGCGCAGAAGGAAGACACGGACGCCGTGTTCACCTGCAGTACTAAGAACACTCTGGCCGCAGGGATCGTGTCCTCTCCAGTAACCTTCAGTATCACCTGTGAGTCCCCAAGGCCACGCAAACAACCCACCCGGAAAACACTTGCTAAACTGTTCAAGCTGCTATAACACAAAATCCTGCTGAGTGTTAGATGAGAAGAACAATACCTTTCTGATGTCAGTAGAGTAAAGATAACGCTACAGCCAGTTAGCTTAACTTTTAGCATTAAGACTTGGGACAGAGGGAAACAACTAGCCTGGCTTGTCCAAATATTATTTGTATACATTGAATAAATACTTGTTAACTTGTTAATTGGTGATTGGCTATAGATTTGCTAGGAGGTGAATTGTTTAACTTTGCGCAGAGCCAGCCTGGATGTTTCCAGGCTTTTTGCTGAGCTAAGCTGTCTATCGCAATATAATTATATCTAATGGAGAAGATATTAGAGTGGTATCGATCCTCCCATCTGCAAGCTAGCAACTACAATTATGTCATCATCATATTTCTCAAGAAGATACTACTAAGACAACCGAAATATGGCACATGCATCTCGTGCTTGACCATCACCCTGGGTATTTTGGTAGCCATCCAAATGCTGATGAAGGTTAGACATTTCAAATTATATTTAAAGTTTAAAAAAAAGAAACAGACCATTGTAGATTTCAAGCCAGTGGGTTGTGACTGAATGCAGTCCAATTTGGCAGAAACATGAAAGGTTACAAAAAAACAGCACCAGTCGGTTTCTCCACTTGTAGAAAATCAATCACAACATGTTATACAAGGCTGATTCAAAAAAAGAATTCTGTGCTTTTTCTTTCCCCTTTTCACTTTTGAATAGGGAAGCAGTGGTTCTTTGTTCAATTAGGAGCCTTAATTATTTAACGGGATATGATTATTTTAACTGTGATGTGATTTTCTCATATTTGTATTATATTTTTTGGAGTAAAAGATAAGAATAACGGCTATTGAATAGCCTGACTTTAATTTTAAGTCATGTTTTTCAACATCACACTGGGCTTTTCAGGACTACATGAGCAGCAGCTCCTGGCCCACAAGCTCATTACAAAGACCAATACATACTATCTTTAGTGGAAACAGGCTGTTCTTTTTCAGACTATATTAACAGTTTTTATGTAATTCTTTCCTACTGGTACAACAAAGAAGAAAACAGTAACGATAACTTTCATGGTGACATTTTTTAAATCAGCATTAAATATTCATGCTACCTGCTAAGTGCAGACTTTAAATTCAAATGTATCACTGTCGTAACACTTTCTCACAAGAAGTGTGAAGAGTTTTGCCTCTGCTGTAGCAGAAAGCTACAGCTCTCTGTAGTGTGATGACACAGTGTGTCTCTGAAGTCAGCTGTTAGGGGAACATGCTCATTAAGTAGCCCTCTGACTTTCCATCTCCTACTTTCTGCCCAGACTCCACAGAGAACCTCATCCTTCAGGTCACTGGTCAGGACTCTCTGGTGGAAGGAGACAGTATGACCCTGAAGTGTGTTGCTGATGGAAACCCAGCTCCAACCGCCTTTAACTTCCACCTTAAGGTACAGGTGCTTATCAATATCTCATTGAGGCACTCAGAGATGTCTTCCATTCATGCTTAATGTGTTGCTGTTTTTTCAATGAGGCTAATCTCCCGCCATTGTATGTCTTTGAAGGGAGAGATGGTGAAAGTGGAAAACGCTGATTCTTACACCATCACTAATGTCTCTCGCAACACCACTGGTGAATACAAATGCTCTCTCGTTGATGATCCAACAATGGAAGCATCCAAGGCCATCACAGTGAACTGTAAGGGACCAAAACATGGTGTAGTATGCAGTTTGGCCACAAGCCAGCATGATTGTCAGCACATTTACCTTTCCCGCATGTAATTTTCTTTATAGCTATGTTTATTGCTAGATGAAAGAAAGTCCTACTGTTTTTTTTTCTTTTGTTTCGTGAAGGAAAGTGTTGTGTCAAAGACACTGCCTCTAATAAGCTGCATCTGCAGGGCATTGAGCCAAGTGCAGGGTTGTGTGGTTAATGACAGGAATGTTTCAACCCTTGTCAGGCCTCTGAACCATCTATTCACAACCCTCTCCTCTCTTGTTAGACCTAGACATCAATTTAATCCCCTCTGGAAATATCGTCAAGAGTGCCGGTGAAGCATTGCATCCAAATCTCAAGATTGATTCCTCCGGAGACACAAAGGTCTCCTGGACAAAGGTAAAAGCAATCTTTTATACAACAAAGCCTGAATCAAGTAAGAAAACTGAGTGGTTGTTATTGACGGTCCATCCTTTTCATTTGATACAGGACAATGTTAAATTGGACAAAGAGCCCAAGTTTGCCAAGCTGACTTTTGCTGATTCTGGCCGCTATGAGTGTAAGGTGACGCTTGGGCTCCTCATCCAAAAAGCCTCTCTTGAGCTGACTGTTGAAGGTAAGAACTCAGAGATTTTTAGGATATATTATTTGTAGCTTGTTGTTGAGAGTTAGATTAGAGAAGATGTATACCACTTTTGCCTCAAAGCAGCAGGTAAGAGCAGTAATAAGCAAGCCTTGGTTTGGGCTCAGGTAACATAATCAGCCTAAAAACATAGCCTAAATAACTTGGTATATCCTGATGTTTAAACATTCAGACAACCCAAAGTGTAATTGGTAAACTGAGGTACTGCTAGGTACATTGTGTTACTTTTGGACAGAGCCACTCTAGTTGTTTCCCTCTTTCCAATCCTTATGCTAAGCTACACTAACCAACTGCTGGCCATAGCGTAATACCTACCATACAGAACTAAGAGTAGTATCAATCATCTGATCCAGGAAAGCAATTAAGCATATTTTCCAAAATGTCAAACTATCCCTCAAGTGAGTTCCTCATCAGACAACTCTGTGTCTGTGCTTGAATGAAATGCAACCATTCACGCCACACGTGCACTCATTCAGATGTATCTGAAGGGTTACGTCCTGTTGCAGGTATTCCGGTGATCACAGAGCTGACCAAAAAGCGTGGCGAAGACGGCACACATGAAGAACTGATTTGTAAGGCTGAAGGTTCTCCAAAGCCAGCTGTTTCCTGGAGCATCAACGGCACCCTGGTATACACACACACACACACACACACACACACACACACACACACACAGACACAGACACAGACAGACACACACACACACACACACCACACACACATATACATACTCTTGCAGCATTATCCTTTATCATGTAAAAAAATATCCTGTTAAAAATCTAATACGGGTATGTGAAACCATTTCAAGATTTCACACAATAGCATAATATTATGGCCATAAATATGTCCTGAATGTCACGATTAAAAGACCGCCTCCAATGACAAATTACGTTTTTAAGAGATCCTTCAGCAGGCTTTCAATGTTTCTGTCGGTCACTCTTTGAATGATAAATCAATACTGGTTGTTAAAGAAATCCATCTTCTGTCCTTGGTCCTCCTGTACAGTCCTGACTGCAGCAGTTAGGCAGCAGCGTCTAAGTATGGTTTATAAAGTATTCAAGGCATATTGTAGATGATTTCTATGTGCAGCACGCAATATCTGGCTTCCTCTGGATCTACACAGGTACAACGTTTTTGATTAATTAAAGTGTTATTTTAGGTGTTAGGTACATCACACAACTTCTTAACAAAACACTTTTTCTTCCACTGAAATATACTAATGGCTCCTTTAGCAGTGAAGACAAACCACTGAGATGCTTATAGTTGTTTCAATGTAATGGCATTTTCATCAAAACAAACCTATGAATATCACCCGCAGAGATGTGAAGGTGTGACTCTGTTTAAGCTTATGATAAAAGATCTGAGACTTTTCAGTGTCTCGGCCCTGAGACAGTTCATGCCTTGCCGTGCCACTGAGTGACTTCTCCCTCCCTGTTATGTGCAGAGCAGTTTGCAGTGTTAGTATTTTCCCGGCTACCACACTTATCTACTCCAAACATTTCTAGACGAGTGAGCTCAGTGTTTCGAAAGAGAACATTTCTTTATTTTCTCTGAGGCTGAAACCCAGTGTTTCTCTACAGACTGTCACAAAGACAATGGCTTCCAATTGGACATTTATTTTCTCTTTTGTCTCAGTGGTGTACCTGTGTGTACTGATAGCGGAACTGCTCAATGAAGCATTTTAAATTCCATGTGAATATGAGGGTGTGTGTAGGATGGTTACACTATTTTCCAGCTCTTTCAGTCAATGTCTAACCTCCAAACTTAAACCTGTGTATCATTATGAATCAACTCCACAACCCTTTCACTAAAGGACAAAACATACAAACTACAATTCAGTCAAAGTTCATGTTTTTGTTCTCTCGTCCCATCCTAATTCACAAAAGATAGCAATGAAAAGGAATGAACACAGGCTCATTAATTGCCAAAATGTCCATATCTTCCTGTACTGTACACGTAGAAGACCCTGAAATAGGGTGTTGGCAGTTTGTCTTTGTGTCTGGGGCTTTCCCCTGAGACTCAAGTGTCTATATCCCAGAGGCACACATGCTGTGTCTTTGTCATGGAAAGGCTGAGTCACATAACAATCCAACGTCGCCCCCTAGTGTTACAAAGAAACACTTCTTCCATGCCATGACATGTTAAGAAATCCAACGTATACTAATGTGTTTTTTCCCTTACCATTCAGATTGATGAGAGTCCCTTTGTCAATGGAAAGATAACACAAAAGATCAGAGTGGTGCCTACTGAGAATCTGACTGTCTCTTGTACGGTGTCCAATGAACTTGGCGTGGCTACCAAAACTATAAATGTGTCATCCAGTAAGTACAACGTGGTAGTACAGTCCACTCGCCTCTCCCCGCTTTTTGCTCTAAACTAACTTAGTGATCTTCCTTTTGTAGATGTTTTTCTAAAATGCTAACTAACTCTTTCTGTCTGCATGTTGACTTTACATTATTGTTCAAATGTTTTAACTACTATAATTTAGCAGGTCTGTACATTAAAGCTGTTTAAATGGGTATCAGTTAGATTTATTTTTATAAAAAACACATTTTTATGAACTGACATAAAGCTTTCTGATATATTTCCTTGAAGTTACCTACAGTAATACACCATTTTAGTCCATACCAGGCAAAAATAAGAGGTACATGTTTAAGAAGACAGTGACACCCATACAGCGTTAATTCATCATGTAGAAATTTGTATTTCATATTTTATTCTTGAGTAAAGAACTTACTTCTCTCACATCATCACTGTAACAATCTTATTCATGCATGCACGTACCACTTTGTACACACTGTTTTCTCAAAGCCTGCCGTTTTAAAATCATTCTTTGCTTACTCATTCCTGCGTGTTTGAGATAGCATTTCACCTCTCTTTTCCCCTTCACTGCGTGGTGTATATGTTGGGATGCTGGACTTTATCTGTTCCCTCTCTGGAACTGCAGTACTTGCATGCAAAAGTAGAATAGAAGTAGAGTGGTTACACTTTTCTGGACTTCAAGTTTGCTTTCATTTTTTTTAATTTTGATTTGCAGTTAATTTTATTTCATATCTGATTTCAGTAATTGAGGAGGTGAGAATGGATAAAAAAGGTAAGTTGTAGCAGTCTTCTAGCTTGTAAGAATCGGTGGAAGGTGGGTTAGTTAAAGACTATGGGGAAATCAAATGTTGCGCACTGAAAGATTAAATATTTGTAACCTCGCCTTCGGCTCTACAACTGAATCTGAAACTGAAATCATCTTAGGACACTTTTTTCGGTCATTAATAAAACACACAGATGAAGGAATAAGAGGAGTGGAGCTACCAGCATCCTGACAAAATGTCAACATTGTCCATAATCCCGTTGGCTGATGAAATTAATCACTAACTAAGAATGTCCGTCACATTTAACATTAACATTTAAGTCAATGAGTCATAACCATACGCAGTGCGGATGTGACCATTCATCAATGCATTTATTGCACATAATGACTCTTTTCCTCCCTGTATACGTATGCAGTCAGGCTGGAGTTTCATATTGAGTGAATGTTTCTCCCAGATCTCTCATGTTCCTCTTTTGTCTTACAGCTCAAACAGATGAGAATGACCAAACCAAGTTGGTGGTTGGAGTTGTTGTCGCCCTCATCGTCGCCACTGTAGTTTTAGGCCTGGCCTACTTGATCTACGTGAAGAAATTCAAGTAAGTAGTTAACATTGACCTTTCAACAAAATGATTATGCTGTTACGTAATGATCCTAGCTTTTCTAAAGGTGCATTATTATTTTATTTAGGTGCATGCTTAAATGATCTTTTTACAAATGTTATTCGGTATATTTTAGCAGCTATAGATGTATACATTTGAGACGTATTATTGCAGCAGAAAACAATTAAGCAAATAAACAGATATCGATTGTCCCTTTCCGTTACTCTTCTACACCAAGTTCCCACCAAATATACATGGAGTGCACACTATAAATGTTGATTTGTTTGCATCTATTCCTTTAACTGAATTAATGAACAACAATTAACAACAGTTTATCAGCTTTGAACTTTCGGTCTTGGCACAGTTGTCTGTTTTATCCACTTAGTAATCAACCATGCATTTGCCAAATGAAGGCGTTTAGCTCTTGATTGATCATGAACTTGTAGCTTGCTAATTTAAGTAAATAATCGAAGTGCAGGAATATGCGTAGCTTCCATTAAGTGCTAGTGGACATAAGATATTATTCTGTCCATGTGAAGTCCACACAATAATACCATATAGTGTTTGGGTTTCTTGCAAATACCTATAGAGGAAAGGCTTGTCAGCATGTCATGTTAAATGTTTTATGTTAAACAGGCAAGGAAGCTGGAAGACTGGGGAAAAGGAGAACGGCTCTTCTGAGGAGGAGAAAAAACTGGAGGAGAAAGTGGAGGAGAACAGCCAAAAAGCTGAGGTGTAAAAGAAACGGCAACCATCCTGTGGGAATGTGAAAGGTAAAAACATGTTTCCATCGCTTTCCCCAAATAATGAATGCATAAATAATGAAATAAATACAAACACAGTCATTCTTGTTTAAATAACATTTATTGTATTTGTTTTTCATTCTAGTGAGAACATGGAACTTTTGCACATTCCTCATCACCTCCTTATCTGGGGGGAAAAAAACCAACGACTGTACATTGGGATGAAAACGATTTGGATTTGGTTTCAGGGAGCATTTTACTAAAATTACATATCCAACCCCCCCCCCCCCCCCCCCCCCCCTCCCCCCAATCCACCTGAGCTCCTCAAACCCTCACCCCTCCTATCCTAAAAAAAAGATGAATGGATACTGTATGTGATATACATAACTTGTCTGCACTACTGATACATGTGTAAACTTGTCTACTCTTAGGATTCATGTTTGTTAGAATGGAATTTGGGAAAAAAGAAGTTTGGGTTTTGTTAGTTGATGCAAGTAGAATAACTACTAGCCCAGTTGCCTTTGCTGTAAGGATGTGTAGGCCTGAATTAGTCTTACTCTTTGGCCCTTGGAGACATAGCAGGGACAGAGGGACACCATTGCTTCTTAGCTTCACGCCATCACAGTCAAAAGACCTCTGCCTTCAACATCACTGTAGTATATCTGTTTATTTGTGCATTGATTTCAGTTTGTTCATTCAGGTATAAAAAAAAATTTGAAATAGAGATGAAATTCCTGAAAGGGCTTTGGGTGTATTATACTCTGCATTAGTTATAGATGGTAATATGATTTACATGTTGCAGGACGTAAGCGATGTGCCACAGAGTTCTTTGGCATCACCTGATTTGTTGGTTTTGGTTTTTGATTGTGTGCAAAGTAACCAGGGGAGAAACAAACAAAACTCAGCTCATTTCTGCCTGTTTCTTTTTTCAAAAGGACTGTACATTCAACATAACCACGGTATACCACAAACAGGTAGATTATTGACAGAATGTATAGCATAACTCGCCTCATATAACTGGCTATCATTTGGCTGTACAGATTGTTTTACATAAAGCCATTGTTTGTTTTCATGCAAGAAGAAGTCCTTGAGCCTGTAGCAGGGAAAGGATGTAAGTGGATTCATATGTGTGTGCTTCACCAGTGTTGAAGTATGATTGTAGCTCTGGGATCATTTGTAAGGGAGCACACAAAGAGGACAAGGTGTTTGTGTCAAAGTAGCCGCCATTATATGTTTGCCTTCTTTTGAAAATCTACCTGTAACTGCTTCAGTTTGTCATGTGCACTCGGGTTCATGTTTTCATGTCAGATTTATGTAGAATACAATGGAATATGCGCAGCTGTACATGTCACAAAATTGGTCCCTTCAGGAGCATTTACTCAATTTGAAACTGTATCAAACCCAGGATGTAATTGTGAAGTATGTGAATTTCTTTTCTTTTTGCTATTTATATTGTACAAGATGACATTTCCTGGTAGGTAAATTCAATAATCGTCACATAATTCATAACTTGGATTGAAACCGTTGTTAAGTTGCTTGCAGGCTTTACAAACATGTAATTAAGTTGTGAGTCGTCAGTAGGTTGCCCAGGGTCTGCTTGAATAATAGATTCAGCATGTGATCATCTCAGACCTCCAATTAGCTGTTTGTTGCCTACCATGTGTACAACCATCAAATTGGAAGAATGACCAAAGAAAGTGAACATTGCCATGCAAGTATTGTAAATACCTGATGTTTGTTTTTGTACTTTTGTTTAAAATAAAGTGTACATTTGAAAAAATGATGTCCACTGAATATTAATTTTGATGTTACATTTTCCTGTTTTGAAATAAAGAGCAACACGGAACAGTTTTTCCCTTGTATACATGCTAAATGTATGTGACAATTACACAAATAATATATAATGACTGAACATGACAGAGCAGTAAAAGAGTTGCAAATAGTGGTAGAAGATGTTTTAACAAAAGGGCAACATACAGTATACTTCTGTAATGAAGACTAATTTCACATCTCTTGGCACAAAACTGAGACAAGTTAAAAATATGATTTTGCATTACATCTATTACTGCATCATATTATGTGTTTACAATCTCATAAAAGCAGTCACTTTCCAGAGAGGTAGTGTGTGTAACGACATAGCAGCGGTGTAAAGTAACTAAGTAGATTTACGTAGCAAGTACTGTACTTATTTGAGATGCTTGTACTTTACTTGAGTATTTAAATATATGCTACTTTGTACTTCTATACAATTCAGAGGTAAATAGTATACTTTTACTCCACTACATTTATTTAATACCTTTAGTTACTTTACAGGTATGGATTAATAATGTGAAATATAATCAACACTCAAATAAGACTTGAGTTTACCTGGAGTAAATTCACAAGCTACCATGCAGTATACAAAGTCATTCAAACTAGCTGCACCTTTACCAGCTTTGATAAATACATTAATGCATCAATAATTGTAAGAACAACATGTAATTTATATTGTACCAAAATGGATATCTGCATAATGAGTACTTTTACTTTTGGTACTTTAAGTATATTTTGATGCTAATACTTATGTACTTTTACTTGAGTAACAATTTGATTGCAGGACTCTAATTGTAACATAGTATTGCTACTCTCATCTTCTTTTACGTAAGTACAAGATCTGAGTACTTCTTCCACCTCTGGGACATAGTAACCTAAATTGCCAGGGTGACAAGCAAGTGGAAACAAGTATGTTGATGGATGTGTGTGATCATACCAGATTCAAACCATTCATACCAGTGGCGTAACAAGGTTGTGATTGGCCCCGGTGCAAATATTGTTTTGGGCCCCCCATCGCCCCAAACATAAGTGCACGCTGATGCGCTCACACCACAGTCTATGGCTCACACACACACGGACATACACTCAAGCTATTACATTTTGTATAATGCTGCCGCACTTGCTGCTGCTAGCTACAGTACAGTACAGGTTGATTAAATGGTTCGCTCGTCACGCAAGGTACCACATGACATGAAAGGGAGCAAGGTCATTGGACAGACAAATTACAAATTAATTTAGGTTGCTTGGTTACTTTGAAGACTGCGTGATCCGGTCAATGCCATTTTGCATGGGCCCGTGGCCGGCTCTGGGCCCCGATGCGTTGCACCGGCTGCACCATTGATAGTTACGCCACTGATTCATACCCTTTCACTATTAACCTGTAGTGGAAAGTACATTTACTCAAGTACTGTGAATAAGCCTACATTGTAGGTACTTCCTTTTCTTCCCCCTTTGCTTCACCACATTTCAGAGGGAAATAATGTTCTTTCAACTCCATCAAATTCATTGCTATGTCAAACAACGACAATCTTAGGAACTCTCCTGGTCTCTCTGGAGGGTTTTGCCATAGTGGACAACACTGTGAAAAAAGCATAACATCCAGTGAATGAAGCAGAAAAGGCAGTAATGTTTGATCTGATTGATTCTGCATTTAATGCCATTAAGGCCTACAAGGGCAAAGACACCATGACTTTCCAAAAGAAAATGGTATTTGTCAGATAATCACATTAACCGCAAGATCATTTACACATCAATGTTGCCAGCTGGATCAGCCCCATGACTGCGGCAGTGATAGCTCTGTGTTACTTATTAACTTTAACCAGTCCAGCTTCTACTCCGCCGCCAATAGCTGATGCCCCATCTCAAAATGCAATGTACACTAAGAAATGTAATCATGGGCCTCCTCATCAGATGGTCTCAACAAAATAAGCTTTTGCTGCCATCCTGTGGTCATATAATGTAAGAGCAGTGTTGGGATCAAGGAAATACTGTATCTGTTGAATGTATTCTGAGAACAGAACCTGTGCTTATCAAAGTGCTTGACCTACAGAATTGAAATAAATATTTATTTTAACTTTGAGAATTACGGAATACATCTTAATAAGGATTGGAGCCCTTTTAACTTCTGTAAACAATATCTTCATGAGTGGGTTTTGTGTTAACAGCATTATCAGTGTCACAAGCAAAAAGTAAGGTTATTCAAGGTTTCTTTATACTTTAAAACAGATAAATAATCCCTAATGAACATCACAGATGTATAGGGTTGTTATACGAACACATAGAGGTCAGGGATTCACCACTAAAGCATGTTCTTGTGCCATGATATTGTTAACAGGGTTATCATTACAGTGTCACAAAGTTTTAAACATCTGGCAGAAATATGAGGAAAAGAATAGGGGAAATTATACATGTCTTCTACACTGATTCCCAGGTAGACGAAAACAGGCGTCGACTGTAACACTTTAAAGGAAACACAGAGAATATAAAAAGATATCCAATACATTTGTGAAAACAATATAAGCTGATGCAATTGCTAATTTCTAGGTACTCTGTACCGCTTAATGGATTTCACACAATATTTGAATTTCTGTAGCAGCATTTCAATAATTTCCGACAAGCGTTTGTTAATAGAGAAGATCACCATAAAAGAATCCGAACAATATGGTTTATGTTTAAGTGGGAATCTATATTTCAATAATGAAAACACTGTCTCATTTACTACTATTACTAGTATTACATGATCTTGAAGCACAATAATCACTAAATGATAAATGTATGATCATGTCACAGTTAAACGTATTACACCCATGACCACTGTGGCCTTTAAGAAGTATGTCCTCGGTTGGTCTAACGAAACAAAAAGGATGCATGTCAACATAGATTTAATTTACCAAATTTCTTAGGAACGATGACTATGCAAAGACTTAAATAAAAACTCTGGTGTGACCATGTTTACCTTCTGTCAGAGAAGACAAATGTAGTGAGGCCCAATAGAGCACTTTTTTTTCTTTATGACTGTCCTTTATCTATTAAGCAAACATTGTGATGCACTATTGTGTGTTATTCGTTGTATAACTTTATCTCTTTACTAAGTGTTATTGTGCTGTTTTTGTTTCAATTATCAAGGGACTATGACTATCAGGTTAACGCTAAAAAGCGTTACTGTGCATCACATTTTGATATGGGTTTTAAACTGTGCATGGTCCCCTAAAAAAAAGCATTTTATGTAAAAAATATTTTGTTGTCCAAATCCATTCCATCATTTGTTAATACTCTGCCATCCTAATCAGCCTATATTATGTCCTATATAACTTTGTTGCAATGTTGGAAGAGCTTGGGTCTTAAGATTTTCATTTCTACATTGTAACTATATGACAATAAAGCCTTTGAATCTTGACTCTTGACATTGCAGATATAGGATGTTTCAGAAACGTGTGTAAACTGCATATATTGTTTTTCTTTTTGTAAGCTTTGGACATTGGGGTGGTTTGGTCATTTATCTAGAAAAACATATTTTCCTTTGCTCTATGTGCATTAGGGTCACTGTGGTGACTGCTGGGTTTTGTGTGTTCTGATTGCATGGGATGCAGATCTGTTGTGGGCAGAAAGTAACAACTAATGTTCAACACTTTACTGTTAACACTCACTCAAAGACACTCTACATTGGATATCATTTGACTAGTGTTGGGCCAGCAAGTAAAACTAATCAGCCAAACTGGATAATAATGACATAGAAGTGAGTATAAAAACAGTTTGCAGAAGCAGTGTATTTGGCAACGTTGGAGTATAAAGAAGTGCATCGATGCAAGAGTGTATATATTCCAAAGTGTGTGCTTTACTTGTGATTTGATAAACTTTATATTTTAAATGGCACTGTAAGTCCTATGGAATTGAAAGATAAATTGTCATGTTTCGGTGAAATATTCCTTCCAGCTAATGTCTTGGCTCAGATTAACTTGATGACTTAAATGAGTAGCATACATTATATTTTTATACATTTTATCTAAAGTATTTTCTCTGTTTGACAGTGTCCACAATCTGCAGAAAACGTATGTGGGGGGGGAGAAAGTCATTTTGTCGCCCCCGCTTTGAGGGTAACTAATTAGCAAAGGATGGCTTGCAACTTATTGAAGAAGCATTCAAGTGCAAGACAAATATACATTTTTTTGTTGATATTTTTACAAAATTAAACCCAGAGCTGTTTCAGTGATATGTACCTTGATGATAAAAAAAAAAAGAGATCTCCCTGGGCTTTACTTTGTACCCAACCAGCAGATGTCATAAGTTGACACATTCACTCAGATCACAAATATCCAGCAGGTGACCTGAACCTCTTGTGCCTTGAGACACATACTATAATAATTGCTGTATGCCGTAGTTAAATGTCTAACAGTTTTAGATGGGAAAGCATCAGAGTTTATATTAAGAATACATTTTGACTGAGTTATATTATAGAAAACCTGCCCTAGTAAATCTTGTTTTTTTATTTTTACTGCTTAGAATTAAAGTGTAGGCAACATAGGCCTATTTCTTATGCAGTCTTATGTGGGGTTTCTTTTATTTATCTTTCATCCTAATGCTTAAAGACTCACTATGTTAAAATGGGCTTCTGGATAACTGTCCCTTTAATCAGAAAATACTGTAAGCTTCGAAACTAAAATGGGATAAACATAAACATACACATACTTCAGATAACATCTCCCAAAGTTACTTTGATGAAGGTACAATCCTCCGTATTTTGTTGCTATTCTTCCACTGCAGCTCAGCAGGTAAACACTGGGTTTTGTAAACTAAAAAGTATAATATAAGACATATAGTAGCCTACATTAAACTTATCTGAGTCTATAAAAAAGTATTATTATTATAAATAATAGTTTTGGCCAGCGCCATATAGAGAGAATTCTATCTATATGGCGCTGGTTTTGGCTAAGCTATTCTTCAAAACACCAACGTTAAAAAAAAAAGGAGATAGGAAACACATACCAACTTGCTGTGATAGACGAAACTGGCAGCATAAGGCTACACATACAGATACTACATAAAAAGAACGGACGTTTAAAATTGTAAAAATAAACGCATTTCTGCCGGACGGTAGCAACAGGCCAAACACGGTCGGCAGACAGACAGGGACACCACTGGAGTTATGTGTCCTGTAACTCTGGCCAGTTACATTTTATTCGTCATTGGTACATCCGGGTACTTCATTTTTTTTGATTGACAGTTGCCATGGCAACAAGCTAGAGCATCGCCATTTTGTCAGGAGGGTTTTTTTCCCAGCTCAGTCTTTTCAAATGTTCTCCCTTCCCGCCGGAATAATGCTGTCAGTGGATATATATTTGACGTTTTTGGATATCGAAATGCGTCTAGTGGATCGGATTAAGAAGATCAAGAGGCCGACGTTTTAAATAGTTGAAACAATTAGGCGGCGCCGCACTAACTCAGTTGTCCGTGTCTCTGGTCCACCGGGCCGGTTCACTGCGCAGGTTTGGACCGCGCGCCATTTTGTGAAAATTTACACAAAATTCCTAACCAAAATTATCAGAGGACACGGTTTCTGTTTCATGTTTGAAACGAGCTGGATTCAACAGTATTGTCGTATCTATCGAAGTGGCCGTCGCTACATTTGCAAAGACAGCGTAACATCTGCATTTGACATAACGTTTGTTTAGCGGCAGCTAGAAGTGTTAGCTTGAGGCTAGCCAGAGAAGCTACAGCCAGCCAGGGCAGGTAGCTAATGTTAGCTGCGTTCATTTTGTCAACTAGCTAGCCAGTTCGCTAAGGTTAGCTAGTGAGTTATGCGAGCTAGTTAACGTTAGCATGTTGCTAGTCATCAGCTGATAGTAACGTTAGTCAAAGTTGCTTCGATCGCCGATGTTGTTCATCAACGCTTGGAATATGAAGACCCTAATAAATCTGGAAGGCGATTTTTTTTAAGAGTTGGCCGACCAGAGGACGGGAATTGGATTTAACGTTAACCTTACTCGCTAACCGTGCAGGGAGGGGAGAATCTCAAGCTGGATAAGTTTCCTCATCATACAGGTTATTGGACTTTAAATGAAGATCGTGCCATCAGAGGTGAGTAATACTAAAATACTATCTGTGACATTACCATTCGTTTTCTTAAAATGTTACGTTTACGCCTTCGCAGTTTCATATTGTATGTAACGCGAATGGTTAACAATGATGGACGCGACAGTGAAGTTGAGAACGGTAGCTTATGGTATGGCGGCTAGCTAACATTTTGTGGCGGTGCCGACTCCGCTGAAGCCAGCGTTCTCAACTGATTTCAGTCAGTAGGTCAACGGACTGATTTTATTGTTAACAGGGATCTGTTTTCCAGCTTGTTGTAAGCCATAGGGTGCAGCGGATTGTATAGGTTTGGAAGAAGAGTCATGCTGGCACGGTGTTAACGTTACAGCTAACGTTAACCCTGCAATATAAGACATTGTCATTGTACGACTTAAGCAAGTCTTGCCGTGTAAGCTAACAGTCCCATTTGAATTACTGACAAAACAATTTCTTATTGTAAAACGATGTGGTCTGCTTTGGGTTTTTGAGTTATACAGTACGGAAGCTCACCTAGCTATCCTGGCTAACGCCTGGTAGCTAATTCGGCTAACCTGGCTAATGGTTAACGTTGACTTGTTGACGAACCAGCTGAATGGGCCCCACAACCCGCTGGCTGCACAGCGTCACTAGCTAACGTTGGATTGGTGAGAGATATGCTTGCTTGTCCCGCAGTTTTCAGGGTAACGTTAACGACGACAACGTTAGCTAGTTAGACTGCTAACGGTAACGTGAGCCCGAATACGTTTACCATTTATTCGTGAAATTTGATGCATACACGAACGATAGCAAGAGGGGACGCAAATTAACACTGAATATGCTTTCTAAATTCCAACCATGACGAGATCTACCCCATCATCTGTAAGTACATGGCTACTCGGGCACCGTCTTTATGCACTGACGTTAGGCTTTTAATTGTTTTGGATGGGTTACATTGGATTCAGCTTTGGCATGGATCTAGTCGATTGGGCGTGAGAAGATGACACATAGTCATGTTACAGAGGTCTTCGGCTATCACGTATGATATGATACGGCTAACAATAGCAAGCTAGTCGCCGTTATATTTACACCTAAATAGGCCCGTTGATGCCGTGATGAGTAGAGCCAGGAAAGGAACTGTTCATATGTCAGTACTGAAAATGAAGAATAATCAAACGTTTAGGAGGGACTAAAGAGCTACAAGTGTGCTTGCTAAATGGCTTTTTCATCAAATACATCTTACATATTCGGGTTGCAGATTTTAGAATTGTCAAATGAAGCCCATAGGTATTTTATTCTGTCAGGTATTGTGTTTGTAAAATGGAGTCAAACCAAACTTTCCCAGTTTTTGTTAATTTGCACTATACACCAACCTTCTGAACTGTACTATTTGGTTTTACAGTATTTTAAGTTGGACTACCTATTTGTAAGTACATTTGAGGTATTAAAACACTTAAAATGAAAAGCTATGTTGACTATGGACATGTAGTCCCACTCCCTATCCATATTAATCTCGATTTGTTTTGATAAGTATGTGTTTAATGTAGTGTGTGCCTTTTTGTAAGTTAACTATTATTTTTGGTTAATAGTTTCTCAAAGAACTTTTAAGTATTTTGTGTATTATAAAAAAACATTTGCCTGGAAATTAACTGCTTTTGACTGTGTATCCACCAATAGCTTGCCTTTTATTGTACTTCAGCTTTATTAAAAACAAAAAACGAAGTGTATACACTTAACGTCACCTTTAGCACCCTATTAAAGTTGTGGGGTGTCCTCTGTTCTTAAGGGGTCCTCTGCCCTACTTCACAACAAGTTAAAAACCTCTAAAGTTAATAATGATAATGGTCTGTTTCTATTCTTTGTAGTGGGTTGTGGTTTGCTGCTGGACTCTCCTCCCAGGATGATGTGAAATTTGACATGAGATAATGCATTCAGGTTAGCTGCTATATATTGAGCCTTTGGTGTGAAATGATACAACTAAGACCTTTTTCTCTTTCTCTCACTTATTTGGCTGTTTTACATTTGACAACCAAACACACACCTTTCAGGACATTTTTTGTAGATAAAAGTCACAAAGCTATTTTTATTACAATTTATCAATGCAGTTTTTAAATATACATTTAATGATGTTTTTTCATTTAAGAGTTTAAAGTGATTACAATTTATTTGACGTAATTGTTTTCAGGCCTCAGCTTAACATGCAGGAAAATAGACTCTAGTCATCATGACAAATCATTCTTATAATTGTAGTGCTTTAAGTTTGTTTTGTGCATAAAAAGATTCAAATGAATATGATTGTATTTGGCAAAATTAGTTTTACTTTAACCAAATAGCTTTGATCATCCTTGCAATGTGAGGTTTTATCAAATAAAATGTAACGTTTATAAAATAGATAAATGTTTTAAATATATATGTATGTATACTTATATATATATATATATATATGCCTACATTATTTATATTTTTTATATATATAGTGCATACATGTCTTGGTTTCTTAAAATACAGCCTTTGCCTGCGCTCTATCATCTTACAGTTTCTCTTATTTCTGTCAGTGGATGTGTATTTTCTCCTTTCCAAAGCTGGGTCAGCTTTCTAATGCTCTCAGATGGAGTGCAGGTTTTGGGCTGTGCAGCTATTTTGCTGTCAGGCTCTTGTGTTGAAAGCAGCGTCTAAGTGTGCCAAAGTTCAATTTTATTTCTTGTTTATTTCTTGTTTTCTCATTGGAAAATGGGAGCAGCTCTGCCCTGGCAACAAAAGTAGGCTATTTGCATACTGCGTTGTGATTGGTCTGTGCATTGATGGGCTTGCCAAATCACGCTGTATCTCTGTGGTGATAGGCTATGCTAATTAGGTGCTGTTGCTGGGATTCTGAATAGTGGTTACTGTGTAGCACTGGTGAATTGTGTTGTCTGGTGAGAGATGCTGATAGCTGAACATGCTATTTGATAATTTTTTGATTCCTTCTGGCTTAAAATGAAGGATGATTCACTGTATAGAGTGGAGATGCTTTCTTTTCACCCCTTTTCACTGTTAAACCTGCAGTTTTGCTCCTTTTTCTTCACAAAGGTTGATATCTTACTGCTATAATTTGTTTTATGGTTATCCTTTGATGCATTTTTGTGACTTAAAATGTTTAACAAAAGACACAATGTATTAATCTGACATTTTTCTTAACAATGAATTATTTTTTAATTGTTCTAAAATATTTTATGATCATTTTTGTCTGTGCTACATTGTCAAATTGATCATTTTCAATGTACAGGTTAATATTACAAATGCATAATTTACATTTTGCATATATTTTTATTTCCCAAATTGAAATGAAGACGTTATTGTATTAGGAAATTCATACTGGATACTTGCAAAAAATGCTGAATAATATTTAATCTGTTCAATATAAAGCATATATTTTAATCTGTTTAATTTTTGGGCCATATCTCTTTTTTGGATGAGGAAAACTGCTGTTTTACATCAATATTATTACCATTTCTACTCCTTTTGTGTGTTTTGTTACATGTAATGTTGAATTATGGTTTATATGCAACTGATAGCAGTGTTCATTTCTTTTAGGAGGAGAGACTTCAGCATGCAAACCTTCGTCCGTCCGGCTTGCGCCCTCTTTTTCTTTACACACTGCTGGTCTTCAGATGGCTGCTCCAATGCCCCATACGCACCAGCAGTACAGTGACCGCCACCAGCCAAGCACTGACCAATCTGTTACGGTCTTACCGTACAGCGACCAGACACCACAGCTCACTGCCAATCAGGTACACTAACTCTGCCCCTACCTCCGCTCTTACATTTCCTATAATCTGAATTTTACATTACAAAAATTGCAATAGGCCTACTTAATGTGATTTGAAAGCCTACTTCTCTTTCTGCTACTGTCACCAGGCAGAGTAGCTGCTTACACATATTCTTTCAGTCTAGCCATTAAGTATTGTGTAAACTGTATTTAAGGCCTTTTAATGCAATGACTAAACAAAAGTACTGTGCAAACTGTTTGTTTATGAAATGTTGTGACTTCCCCATTTGATACTACAGAGGCACATGCCCCAGTGCTTTCGTGACCCAACTGCAGCTCCCCTGAGGAAGCTCTCCATTGACCTTATCAAAACATACAAACACATCAATGAGGTTTGTTTTCTTTCTCAATACATGCATTTATCTTTTAATATTTCAAGGAAGAAAAAACATATATTTTTAATAATGTAAAATTCTTCAAGTGCATTCTTTATTTGTTCATTTATAGGTGTATTATGCAAAAAAGAAGCGGCGGCACCAACAGGGTCAGGGTGAAGACTCCAGTCACAAAAAAGAGAGGAAAGTCTTCAATGATGGCTATGACGATGATAACTATGACTACATCGTCAAGAATGGGGAGAAGTGGATGGACCGCTATGAGATTGATTCCTTGATAGGAAAAGGATCATTTGGACAGGTGCTTATTTTTTTTTATAATCTCACACACACTTTATTTGAATACATGTGAAACGAATAATTGTTTTGAAATTGGAGAAACGGATGATTTAATTTAACTCTGCATAACTTTGATGACACTTCCTGAGGATTTAGCAGTTAAAATGTTTATTATCAATAGAGCAGTTGTGATTTAACTTTGCAATATTAACATTTTCTTTTCCTGGCCTCTTAAGGTTGTGAAAGCGTATGACCGTGCTGAGCAGGAATGGGTCGCCATTAAGATCATTAAGAACAAGAAAGCTTTCCTCAATCAAGCCCAGATTGAAGTGCGCCTCCTAGAGCTCATGAACAAACATGATACCGAGATGAAATACTACATCGGTAATTCATTCTTGAAATTTGCCTATGATCTGACGAGATATATGAAAGAAATGAAATGTCCTGTATTTGACTAACATTGTACTCTTTGTGTTTCTGCAGTTCACTTAAAGCGTCACTTCATGTTCCGGAACCACCTCTGCCTCGTGTTTGAGATGCTTTCATATAACCTGTACGACCTTCTCCGAAATACCAACTTCCGTGGTGTCTCACTCAACCTCACCCGGAAGTTTGCCCAGCAGCTATGCACGGCGCTGCTCTTCCTGGCCACGCCTGAGCTCAGCATCATCCACTGTGACCTGAAGCCTGAGAACATCCTCCTCTGTAACCCCAAGAGGAGTGCCATCAAAATAGTGGACTTTGGCAGCTCATGCCAACTGGGACAAAGGGTATTTAGCTGCAGTTTTCCTAATTTGCATGAATTTATGCATAAATGTCCTTTTCTTATAGTTCAGATGTTAATGGTAAACAAGGAGACTGACTGTTTATGCTTTCTTCCTGTAGATATACCAATATATCCAGAGTCGCTTCTACCGTTCCCCAGAGGTGCTGCTGGGAATGCCCTACGACCTGGCCATTGACATGTGGTCCTTGGGCTGCATCTTGGTAGAGATGCACACTGGAGAACCTCTCTTCAGCGGAGCCAATGAGGTATGAGCCCTGACTTGTACTATATTAGTCTTTAATATAACTGAGAATGGCAACGGTTCATTGTCCTTGAGTTTTGTCTTACTGACAAGTGTGTGTATATGGCAAATATGTCGTTTAGGCCTTAAGATCCATACGTGGTGTTCACTAACCTGAAACGTATCGCGCTCACACTACGTTTTCAAGCCATAATATAAATGGTTGTTTCCAGTCATTGTAGCCACATGCCTTAGCCCACAGTTTTAAATGTTTGGTCAACTCAAGCTCAGATGACATTTGACTTTACATTTAATGGTGATAAAAATGTATTCAATGTCTTTTTAATTTGATTGAAATATAACTGTAACTTGATTTATAACTTGTTCCCCAGGTGGACCAGATGAACAAAATAGTTGAGGTTCTTGGTATCCCACCTAATCACATAATGGACCTAGCCCCAAAAGCCAGGAAGTTCTTTGAGAAGCTTTCGGATGGTACATGGAGTGTTAAGAAGACCAAAGATGGCAAAAGGGTAAGCTTAATTTGTATTGCTTCAGTTAGACCGACTAAAAGTTGTATTTTGTGATTACAGTGGAATGTAACGTACTGTGTGAAGAGAAGTCATGGCTAAGTAAATCTCTTAATCTTTGTGTACTCTGCCTTAAACAGTATAAGCCTCCAGCCTCGCGGAAGCTCCACTCCATCCTGGGTGTGGAGACAGGGGGTCCAGGTGGCCGGCGGGCGGGGGAGTCTGGCCATGCTGTTGCTGACTACTTGAAGTTCAAGGACCTGATCCTCCGGATGTTGGACTATGACCCCAAGAGCCGCATCCAGCCCTACTATGCTCTGCAGCACAGCTTCTTCAAGAAGACTGCGGACGAGGGGACCAATACGAGCAGCAGCGTGTCTACGAGCCCCGCATTAGAGCAGTCCCAGTCTTCAGGAACCACCTCCAGCACCTCCTCGAGCTCCGGTAACCTGAACACTCAGTCTCTCCCTCATTTACAGTTCTGTATCACATTTATTTGTCAGTTGTTCTAAGTTCACATTCACTTCACCAACATTATCTATTTGGTAAGGAGGATTGGTTTTGTGGAACTTAGCATCTACATTATGAATTGTAGCATGTAAGAATGCCATTGAAACTATTCCAATATGTTTGTGATGTGTGATATGTTGTTGAGGCTTCATTTGTGACTCTTCTTTTGTTTGAACCCCTAGGAGGATCCTCTGGGACAAGTACCAGTGGCAGAGCCAGGTCAGACCCTACCCATCACCACTTGCACAGTGGAGGACACTTCGGCACGGCTTTGCCTGCCATCGATGGTGACAGCCTCTGCCCGCAGGTCAGTAAGATATCAGAACAATATGGAAATACAATTTGATTGGAGTTATTGTGATGTTTTGTTCTATCAGTATCTTTGTATATCTTTGCTCCTTCAGCATGTACCAGAGGCTGGCCTGCTTATTTTAAGATGTTTAATAAAGATCTTTCAGAACAGATCAAAAAAAGGTTACATTTGACCAATGAAAGTATTTTTTCATGTACCTTGGTATCAAAACAAGACTGGATAAACGTCAAATTCAAAATCAATCATTATTATTTCGGGAAAGAATTCTATGTATGCTGTATTGGCAATTATATCCACTCTGTCTTTTGCAAATGCTTAAGACCTCTGGCCGTATTCCACCACTGACTCTTGTTCTTTGTTTGACATTGACAGGCAAGACAGCCTTACCCACCCCCACTTGTGTGGGGAGGTGGTGTTGGAGCAGAGTCCGCCACTGGAGAGACCCACCCAGTCCAGGAGACCACCTTCCATGTTCCCCCTCAGCACCCTAAGGCCCTGCATCCCCACTCACATACTCATCACCACCACGGGCCGATGATGGCTACACGCCCACGCCCACGCCACTACACCTCCCCGACACACAGCTCCTCGACACAGGACTCCATGGAGGTGGTTCATGGCCATCTGTCCATGACCTCTCTGTCTTCCTCTGCCTCCTCTTCCTCTACATCGTCCTCTTCCACTGGAAACCATGGCAACCAGGCCTACCAGCTCCGCCATTTGCCTGTCGGAGCTCTTGACTTTAGTCAGAATGGTGGGCTGAGCATGGGGCTAGGTGCCTTCTCGAACCCACGGCAGGAGACTGGCATGGCCGCGCACCCTGCATTCTCCATGGGCACGAACACAGGGCCTGCCCACTACCTAGCGGAAGGCCACCTGGGCATGAGGCAGGGCATGGACCGGGAGGAGTCTCCAATGACTGGAGTGTGTGTGCAGCAGAGTTCT
Organism: Gobionotothen gibberifrons; assembly: GCA_943591055.1. Classification (NCBI taxonomy): domain Eukaryota; kingdom Metazoa; phylum Chordata; class Actinopteri; order Perciformes; family Nototheniidae; genus Gobionotothen; species Gobionotothen gibberifrons. Next base: position 225,298 of record CALSBZ010000148.1, on the reverse strand, counting down.
ATGGCCAGCTCGTGACTGCACTGACATTTGGCTGTGTGTTCCCCCCTGTGCGTCATTTTTAAGGTGGTGTTTTTTACTACAAGGTGTGTTGAGAACAAAAGCTGCTCACGTCAGAAGGGAGATATCACTGAACCGCTACTACAGAGAAAAACCTTTTGTTAAAAAGTATATATGTAATTTTCATCAGTCTTTCTTTTGCAATCATTAGGCACAAAATAATACCGCGGAATAACCATAGTGAGATTGAGACATCCATCTTACCATTTCACCAGTTTCATGTAACCACCAAGTAATCACCATATGGTATTATGTGGCAAAATCTTCTAAGGAGCATTTCAGAGCAAAGTTTGATGCTGTTTTGCAGGTAGCTGTTGGTGATGAAATGCTTGGCGTCCTCTTTCGGTTCAAACCGTGGACTGCCTGACATTACTGTTCCACTGGTTCTTTATTATTTTGCCCTTTTTTAAGTGAAATTTCTCGTAAAAAGCTGCTTGTAAATCCTGTAGCTTGACAATGAGGGGAAGTGTTTGCGGTGATATTTCTTGTTGGTCGGTATTGTGTAACTCTGTCAAAGGGGAGCACATAGCAGTGGAGTCCCTAAAGCGTGTGCTGGCCGGGCGGAGAGGAGACCTTGCGGGTGGATACTGACACCGACTGGGTCAAAGGAGAGGGAGGCACCACCCTTCAGGCCTAGAGGCCCCGTTGTCCTGCAAGCTGCACCCTGGCCCGGCACAGATGAGAGCAGCGACGGGCGCAGGAGACGCAAGGATCCAGCCCGGGGAAAGGAAGACAGTCAGTGGCTGGTTCTAGATAACCCTTTGGCCTTATGACTCATGGACTTGGAATGGGATGGAGCTGGACATTATCATTTGAATTAAGATGGCTTTTCTCTATTTTTCTCTCTAGACAGCCCTTAATTCTTTAAGGAAATTAAAACAACTTTAGAAAAGGTAAATAAGAATGGTAATTTGAGGCCTTTCTCGACAAAGATTTCTTCTTCAGCAGGGCCCCACATAACAGGGTCTTATTGTACACAACAACCTCCTAAACATTACTTCCTTGAAAATCTTATTCACTGGTTAAGGATTTTGCAGTGGAAAGAACTATCTATTCCAGAGTCTACCCTTTTATGTTTTGTTATTTTTCCCTTTTGCATGTAGTTCCTCATCAGAACCACCTGCACAAGTCTCTCCATCCAAAACATGGAAACTGAAGAAAAAAAACGAGTTAAGTGACTGCCTTTTTTCTCCTCAAATTATGCTGTGAATTTTACAAGAATTTATTTTCCCTTTGGATATGTTTTTATACCAAAGCAGTTGTTTTATAGCATATAGGTGTCTGTAACCAATAATGTAGCAGTTCACCACTTTGACGCAAAGTTTATCAAGATCTTATTTTAACGTCAATACAAACAGCTGCAATATATTACTTTTAGCAAAACTGGAGACCGTTGTTGAGACCGTTGGCTATTGTGTATTCTGGCCAGATTTGTTTGCAACGTTTTACCAAAACTGTTTCCATATTAATTGGTAGATTATTTTGGGAGTCTTTTAAAACTTTGGTATGTTAGAGAATTTGGTAGTTACTCTGCAGGCTCCGGAGTAGCAAGATAGAAGCTGATGGTTTAAAAAAAAAAAAAAAAAAAGGAGACTAATGCGTTCTATTTCTGTGTCGTCGTTTTTCTTTTGCCCCCATCATACTATTTCAAAGGGTTTTGCTGCCTTTCATACATCATTTGGTCAACTTGGCTAGTTTCTGCCGTGAAAGCAAGGCTTAATGTCATTGTCTTGGCAGGGTAAGGATAATTGTGGCAAATCAGTTTGTGATGAATGGTATTTTTCTGATTTGGTAGGGCAGATCCCCCATGATTGTTGTCCTATTAAAAAGGAAAGGGTGTCCGTCAGCCCACAACCACATGCTTTGCCTAGGCAGACATGCATGTCCTCAACATAAGTCAATAACCAGATTTTTTTTTTTTATATCAGGGATTTTGAAGTGCTTTCTTTCTTCTGTTGCTCATTTTACCAGCTTTGAAATTCGACAGAAAAACCTGCCCACAGCCACCTTTCAAAAATAAGGGCAGGCCACAGGTCATGCTCTTGCCATTTTTAAAGGAGAAACCATCATAAGAGATCATGCTTGGTATTTCCACAAACACAAATGTAAAGCTACCTATAATGAGATTGGGGTTTTATCTGGATGTCAAGGTTAATTGCAAATTTGCAATCATTTTTCATACCCCGCAGAATTTGAGACATTTAGAAATTGCCAGTGGTTTTATTACTGGCACTCATACTGGTACTAAACATTCCAAAAATAAAGACTGAAAAAGAAAAAAAATTGACTGCAGTGACTCGTAAGTGTGCGCCTATTTCAGATCATGCTGATTGACCTCTTATTTAGAGCAGTTGTCATGAAATGCAGCCCCTTTTTAATAGTTGAAATAGAATTTATGTATATATTTATATTTTTTTAATAAAGGAAGTATAGAACTCACTACCTTGCTCCTGCTGGTATGTTGATTATGTTTGTCAATTTGGTGACCATTCAGTGGGCAGGAACTCCTGTTTTCTTAGTGGCAAAACCTTGCCTTTTGGCAAAGGTACTTGACTACATCAGGACAACACTATGAGGTAGGGTTTGAATCAAACAGGGAAAGCTAGATCTTCAAACCTTAATAATTTTCACAGGGTATATTGTAAGTGCATGTACATCACAAACCTTACTTTTTGGTTATATGAGAAGCACATGGTTGAAAAAAAAAAGGTTCCATCTTTCATAAGCCTGTTCAGTTTGTGGGTTATACACAAACACGTATACTTGTCGACATATCTGAACACCCAACAGAAGTTGAAATCCTCTTATTTAATTTGGATTTATCCTTTTCATTTTTAATTTCACATTTTTTCACTTTTTTTGTACATGCAACATGCACTATAGAATTGAACAGCATGGGGGAAAGGATAAGTCCATGTATCCACAGATTGTAAGATCTAGTCAAGACTTTGCTGTGTTTATGACAATGCCCTTTGTATTATATTAAGACAGTCTTATGTATGATATATAAAAAGAAGTTAATTGAATTGCTTGGTGTGTCTTTATTGTTCTCCATCTACATTAAGTCATTTTCAGAAAGAGCTCACTCTTCACCCCAGGTAACATAAAAACTCATCCAAAATTAAATATTTGTTATCATAGCCTTTGCAATACATAAAATGCGTAGCAACATAACAATTCATGACCCTATCTATATCAGGCATTTTATAATATCAGAAAGGCCTGTAATTGACGTTCTGGCTCGTTGGTCTAGGGGTATGATTCTCGCTTCGGGTGCGAGAGGTCCCGGGTTCAAATCCCGGACGAGCCCTTAGTTTTACTCAAAGGACGGAGGCTGTCGTGAACAAAATGGGTTAGTCGCCATGTACTCACGTGTAGTTCAGCGTAGTTTGATAAATCAAATAATGTAATAAAAAGTATAATCCTAAATTCATTATACTTTATGCGATTATGGATTTATTGAGCTAGATTCTAATGCCGAATACTGACCGCATTTTCGCTATTGTCGATCGTGTCGATTGTAATGTGTTGCTCGGTTCCAGACTGAAGAGGAATACAACAAAACAGGAGGGCTCGTCCGGGATTTGAACCCGGGACCTCTCGCACCCTAAGCGAGAATCATACCCCTAGACCAACGAACCGAATGACGAGAACTGGGTCTCATTTTCAATTAGTAATTGTTGCACTATAAAGACGAACTACTGTTTACTAGTTTATCTAATAAACGGGTTTTCTCTTAACCGATTAGACTGAATTTAAGACAGCTAATTTAGTGAGGAAGAATTAGTAAATTATGGAATTTCATAGTTACCAATTGAAAATGGATTTAACGTTATTTTTCTAAATATGGCTAGATATTTGTTTGAAACCCTAGGTCATATAACGAGCTAACGGGTCATGGTAAGGTAGCTACAATCTTCTTCTTGGAAAACCTCATCTATCGTTAATATATTAAGCACAAAGACAATCTACCATTTAAGCAGGCTAACTCTTGTCATCCAGTGGGAGAGCCAGTGGGGGGCAGCAGCAGTAAACCTTGGAAAGCTGCTGTCAGTATATTCAAGGGTGAAGAAGAAATATTTGATGTATTTTAATTGGTCATTAGAAATGAACGGCGTACTGTCAGCAACCAATAGTTATACCTCAGAATGTGTGTACGTCCAATCAGGAACCTGGTAGGCGGGACGTCGTGCTGCAGAACGATCTACTCAAAATGCAACCGTTGTGATAGTGTTCGCGAATCCACTCCACAAACTCTTTGATAGTTTGATGGAAACCCAAACGCACACTAATTGAGGCGTTTTAAGTGTTCTGCTAGCCTGAGAAAAGTATCTGGTTCCACACGATTAAGTAAAGGAAAGCGCTTAAGTTAGGTTAGCTAAGCTAACTACCTAGCTTGAAGCATGCCGAATTTTTGCGCGGCCCCAAACTGTACACGGAAGAGCACACAGTCAGATTTGGCATTTTTTCGTTTTCCACGGGACCCAGAAAGGTAGGAAGGAAATATTTTAGAGTCACCCACTTAAAAAGACTGAAACCTCCATGTAACCCTTAACATGAATGCAAACTGTGATAATTCAGTGAGAGCTCAACGATCATAACATTTGCAAAGCTGGCAAACGAACTAACCAAAGCTTTACCTTATATACAGAGAGAAACGTTTTTCATGTTGGGTCTAGGCTTGTTATTCATTTTAAAAATACATATCTAAATATATTTTGCAGAGAGTGATGTTTGACTTAAATTAGGTGACACATCTATCTATGGGCGTTATATCTGACTTGTTTTAGTTGAATGGCCAGGTCTACTTTAGTGCCGTGGTAGAGAAAGTGTCAGAAGTAAAAAATGTACTAATACCACACTATACAATTAAAACTCTTGTAAAAGTCCTGCAACAAAACATTTAGTATAATTAGGAAAATGTAACTAAAAGAACACAATGCAGAACACATATTGTATAGTGATAACTATTAAAATAGTGTATTGCACATGCAATCATTGTATGGGAGCACATACTATGGATAATATAAGTTCATATAAATTGTGTTTACAGACACACATCCACCTGTCTCAGCACATTTTGGATGTCTCATAAAGCTGCTATGTGTCTCCTTTTAGATGCCGAATCTGGGTAGAGAACTGCCGCAGAGCAGATTTAGAGGCAAAAACGTCAGACCAGCTGAACAAGCACTACAGATTATGTGCCAAACACTTCGACCCTGCGATGGTGTGCAAAACCGTGAGTATCTCAAACAAGTCTAACATTTCTACTTATTTTCCCAAAAATGGGATTATCCCAATTTTTTTATAATTTGCATTGTCTTTCAGAGCCCCTACAGGACTGTATTGAAGGACACAGCCATTCCAACCATATTTGATCTGACAAGCCATCTAAAGAATCCTCATACCAGACATCGCAAGCGAATAAAAGAACTTGTAAGGAAAATATTTAATAGTTTCGCTGTTTTAAATTAACCTCTCTGCATGATAGTTCACAAACTGTTTTTTGTAAATGACCTGAGTTTTTCATTTTAGACTGAAGAAGATTTAAGGAAGATTAAAGAAAGGAGATGTAAGTAAATAGGAGATATATTTTGTGGTCATTAAGGAAAAATAATGTTTATTTTATTAAGTATTTACTGAAAATGATCACTGTTTACATTTTGTCTGTTTGTCTTTCCCCAGTGGCATCTTCTATGGAGCAGCTTGCTTCCAAAAAAGATGGAGCTGTTGAGGACAGCTCAAGCACCAATGAGGATGAACCTCAACTGTCCACAGAGGAGAAGGAGTTTCGTGACCACCTGCGGTCCCTGTTTGAGGTTGTGGTTATGTTAGGAAAACAAAGCATCCCAATAGTAGCTTGCAAGGTATCTGAAGCCGAACACATGTCCAGCAACCTCCAGGCCCTTGTAGATTACCGCATGAACGCTGGAGATGAAGCTCTGAAGAAGCGATTTCAGGCAACAGCTGTGAACACTGAATACCTCTCTGCAACCCAGCAGAGCCAGCTGTTGGACGTCTGTGAAAACACAGTGAGAGAGGAGATGCTGATGGAGGTGAGAGAGAGCCGCTTCTTCTCCTTGGTGACGGGTGACCTTGTGGACTTTGCCAACGAGAAACACCTGCCTCTGTTTCTACGCTACGTGAACCAGCAAAATGTCCTTCGTGAGGAGTTTTTGGACTTTATGTCATTTGATGGTGATGAGAATGCACTGGTAGAGAGGCTGGAGGCCCAGCTGACTGACCGCTGGGGGGCTCAGCATGGAGGAATGCCGCGGTCAGGCCCACAAGGCTACCGGGACCTCCACCACCAAGATGAAAGCTGTGGCAGTATTACTGATGCAGAAGTATCCCCTGGCATTGCACATGCCTTGTTCTCATATGGCGCTGAACATCCACCTGGCCAACAGTCTGCCTTTTCCTAACGTCCAGGTGGTCATGGAGACTCTGAGGAGGGTCAAAGTTTTCCTTAGCACCCCGTTTGCCCAGGAAGAGCTTGAGAAAGCCATCTCTACTCACTACCAAAAAAATGAAGAGAAAGGAAATACATTAAAACTAGCCTGTGGATCGGAATGGACAGAGAAGCACAGTGTCTTTGATGTGCTGCTAGACATGTTGCCCCCCCCTGCTGCTGTGCATGGACAGCATTCGTGACAATGATGATGGAACGTTTTCTGATGCTGTCACAGCAGACGCATATTCAATCACAGAAACCCTGTCGGACTTTGAAATCATCGTCACCATCATCATCTTAAAGAATGTTCTCACATTCACCAGAGCCTTCGGGAGGAATCTCCAAGGGGAAACACTTGATGTGTTTTTTGCTGCAAACAGTCTCACTGCAGTGCTGCATTCACTAAACGAGGTCAATGATAACATTGATGTCTACCACGAGTTCTGGTACGAGGAGGCTGTGAGCGTGGCCAATGTAATGGAGATTCCTGTGAATGTGCCGAGGCTGTTTCTTAGGAAACAGCGTGCAGCTGATGCGGGGGAAGTCCATGCAGAAGTGTATTTTAAGGAGTATGTGACTGTCCCCGTTATCCATGGCGTCATGCAGGAGGTGGAGGACATGTTCTCCGAGACCAACCTCAAAGCTCTGAAATGCCTGTCACTGGTCCCAGCCGTCATGGGCCAGATGAAGTTCAACACAACAGAGGAGAACTACGCAGAAGTTTACCGCACCGACCTCCCCAGCCCAGACACACTTCCTGCGGAGCTTCACTGCTGGAGGATCAAGTGGAAGCACAGGGGCAAAGAGGTGCGCCTGCCCACCACCATCCATGAAACCCTTCAGCTGCCAGATGTCAAGTTCTTCCCCAACGTAAACTCCTTCCTCAAGGTGCTTTCTGCCCTGCCAGCTTTGAAACTAGAGGACAATAAAAGTGACACAGCGAGTGATCGTCTGCAGGTTTACCTTGACAGCATGTCCAGTAAGCAGTGGAACAAAAGTCTCGCGATGCTAAATGTTAACACTCGTGTTAAACATGACTTGGATGTCATGGTAGACAAATATTGCAGACTCTATCCTGAGGATGATCCTGAAGCAGAGTCTGAGGAAGTTGCAGAGGCTGAGGCAGAGTCTGAGGCAGTGGCAGAGTCTGAGGCAGTGGCAGAGTCTGAGGCAGTGGCAGAGTCTGAGGCAGTGGCAGAGTCTGAGGGAGTGGCCGAGGCAAAGTCTGAGGAAGTTGCTGAGGCAAAGTCTGAGGAAGTTGCCGAGGAAGACGCTGCGATGAAATGAAGCAGCAAAGAAGCCGAATTTGGACGTAAATGGATGGTACAAATATGCCGTCACACATCTTCTTTTGGTTGCTCATTTGTGCTAGGGTGTACGTACGCCCGGATGTCACTCTTAATGATGTTAATGCAAATATTTTGTGTTAATTAGTGTCATTTGTTTTTCAGTCCATGATCCCAGTAAAAAAAAAAAAAGTGTAGTATCAGTGTATGTGTTAACAATAATGGTGTACAGCTAAATCTTGCATTGTTAATAAGTAAGTAAATTTGGCATAAAGAAAATGTGGAAATAATTGAACATTACCTGAAGACTGAAGAAGAACGAAAATGCTACACCACAAAATGTCCAGAGTGAAGAGAACGATGTGTAAATATTCCAAGTTCTGATTCTTTGTCAGGCTGTTTTGTTATTAGAATAGCCTCCTATGTAATGATGCTGTGACATTAAGTATCTTGCAGCTATTTTTTTTTCCTACAGCCTTTATTTTATCTGATACATTTGGTATATGAGTTTGCTCCACAAATTACCTGCCATGAATGGCTCACTTGTAACATTTCTTCAATGTGTGCTTTTAGTCTACATGATGAAGGCAATTGGCCCTGTTGGTCTACAGTACAGCACAAGAGGGAGTAGTTACACCAAAATAAGATGTAGGCCTGAATTCACGGTCAATGGGGAAAAAAGCATATACATGTGTGTACATATTTTTGGATTGTTACAAAGGCCAGTATGTGTATATGTCATTTATTTTCATATCGAAACGGTGGCCTTTTGGATGCCACACAAAGTATTCAATAACTTGTCAGGTATCACATACTTTCACAATGTTATATCTTCAGTTTGGTTTAATAAAATAATGTGTACATAATTCAAAATGAGTCAGCTTTGTGGCGAACTGTTTTTATTTGTATCTCTCTTAAACTCCATGTAAACTTCATTTTGTAATCCATCTAGTCAAAATCTTTATTTGAAAGAAGGATGCCAAAATAAACATGTATTTCAGAATTAAAGCTTGTAAAAGAGAATCTTTATTCCGCCCCTCGCAGCATCATGATCGGCCATTTCCTCTCCATGGAACCACAGCAGGCTACTGTTACATCCCCTGTCGTTGTAAATCGGCCTTTTCTGACATGGCAGCACAGGGGTTAACCGTGTCTCCTCCCTCTGCTGGCCAGACTGACGAGCTCAGGTGATAGTTCACTGTGCAAACTCACTCACACAAACTGGGCATATCGGCTACACACAAATGTGGGTGGGGTCGCTTTGATGCGCAACTAGACAGCAATGTGCACTCCACAGCACGCCCCAAAGTCCATTTAAACTTCAGTCAGAACAAATATCCTGCAGGAGGGGATCTACTTTCTCTAATATCAGGCAATGCGTGGTGTGAATTGCATAGAGCTTTAAGAAGAAATAACTGAGAGGTTACAGGGACCAAGCCTATGCAAGTCTTCGAATCGTGAGTAGGACGTTCATTTGCACGTCAATCCGTCATCTAGAGTTTTTCTGCGCATCTTTTTCTCGCCAGCCTTCTTGTTTTTGTATCATCATGGCATGGCCGTGCCTCACGCGTGCTTGCTGCATCAACCGCTATTGGACCGAGCTGGACAAAGGGGACATCGCGGTGCCTTTGGTTTTTAGCAGATACTCGGATGTGGGCGAAGTGCAGCATCTTCCCCATCACCCGCAGCCGAGGCTGAAGAGGGCCGGGGCCATTGCCATAGAAACCCAGCCTCATTCCGGTGAGCAGGAGCCCGGGAAGGCACCGCCCGCGGCGGGTGCCGCAGCGGGAAAAGATGGCTCTGCTGCGTCTGTCATGCGCCAAGACTTCAAGGCCTGGAGAGTTCGCCCCGAGCCCAGCTGTAAACCCAGGAATGAGTTGCAGCGCTCGGCGGCCCCATTCAACAACGAAACTCAGTACCAGAAGGATTATAAGGCCTGGCCTATAGCGAAGAAGAACGACCACCCCTGGATCCCCAAACCCAGCCCCACCTCCGCGGGGCCAGAGCGAAGCGCAGGGGGCGGAAAACAGGAGCAAGCGGCCCCCGAGGTGGAGAGCGGCGTGGAGAAGAGCGAGATCGAAGAGAAAACACAGGAGAAAGAGTCAAACGAGCCGATGAAGAAGAGCGGAAAGAGGGAACAGTCAGCAGAGAGACAAACTGTGGAGAAGACGGAGGAGCAGGTTTCTGCAGAAGTGAGCGCCGAGCAGAAGAAAGGCAGAGCGGCTGCAGACGCTCTCAACAGGCAGATAAAGCAGGTGACTTCCAGCAGCTACAGGTAAGCCTCTGGCAGCGATACCTTATCATGTACGCTTATCCTCTTTCACATTTCTGAAAGCGTTTCAACTAACCTACGGAATGACTTCCTGTGTGCCAGACCGCACCTCTGTGCAGTGATGACACATTTAAAGATCAGATCATTAACGGATATATTTGTTATTGCATGGTGTTTTTTTAATACTCTCTATGCATTTCCAAATCAAACTGATATTGCCACAGATAAAGCTTGCATTATTGATTTGTCTCTGCTTTATCCTCTTTAGTACTACCAAATCAATGCAGTTAGCCCAGTACAGCCAGTAAAAGGGTCTGAATGTAATCTTGTGTCTTAACTTGGTTTATTAGCAGTCTTCCTCTGAATCTAATTAGGGATGCATGATGCTTGCAAACTTAGTTAAGACTTGCTGCCTTCAGTATACCCTACTGAAATATTGAAGTTGTCGTACCAGTGCCTTTGTTAAAGGAAACTTATTCAGAGAGAATATTTCAAATTAACTCAACTGGCCAATAAACTAAACATACAACCTGTGCCAATGTGCTTTGTGGCCAAACATTGGAGATAACAAAAATCTGCTTTTGAATTGGCTTTTTAAAAGAAGTTAAAACAGGATTTCCTGGTCAAATTGGCAATTAAATACTTTCTTAATATCTATTAAAAGCTAGCTTTGATATCAGAAATTAATAAGAAACTCATGAATTATTATATACTGTAAGACCAGTAACCAGTGAGTAAAGGATCATTCATTTTAGTATAGCAATAAGAACAAAAGTCTATGCTGACATTTATCGTCTTACAGAACTTAAAACAGAATTCAAAAGAACATGTGAAAATTAGATTTTGACTTCAGTTAGATAGCTGCTCACGGTGATGAGTTCCCATCATTTATCATAGATACCGTCCAATATTGAATCTTTATCCATGAAACAAAACTCCTTCACATTAAAAAGTAGTGACTCACTACACTCGCATTCAATATACTCAATCAGGGAAGTAATTGTCAAATGTATTGATAATGAAATGATCATAAATCACATCCACAGATACCTCTCTGTTTGCTTATTTCATTTTTTTAGGACTGAGTTCAAGGCATATAAGGATGTGAAACCAGTGAAGGCCATTAAAGCTCCATCTCAGTACAAACCCCCAGTGGAGGAGAGCAGCCGTGAGACCAGCTACAGCGCCACATACAAGGGGGAGCAGGTGAAGGCTCAGCCCGCCGACAACAAGCTGATCGACCGCAGGAGGATACGCAGCCTGTACAATGAGCCGGGCAAGGAGACTAGCAAGGTGAGAGCGTGCGCCAAACACTGATGTGAGGACTGTGTGACACTGGTAACACTATTTACTATTATTCAATTAAGTACTTGGATTTAAGTCATGTCTTAAAGTTTATTAGACCTGCAATTACCTAGGTCTAGTACTTTGCGATAAACACTGTCAGTTTTTATTGTTTTTAACATAAATTATTTATCACTAGAAGCGTTGATGTGTACATGATATTCTTCATACTGTGGCTTGGCATTGTGATTGATTAAATGCGAACACATTAAACAGCTTCAAATCTAAATTTGTATTCATTTTAAATTGCAAAAGTAGCCCTTATTTTATTACATCATGCATATAAATCAGACAGTGAAATGTTTAAATAGCCACACTGTGTCAACTAAAAAGAAAAAAAGCAATAACATACCAATAACAAATATATTTATTGCATCCCATTTTTGGATTATAGTGACATCATCTCATAATAAGGTATGCCTTTTATTCCAAGTTATTTCTCACATAGATTGGTATCCGTGTGCATGATTGACAGTTCAGACAACAAGTGGTTAACAATGTGTCTGTAGTGTGTTCATATGGCCACTCCCTCTCTCATTCTTGTAGGACGTCTCAGAGACTGAGAGCAGCTCTGTTCTAAATCTGCTGTAGTCAGGTGTGTTGTCTGTTTCTTCAAAAGGCATGGAGGCTGACCTCAAGTTGATCAGATGCAAAAACTTGCATACTGTACACACACACACACACACACACACACACACACACACACACACACACAGTCTGCGCCTTGGCTAGTACGAGCCACAGTCACGTTTCACCCTGCTGCCGGATGCAACCCTGCAAAAACAGCCACATCTTCACTGTTTACCCACCTCAGCTTGCATCACCCACCACCATTTATGGAGCAAAAGGGTGGATTCATTCATAAATAAAAGAAACAAGTAAACTTAGATTATACTTGAGAGTAACAGATTAGGATCAAAACAAAAGAGATGGGTTCAATACATTATACATTATTATTAACAAGACATTTCACAAGTGTACATATAAAAAGATCTTCACTGTTTATGGCTCTGTGTTGGAGACAATGTATAGGTACAATTACATTTGGAAAGTATACTTTTTGTTTGTTTGTAAAATATCATACAAAATGTACCACTTAAAGAAAGGCACAGCAGTGTGTTTGTGCCAATTGCAGTTGTTAGCGGATGATGTTATCCTTTTTAGCTTTTCATTTCAGTTTGGTGTAGTAGCAGTTTGAAATTCAGTATTATGCAGCCATGAATTTCATTCTTCAATCTCCACATACAAGAGTAAAAGTAAATGTGTTGATTATAATCTGGACTGTATCGTGAATGGTGCATAATATGTTTACTTTTTCTTTTTCTTTGTCCAAATAGCACCATGGCCCCTATTATTCTTAGGATTAGAGCATTTCACTTGTATTCTCAGTTACAGCCTTTACAAACAGTTGTCATTGCTTACAATAAATACTTTTTTAAGGTTTATTTACTCAGCAAAATGTGAGTATATTGGAGCTAATCAGGAAATATTAAACTCAACAAGAGCAGGGAGAGGCTGAGTGCCTTGCTTAATTTTCCAAGTAGGTGTAAGAGTTTGAACTAGCAATCCTCCAGTCTCACGCTTCTTAATCCTCCACTACTACTGTTAATAGTTGAATGTTATCAAAACATTACTTTTCTTTTACAGACTAACATCATAATTTACTAATATAAACCACTAACTCTTTAGGTTATGGCTTCTTTTTCTATTTTAATAGAAAAACTGCACAAACCACTGTTCTATAAAAACAAAGGCACAAATACCTCTAGTGCTGTTTATTTTTTATTTTATCTCCATTGCACTAATCCACATAATGCAAATATCACCTATACCGTATGGTGTCATTTGCCTGTCCTCATTTACGTAACAGGGTAACAAAGGTACCTTTTGCATGCCAAAATAGCACTTTGACATTATTTAGAGTCGTAATGGATTAAGCACTCCTTTTAAAGGGTTAGTTTGACATTTTGGGAAATACGCTCATTTGCTTTCCTGCCAAGACTTGGATGAGATGATCAATACTAGGCTCTCGTACCAGTCTGGCTGTCATGGAAATTCTCCAGGAAGTGACAGCACCAAGCCAAGAAGCTGATGTTGAGTCTTTATGCTAGGCTAAGCTAATCAGCTGCACATTTAATGGAAATACATGAAGGTGGTATCAATTGTCTTAACTTACTCTCGGCAAGAGAGCAAATAACTGCATTTCCCAAATTATCAAACTATGGCTTCCCGACGAGGTTTATGTTTAATTAACACTTTTTTTTGTCCATCTCAATATTTTCACC
>CALSBZ010000148.1:168725-211200 GCA_943591055.1 Gobionotothen gibberifrons | reverse complement strand
GTGTGTGTGTGTGTGTGTGTGTGTGTGTGTGTGTGTGAGAGTTCAGATGTATGTAAGTATGTGATCCCTTGTGTTTTGGTGCACAAAACCGCTTTATATTATTGAGCACATTATTTGCACTTTGTTTATATGAGTTCTGTTTGACATCGAACCATAAAAAAAAGCCATCAGTACACATATGTGTATGAAAGGGAATTGTTACCTTTGTCTTAATGAATAAAAACTCAAATCAGTTTTGAAATGATTGTAGAAAAAGTCAGGGGGATGGTTTCTCTCTAAGACTTTATCACATAAGAGGTGTTGTGACAGTACAACATATGTTTTAGGGTTGCTTTTCCTAGTTACAGTGCCTCCGCTGTATGGTCCTGGTTTTCATTTCATTGTTTGGGATGATATCTGGTCTTATCAGTTTGGTTGCCAAGAAACCAAATGAAGTGTAATATAATTGCTACGGCTTGCATGCAGGACACTGTGTTTGGTTGAGTGGCTACATTTTAGCAGGCTATATGTCACACAGTCACATTTTTGCTTGTAAATTGAGCAACTAAAGATACATTTCTAGGGGAAAGAACTTTTCAAGTATAATGCATGCGTAGTAATAGATTTTGGTCACCGAAAAAACTATAGTACATACACGAAATCATAGTCTAGTAGTGGCTAATAAAGCTATTACCTAAACGCACCAGCAATATGGTTGTACCCACTAACACAATTCTGGCAATCTTAATGGAGATCCACTCCTTTGATTTAATGGAAATACTGCAGTACTTATGACTCAGTATTTGTGACATTGTATTCCGTCCTCTCCTCTGATCTGTGATGCTGTAATTGTGCTAAATGAGAAGAAAAAAAATGTATGCATATAAAGGCCTGAAAAGGGAAAAACTATTGTATTTACTCAATAAATGTCACTCTGAATGGGCTGATCTCACCAGGTGGGAAAGAACAAGGAATGGGCCAGGACTTGAAGTTCAGCTTTTTAAAATGCTGCTGTCTGATCACACCTGTTCATTGTGAACATGACATGAGGGGTTTTTACTTACCTGTGGCGGCAAACATGGCTGCAGTGTGTGAGAGCCCAGTCAAGCACTACCCACCGTGAGTCTGCTTCAAGTTTAAGCTTCCGTGTGTGAGCCTGAGAGTTTTGATGTGTATGACCTTACAGCCTGCTGCCTGCTAGCACCATGTCTGACCTAACCATAAGACCTGCTGCTACACACTCCAACACCCTGGTGCTAAATCGCTCATTCTATATGCTGTCTGGTTTGGGCCACACGTGGCATCAAACCAGAGGGAAATTATGAAATAACGTCATACCGCTGCAGACGTGAAACTGTGCTTGGTCTCAGCTGAATTCTGAATAAAGTGATGATACTAACAGATTGTGTTCTGACTTATTCTATCCTATAGGCATTAGTGTTTTTTATATATATTTTGTAAATTAAAAAACAATATACATTCACACCCATAATCTCAATAAAAATGATTTTTGAGTTGTGTAAATCTGGTAAAATAACAAAACATTTCAATTAAGGATTAAGCAAACAAAAGCATTTTACTCTAGATTCCTGGTGTATAAAATGGCAGGGGGCTTCTAAATCTGGCAGAGCTGTTCTTAGTTATTCCCTTCAAGCAAACCCCCTCTTGTTTAATATCTTATTTGCATTTGATGAAGCTGATTGTGGATGCTACAGTAATGATTAGTTATTTAAGTTTAATGTATAATAGTAGCAGTATACATGGGGCTATAAAGCAGATAATACAAAATCGACCTAACCTAGTTTTTCAAAAAGACCTTGGAAAACCTTTCTTTTCAGCCATGTATTTTATTCTCACAGCCCTCCAGAAGCCAAATCAAGCACTCTCTCTTTTTTCTTTAGATGTGGGAATTGCAAAAATATTCCCATTGAAGAAACAAAGATTCAAAGTCCAAGTGAAAATATTATTTGATCGTTTTTCAGTTCATGCACTAGCTAGCTCATGGCTGCTGCTGCTGCTGCTGCTGGTCATTTCCCTGTGAATCAGTCATCCTGACATAAAACTGCATGAATAATTCAGTTGTTATGGGCCCTTATGTTCGCAGAACAGCATAAAATATTGAATAACAGCTCAGTAATGGCACTGGGTCTGCCTAAGCTCCATCCCTTCTATAAAAGACGTGTCTGGCTGGATACAGCCAAAAAAAAAGGGTTCAATAGAGAATTGATATACTTGATATTAATTATTCTACATGATTTAGTGGTGTACATTTTTTTTATGTGGAAAAACTAACTTGCAGTTTCAAAAAGGGAACAAAAGAACCCTAAATAATCATAAAATGTAAATGCTCAACTAAACAACAGTGCTGTAGGGGTTTATGAGTCTGCACCAAACCATTCTTTGACAAGCACCCTTGTGAAAATATTGTATTTCTTGACACACAACACATTGCATATTGTGGTGCTGATGATCAGCAAATGATGACCTCTAGTGGATAGGATCTCTTACACAATCTCAAAGCATCATGTAAACTGGATACAAAGTAAGGTTTCTGCATGCCAAGCAAAGTAGATTAGATTTCCATCTTTGCAACATCAAGTTCTTGAAGGTGTCCCCTTGCTGGATAGTGTGATTATCTCTCTACTTCCCTGGCTCGGATCTCTATTGTTAACATGTACATCCAAATAGCTACCAGGAAAATAAACCTATTATCACAACATGGCAAGTGTGGGAGTACATCATACTGCAGTAACCATGGTCATGGTTGCCATGTCAGGAATACAAACTCACACTACATGGACGAAAAAAACACTGTTGCCATTTATGTATTAGTATTTTGATGCTGCCTTATTGAATACATGTATCATATTTACACTGCCCTGTTACTTTTATTCTTGTATTTAACAGTTGCAGTGTTCAATTGTGAAGAACAGGTTAGGTTTAGTCCTTTTGGGCAAGGGTAATGATAATTGTACTGGTGGATTAATGGCAATCTGATAAACTATACATGTGCAGCAAGGATATGTTGAAATGAAAGACGTAATATTAATAACAAAGTGAGTAATTGGTGGGAAGGAGGTTTTGTATTATTGTATTTACTAAGTAGAGTTTTAGATTAAATCCAGTAGTGGGCGGCAAAGCAATATTTGGGATGCTAGCCGCCATTTTTACCAGCGAAGAAGAACGATGATAGTGACCGGAAATAAACAAAGCCAGACAAGCTGAGAGGAGGGAAGAGGCTCAGCTGCTGCAGCCAGGGACATTCATACTAGTAAGAGAACCATTTATTTAACGTCGTGTATAACAACAGAAACATAAGTATGTGTTAACAAATCGACCATTATGATGTCAAACTGTAAACCATATACGTTTGCTGTTTTTAGGAAAAGTCCGACAGAGTGCAAACCAGTGACAGGTTCACCGTTAGCTAGACAACATGCTAACTCTTAGCTAGATTAACACAACAGACTACTATACATAATCAGCATTTGAAAAAACACTATTTTCTAAATGAGGATAAAAAGCCACTCCAAATGGATTTTAGTGAGTGCAGCTTTCAGTCAGAAAAGAGAATCAGTTCTCAGCTAACTTTAGGTTATGTCTGTTTAACCGGTGTTTACATTTCAACATCTTGCTATTATCATATGCTAACTAACCAATTCTGATTCTCATTCAGGTGGTCAGGATTGTTAGCAGCAGCTGAGCTCACATTAATCACCATCATGATGACAACTAAGAGACTAGACAATTTTGAGGTGATGTGTGAGTGGGATTCATGCGACTTCAGGGGCTGCACCGTGGAGGAGCTCAGCGATCATATGGCTCTGCATTTAAAGGACTACCTGGGAGACAACGACGCCTTAGAGGAGCTTGGTGAGTAACTGAGGATCATACAAGACAAACTAAAGGATCATGCTATGTCACTTGCAGGGCTGTAAATAAATATGACCTTTATGTAGTTAGGATAACTCATTCTAAATCATCTATAACAATGTTCACGCCAGGTCAGTGTTGTTAGTCTTACTATAGGCTAATGTATTGCTTATGTATGGTGCTAACTACAGGAAAAGGTTATCTTTTGTAACTTAAAATGCATTAACGACATGTGTACACACTTATTTACAGTGTCTCTGGGTTACAATGTAGGACAACAACACTGTCCTTTTTTGCAATAGGGCAACAACTAGTCTGAAGAACTATACTAGTCATAAAGGTTTATGTCTGTAAATGTTTAGGTGATTGCCCAGACCTACTCAATCAAATCTCAGCGAGCTCCCTGTACACAAAAACAGTCATTTCTAAACTGCAGTTGTAACTCCTTCCCTTTCTTTGTTTAGACGAGTATGCTTGTCTCTGGAAAGGGTGTCAATTTCTAGCCATGGGCTGCCCTGCGGAGCTGGAGGTCCACGCTCACTTCCACAACTATCACGGTAAGCTGAAGTTCGTCGGGGCGAGGCTTCTCAAGTCCCGCCCCGACCTACCCAGCTGCAACGAAGGTCTGCACAGCAGCAACCTGGTTCCTGAAGGGTCGGATGGATACGTCTGCCAATGGGAACACTGTGATGTAGGTCTTTCCTTTTTAATTAGAATGATCCATTGGTTATCAAATGATTGATAGCACCAATATTAATTAAGTTATATTCTTCTTTTACACAGAGTACATTTAACAATCCCGAGTGGTTTTACCGACACGTGGACAATCACGTTGAAAGTGCTGAGCCACAGTCCCTCCCTCATCAGCAGCAGACTTTATTATGCCCCTGGACAGGTATAACAAAGTCAAAACAGATCAATGAGATGTTCCTATTATAACTTCAGCCCAATTCAAAAGCATCCCCTACACACTCCTTCTCTGTGACAGAGTGAACTCCATCTGTAGTCCTACTCACAGCTGAATGAGGCTCCTTGTATTCAGGTGGAGGGTGTAGATACAGCAGTAAGCTTTGGAACATCTCCCCTCTCTCCTGGCAAAAACAAAACTGAACTTTTGCAACAATGATTGAGAATCAGCTTCTCTCTGGCTAAACAATTATACGTTATAATAGGGCTGCTCAATTCATCGTATTTTAATCGCAATTACGATTTTGGCTTGCAACGATTATGAAAACAACATAATCGAAATAAAACGATTATTTATTTATTTAAAAAAAAAAAATGTAATTGTTTTTTCAGTTGAGTTATACTTAAAGTTCAGGGTAATCAACTTAAAAACATACTGTTCACATATTTTTTTTTCAATAAATGTATGTTTTCAAAGTAAATGGATAATCGTTTTTAATAATCGTCATATCAATTATTGACCCAAATAATCGAGAATATGATTTTTGCCATAATCGAGCAGCCCTACGTTATAATTATAATAAACCACCAAAAATCATTAAAGGCGTTCCTTTTTTTGCTAAATCAGATGTTTGAGCCTTTTTTTTTTTTGCAACAGTACCTGTAAAAGTGTCAAAAAACTTGACAATCAAATGCACACATCTGCTGTGTACCAGATGAAGTATAAAAAAAGACAAGGTCATCTTAAAGTTGTTAATAGATTCTGTATGACAATGGAACTATGGACACAATGTGTTTTATGTCTGACACAAACAGTGTTGCACTCGGTCAGGTATTGCAGGTTATTAAGTCAGGACCCATGCAGACTCGCTCTTTGAGGGTTTTATAACGGTGCAAACGGTGTTGAAATGGGTAGGGGGAGAATGTTGGAGTTGGTTTGGAATTGAGCCTTTATGTTTGACCTTATCTGAACCTCATATTTCTTTTACAGGCTGCGATGCTTCCTTCAAAATCCGATACCGTCTGAGGGAGCACATGCGGAGCCACACTCAGGAGAGACTGGTGGCTTGCCCGACGTGTGGCAGCATGTTCTCCAGCAACACCAAGTTGTTCGACCACCTGCACAGGCAGGCCGAGCCAATAGGTGAAGGACTCTTCATTATTTCCACGATGCAGATGGATCTGATAGTATTGCCTGTATGCTGAATTCTGTTCCTTTACCTCTCATTTGAGCAGATTCACTGGTGTGTGAACATTGTGGCAAAGCTTTTTCCAACGAGAGGCTGTTGAGGGATCATGTTCGTCAGCATGGTAAGCACTTTCTAAAATCCATTCTACAACTTTGTTACCTTGTTGCATTCTGGGTATGAAAAGAGGATTTAGTGTGATGTTGAGTTAGGCGTGGATACAGTCGGGTTCATTTAGATAGAAGATAGAATCGGAGGGATGAAAGCCTCTGTAATGGTCACACATACATACATGCACACAGCACACAGTGACATTTGGCCTCTGCATTTAACCCATCCTAACTACTAGGAGCAGTGGGCAGCCCGGGGAGCAATGGGAGTGGGGGGGGGGGGAGGGGGATGTCCGGTGCCTTGCTCAAGGGCACCACGGCAGGGCAGGAGGTGAACTGGGACCTCTCCAAGTAGCATTCCACACTCCATATTTAGGTCTGGTCGGGGACTTGAACCGGCGACCCTACGGCTCACAGTCCAAGCCCCTACTGACTGAGCCACTGCCGGACAGTGAAGGGCTAATGAAAATAATAATGTCGCTAGAGTTAACAATGTCCAAACCATAGACACAGACATATTTGGCAAGTATTATATCTACTTGTTGCTCTCTTGTATTCCAGTGAACCAGGTGAAGTGTCCCTTCTGTGACATGACCTGCACCACTTTGGCAGCTCTGAAGATCCACATCAGATTTCGCCACTGTGACGAGCGGCCCTTCCCGTGCGACTTCTGCGACAAGAGGTAGATCTTTGGACATCTGATTGGATGTCCAGCTGACAAATGTTGTTTACAGCCACCCCTGAATTGTGTCTTCACGTATGTTTAGCATTAAAAGCAATATCAAGCTTCAATAAGATACCTTTAAAAATGCTTTATCACTCAGGGTTATCCTTCAGAGCCTGTTGGTCAGTTTATTTGTAAAAGTAAATGTCATCAAATTATTCAAACGTTTATTTCACATTTCTTTCTGCAACTGAGAAGTTAAAAAAAATCAAAGAGGTGGACAACACTTCACATTTCTTAAAATACTGTTGGGCTATTTGTCCTAGCATGTCATCTGCTGGTTGGATCCTTTTACTTGCATTTGTATAATAGTCCCTTTTAATATCTACTCTGTGCAGCCCGAAACATGAACAAAAAATCTGAATATCCTTATCCACGTTAGCTTTTTATTCGATTACCAAACGATGGAAAAAAACTTTTAGTAACAAATGTATTCAACATTTTGGAGTGATTGTCCTATTAATGTAATTCCTCTGGTATATTTCTTTGTCATTTGAGTTGCAGAATGTGAACATATTCTCTGAGTATGTTATCTTTAAAGAGTACCTTTTATTCTTTCCTTTTCAGATTTAAGAACCAGCGCGACCTGCAGAAGCACACAGAGGTTCACAATGAGGGCACCGTGTATCACTGTACAGTGGAGGGCTGTGATTATTCCTGTCACACATTTCCAACCATGAGCTACCACTACAAGAGAGCGCACCAGGTCTGTTAGTGTACAACCTATTTTGATTGCAATTACAACCTGCTGTAATCTCATTGAGTTACAGAATTGTGTTGTTTACATGATTCCATGATGTACACCAACAGGTCGGAGGGATGTCCAAATATAAATGCCACATCTGTGATAAGGTCTTCTCCTGGTGTTACACTCTCACACTTCACCTCCGCAAGAAGCACGAGCTGAAATGGCCGTCTGGACATTCTCGCTTTCGGTAAGTCACAACAGCAATTAAAACTGAAACCACCATTTATTTAAACCACTGCACTTCTCATCCTTGGAGGGGGGAAGAGACATCAAATGCAATTTTGAAATAATCCATATTTGATCCGAGTTTGTTCCACATGCTTTCTTCACAGTTACAGAAAAGACGTAGACGGCTTCCTAAAAGTGAACATGGTGCGGTTTGAGACTGTGGAAGTGACGAAGGAGATCATGAAGAACATGGCCAAAAAGCCGCAGAGCCTTCGGAAAAGTCAGAGAACGAAGAGGGCTGCCGTCCCACCGGAGAGCAGCCGGAGCTCCCCCGCGGGGTCCTCCTCGCCCTCCTCCAGCTCCTCCTCCTCGTACGGCTCGGATCTCTCTGGAGCGGAGGACGTCTCGTCTCAGCCGAGCCCCCGAGGAAGCGACTCTCCGGTCTACTGCGTGATGAGCACCATCCCTCTCATCGAGGAGGAGCCTGGGGGGTCGTCGCAGGAGGACTGTGACGGCAGCGGGACGTCGGGGGCGGTGCAGGCCCTGACGGAGGTGGCGAGGGGCCTGGGCATGGACGTGGTGTGACCCCTGCCTGCTCCACT
Source organism: Gobionotothen gibberifrons (assembly GCA_943591055.1). Lineage (NCBI taxonomy): Eukaryota > Metazoa > Chordata > Actinopteri > Perciformes > Nototheniidae > Gobionotothen > Gobionotothen gibberifrons. The sequence goes on along the minus strand of CALSBZ010000148.1, from coordinate 202,903 downwards.
GTGTGAGGGCCATCAGGGACCAGAACTGTTTTATACCCAAAGCTTTCGCGTGGTCTCAAGAGCTTTTAGTGTGGTTTTATTTACCTTTTAGGAGGGCCCTTTTTAATTTGAGCAGCTCTTATTACCTACAATGCCTTGGCTTTGCTTCCTATCTAAGGGATGCCGGTTAATGTTTCTGACCAAGTTGACATGAATGAGAATAACTGGAAGCACTATGAAGTTAGTTCCTTATACCTTGTTCCACAGTGTTCCATGATGTCGCCCGACACAGGCTTTCAGAAGACATTATTCTTTGATGTATTGTTTTAATGCTGCTTGATTTTATTGTTACAAATGTTGAATACATTTTTGATACAAAAATAACATTTTCTTGTTGTTGTATTTGTTCTTATTGTATGAAAGCCAATAGGATTTAAGTCCTGTCTTTTTATCCAGTTCAATATGTCGTCCCCTCTATCTCCCCGTTTCCTCTCTTCTTAACTTTGTAATGAAACGGAAAAATAGCCCCAAAATGAGTTTGTCCATACTTTGGTTTATGACTAATGCCGTTCCCTTCAGCTTTACTTTGTGTTAAGTGCCAATTACTTTTAAACTAAGATGGTGATCATGGTGAAAATGATACCTGCTAACATCAGCATGATAGCATGTATTATTATATCATTGTAAACATTGTAGAACATACTAAATTAAGCTTAATGCACAAATCACAGAGACTCTATCTTTGCTGTAAACTTGTAATCTTATAGTCAGCTGCATTTCCTTTTAGTTTGGCAGATTTGCAATTATCTTTTTTAAACTTTTTTCCTTCCAAACAAGAGAATTGATCACCTGACCAAAAAAATAAAACAACCACATGCAACCTAATATATCTTATAACTTTAAAACAACAACCTTTCAATCAAAGGGAAGCATTACAGATAAGTATGACTATAAAGACGCCAAAAGGCATTTAAGAAATCAATGTTTGTTAATAATTGTTGCTCAAATGAAGCTGTTTTAATGCAAAGAGTATATTTAGTTGATAAATGAATCGATAGATATCCACGTCCACAGTTCTTTCTACATCCTGGACACTGTGGAGCCCTGTTGAAATAATGTGAAGCAATGTGACAAGTGAACCTATCAGACAGGGGGTTATGGGTAATCTATCTCATGGGAATAATATCTACTTTCCTCTCAGGGCCTCAGGTAGGATGTTGTCAGTCAGCCAGGATGATGGAGATGACTGTTCATGTGACGTGAACTAAGGTAAAAAGATGGCTGTTGCATCAAAGCAAGAGGGAAATAAAGAGGCGGCGCATAGTAACCAAAAGTCTCTCTTTGCCTCATTGCAACAGGAGGTACCCTGATCGCTCTGCAGGTATTCAAAGAATATTCTTTTAGGAGATGTTGTCTATAGTAGAGATCCATTATCTTGTGAACACCCCCAATTGGATCCCATGAAGCAGTTTGGTGGGGATGCATGTCAGATCCTGGATAAGAGACGAGTGTTCTGGTGACATGACATCTACTGCTGTTAGGATACAGGCCGGGCAAAGCATGTGTGTTTATGTGTTGCTCTGGCATGGTGTGAGTTGTACTGAGCGGAGATGGATCAGACCTGTCATTTACAATTTCCTGCTTCACCCTCTTACATTGAATGGAGCTGACACCTTCGAGCTGCCTCTTCCTGCCATGTGATCCGCTGTGTTGAGGTTCACAAGTTGGATTCAAATATTTGTCCCTTGGAGGTGAAATGTCTGTTTCAACGTGTTGGCTCCTGTGTTTCTCTTTTTCATCAAGTTCCTCTCTCCGGTTCAGGATCAGGGGCTGTTCCAGTTTCTCCCTTTTGTTAGTGTGGCTGTAAGGCGCTGGTGATGATTGGAAATACTCAGCGGGATATCTTCTGTTGAAGTGGTTTGAATGTCCTGCTGTTTTTCCTGGCTCACTTCTGTCACTTGTGTTTCCAAATGCAGGATGTTTATAGGGAGAGTCTAAGAAAGGAGAAGCAGTTCAGTTTCAATAGTTTGACAAATATAATACAGTTGTAAACTTTCTTACAATGCTGAACTCACCAATCTGTGGCTGAAAGCAGGAGGGCTGCTCTGATTCCTTGTCAGGTAAACTGGATGCAGGATACTCAGGTGTCAGATCTTGGTGGAAACTGTTGGGTTTCTGCTGCATTTTCTAGTGAATACAGTTTTTAAAGCACAACATTGGTTTTGGAATTAGATAGAAAAGGACTAATCACAATCACAGTCAAAAGAAAACATTTTAGTACAACAAAAATGCACAATATTATGTTTACTATATGTATTGCTCATTTAAATTAAGTGTGTTATTATGCCTGTCAACTGACGACTTAAAGCTTTTGGATTTAATATTATATTAAACAAAACACTTTTTCACACTATGGCTTATTTTTATTCAGATATAAAATCCCCAAATCAAGTTCCATTGTCTTGAGTTTCAGCCACAAAATAAGGAGAATGTGTACAAATACCTTCTAATGTATCAGTTTATGTGAATACAATTTGATGCAATTTGATTATTAATTGACTTATCACCTTGATTTGCTTCTGGTAATATGTCTTCCATGCAATCCTGACATGCAGGGCGCCACATCTTCCTCGTTTCTGAACAAATAAATGCAACAAACTGTCAGAGGTGTTAGACAAAATGTATGAAAGTAAGAAAGTAGCTTGACTTTTAGCTTGGTTGACATGTCAGTTTTTATCGGTGCATGTTGGACTCACTGTTGAACTGAAGGGTGTCTGTGCTGTGGCAGTGACAGGAGCAAAAGAGCGCCTCGTCCTCGCTCTGGGGAGGTGCATGTTGAACTGTAGCAAGAGGTTAAAGACAACATCTTTAAATTATTTGTGCACACTTAGTGGCAATAAGCTACAAATGGCATTCAAACATCAAATAACATTACAGAATAGGCCTCAGATGAACATCGGTACTTTTTGATTACCATCACGGCTAAGTAAAGTGACACATCTGCTTACATTATTGTCCTGAGATCCCATCTGAGCAGGTGTGGTGGTCAAGGAGTGGCGCATGATGGGATTGTAGGCATGCTGGTGAACATACTGATGCATGGGAAGATGTTGAAGAGCCAGTTAGTTTTGGAGCTTGAGGAACTTGAATTAGTGGGTTTGCTCCTGGCTGGTTGAACACCTAATGGTCACAAATTCAGACGGATCTCTTCCTTCCGATCAGGGATGAACCTTATAGTCGAGACACAAACGGCATGCAAAAGTGAACAATATTTTACACACAACTATGCAAATCACATGCAAATGACAGTATCTTAAATTAAATTAAATTAAATTGCATTACGAACAGTAATCCAATTTAGGAACCCAGTATGGCAATCCATTTAATTAATTGAGGATCCATCCTTTCCAAGAACACATGATTATAACCGCTGTGAGTGATCACTGTGAATGCAATTATTCGGTGTGAATAAGTAGAGATGGGAAGTAGTGGAGTACAAATACTTAGTTACTTAAGTAAATTGTTCTGGTATCAGTACTTTACTCCACTACCTATTTTTCTGACAACTTTTTACTTTTACTTCTTACATTTTTCACACAAATATCTGTACTTTCTACTTCTTACATTTTCAAAACAGGTTAGTTACTTTAGTTTCAATCTGTGTTTGGTGGAGTGATCATTATTTAGAGTCATTGCGTGCCTATTGATTTGAACACGATCCGTGTATCCATCATTTCCTGGTCTTCTCAAAAAAAGAGGGACCAATGAGAACTTTGTCATGTTGCCGTTGTTCAGCATGGAAACATTCATTAGCTAACAAAGACATTATTGTTCTATTAATATAAAGGGAGGTCAGTTACTCTTTAAAACAGCTGGTAGTTATGGGTAATTTTTACTTAAGTACCTTTCGAAGCCCATACTTCTTTACTTTTATTTGAGTAAAGAAGTTTAGTCAGTACTTCTACTTTTACCAGAGTATTTTTAAACACAAGTATCTGTACTTCTACTTGAGTAAAGGATGTGTGTACCTTTGCCATCTCTGAATATATGTGGCGACAGTGAGGCCCTACTTTGAATGCACTGTGTACTGGGCAAGAACATTTCAGATAAAGTTGGTGCAGGTATCCTTCCTTCCTTATGAGGATCTCCTTCATCCTGCTGTTTGTGTCAGTGCCTGTTTAACCCCTTTAGGCCAAAGCAATCCAATAGCCTGATCCCTCCTTTCTCATAAAGACAAGATTAGCTGGAGGTTAGACATCCTATGTTCTCTAAATTTCGCCCATGTCAGCGTGCCAGAGAAATCTCTTAATCTGATAAAGGAACCATTTGTCAGAAGCGCAAACTGAGTGAATGAGGCCTCAGAGTACTTTCCTCAAAGCACCCTACATTATACATCAGTCAAATCTTAATACTTACATACAAAAAAGTTCCAAAAGAATTTTAAAACCAATAGTTATATTTTAGTCTGCTGGTTTAAACAGACACAACGTTAAAGGACTCTACTTGAGGCTCTTTAATGAGGGATGGGGGACCAGGTGCATGTTGCGAACAATTGTTGTTACAGTGGATGAAGGGGGTGGGGGAGGGGTGTCTAAAGTCAAAGATTAATCTTGATTGGGCCAAATTTGACCTCGAGTCACCCACAACAATTCTGCTGGGTCTTCCCAGACCCGAATACCAAATTATACACTTATTTTTTTAGAGACCTTCAGACTTGGCTAAAATGGTCAAAATCAGTTTTGTAATGTTTATATAGCTGTTGTGGAGGATATCATAAAGCCTTGTTCCGATAAAAAAAAACTAGAGCGTAGTTATTATATATCATTTTTAACTTGAAACGGATCCCGAACACAACATAAGGGTTAAAGCAGTTGTTACATTTAGAAAGAAACATAGCCTACCTTCTACACAAAAGAATACATCATTTAATAAAACAGTCATAGCTGGCATCCATCTGACTGTTTGATGATGCAAACTCAATGGCAGACTCTGTAAATGTGTTTCTTACCTGATGAGGCACAGTAAAAGACGTCCTGATGTTTGAGGGTTATAGTCCAGTTAACAACATCCAGCCCCGTCAGCTTCTCTATCAACCAACAAAGTTAGAAGACATCAAACATTTGATTTCAGCTACTAACAGGACAATGAACCCTGCTTGTCACCTCTCAGCAGACCCAGAACACTGACATCAGTTCAGGAACACCTGTTGCTGCGAGACAATGTCAGCTGTCTGCTGCCCTTTAGTCAATTAGTCAGTGTTACTTACCAACACTAGGAAAGACCATTAACTACCCCTAATGGCTTAAACCAATCCCATCAGCTCCCTAAACCCTTCGGATTTAGTTTAGAGGAATACAGTTTATGTGACAAGAGGAGGTTTTTTAAAAATAAGGTTAAATGATATAATACATATATGTTTTTTTTATATGTAAGGTTTATTTGAAAACCTATAGAAATGTAAGGTATATTATCATTTATTTAAAAAGAATATAACTTGAATCACTCAGGAGTTCACCACAATGATAATAATCATCATCATCATCTTAAAGGAAGGATGAATATTGCCCACAACTACACATGTTCCTGTTCCACATGGATAACACACAGACATATGCAGATAATATTGGTAAAAATACTAAAATTTGAGGGTATAGAATGGTGTTGTCTTTGTTCCAGTAATGCCATTACCATTTTAATGTTTTACTACTGAAATGAGTTAAACCTATCAACTCCAAATAAGGCTTCACCGTTAGTGTTTCCTGAATTATTCAATGTGCTATGTGTCTCAAGCTCGTCCTGAATTCGCCCCAGACAAACTGGGCTACCCTTCCATTGGATCCCATTAAGAAAACCCTAAGACGGTGATTGGATGAGGCTTTGGGATGACATGTTCTCCTTGATTAGCTAATTCCATTCTCACTAACCATCCAAATCTTGTTTAGCATGGGGTTACCTCTAATGCTATGTTGAGGAACAACACTCACCAGCCCATGGACCATTAACCTTTATGACCCCAATAAACTGCTGTGCCAAAACTATTGGACAACTCAATAGTGTATTCTCATCTTGTTCACACACTGCTCTTAAAATGTTGTTCTAGCTACTTTGTTTTTCTTAAAGTTAGCAAAAGTAGACGTATCATTTATTGGCTTTGCATAAATATGATGACTTTGTACCTTAAGCACTTCCACATAAAGTGATTTTGAAACCAAATGAAGGGTTTGCCAATATATCTATCTGAATGGTGATGCATTAATACTATGGTCCAATGAGTTTAGCCATCTTAAAAATCTATGTATTGTGGAGGTTTCTATATTGGGTTATATAATCAAAACCAAAGTAAATCATTTCAATATAATTTAGTATAATCCACAATGTAGAATGCATTACATTTCACGTAGCTCTATACTTATATACTAAATGGTTTGGTAAACTGACATTAAAGAGTTTAAAGGTCTGTTATATTTAACTACAATAGGGGTCACTGTTTAGCAGAGGGAAAACAAGCTGTCTTCTCTCAGCAGGAGGCCCTGACTGAATGTGACATTACTGTAAGCTTTAGTTTCATTTTGACTGTAAAATCTGAAGCAAGACTTAGACATGTTCAGCTTCCCTCCCCTGAAGATAATGACTCTGCCCCACATATATATTTGTATGTGGGAGTGTTTTTGCTTCCGTTAGCAGCAACTGAGAGGAAAAAGCCCTCAGGGTTTTTCTTTTTGCGAGGGAATTCCACCCGTGAATTATTGATTATATATTAGAAATGTACACCAGAGGGAAATAATTGTTTGATTTTCACAATGTAACGAGGAGGTAAAAACCCTGGTGATAAAACCATTCCACCCATTTGGATTAGGACAAGAACTCTCCTGCTTTAAGGTAAGATTTCACAACTGCCACACTCACATTTAGGTCGATTAGTAGGTCTGATTAATAGTCAGAGATGACTTGCCGACCTCAACAGTACATCTAAGTCAAAGTGTCTTGCTCAGTTTACTAGATAGAACTCGAGTGCATTTCTATCCAACTAGAGAACTCTTTTACGGGTGGAGAAATGTTTATCTACCAGAATCTGACCAAAAAACAAGTAAACAAGAAGTTTAAGGTAGACGCACTTTATTCCTAAAACAGAAGCTGCACCATCAGTAGCGGCACACAATTATATGTACACATATACACACACAATTACCTAAATCTGTTATATAAAATATATAATCTGACAATGTACCTTTTAATTCCTCTTCAGAGCTCATTGAGTTACTGTGCGAGAGACTCTGGAGCCTAAGCGGACAGAGAGGTAAGTCTCATCCACTCATTGGGTGGGACACAAATGCCCAGGCCAGCTTTTACTTCATTTTTACAGCATGGCAATAAAAAGGTCTGTACCCTTTGAAAAAATAATATTCTAAAAGCAATCTACAGCAAATTCACTTGAACAGGTTTTTCCGTGTTGTAATTGAGAAAATTACACTTTTTAAACCAATTCCTTTACAGTGAGATGTACACCCCCTCTAGGATTTGTAATATATAAAAGATATTAAGCATTAAAAAATCCACATTTAAAAACTTACAATAAATAATATATGCAGGCATTTCATTAAGATAAAATTTCATAGATTGCAATCTACAGTCATAAAAAGACAATTTATTCTCGTTTATGAAACGTCCCTTGATCTTCCAAAATGCTAAAATGGATTCTTGGCATCTGATTGATTGATTGGAAACTTGTAGACAGTCAGTCAGTGTTGTGTGAGAAACACCGGGGGAGGAGGAGGAGGAGGGATGCTTCCTCCCCACTCGCCCTGATGGAGTGTAAGGTCCATTGAGTGTCCGGGATCATTCAAAGCAGGAAATCCAATCAAATCTCAGCACTTTGATCCCGACAGAGTTCAGAGCATGTTCATGATAAAGTTGTACATCTGTGTGAGCACCACGAAGTGAACGGGCAGACAGGAGCGTCGGTCCTGGGTCGCAGGGTCGCACGTCAGCCAGGAGAGGGCGTTGTACTGCTCTAGAACAAATCTATGATGTAGGAGGCAGAAACAGCTGTGTTAGTTCATGTGTCACATTGCTCCTTTTATTTTAACATGCCGCTATTAAACTGGAGCAGCTTACCTGAGCACATCAGAGGTGTGGTTGGAGTCGAGGGGGTGGGAGTGTTTACTGTGCAGGAGCTCGTCTGATTGGACAGAAGACACGTGCAGGTGCAGAGAGGCCTGGGGAAATGAAGGATAAAGATGCAAATTACAGAGGACGCCCCCATATTAGGACGTGTACACACCGGCCGTTTACATTTGGTTTTTTTATTCAATAGGAAAGAAAATATGTCAGACTTCTGTCTTTTACTCCTGGTTAGTGTACTGAATTTTGGTATTCAAATATGAAATAAACACTTCATTACAAGATCATTCACTGTGACCCATGTTCGCCTCTTACAGCTCTTTCCACAAACAATTCCTGTCAAATAATCTGCACTGGAAGATACTGGAGGATATGAGATATGAGAAGATAGGACCATGCTCTAAACCAGTGGTTCCCAACCTGGGGGGCGCCAAAGTTCGGAGGGGGGGCGCCAGGTCTCAGGTGATTTGAGGCCAAATATCATATTCAGACTTTTTTTTTGTTTACGTTTTTTTCTTCTTCTTGGCAATACAAGATACAACGCACTACATGCTTGTCACTAAAAGCCTTGTAATTACATTACAATAAAATATAAAAAAGTATTGATTAATTAATTTAAATAAAAATTCAAGTTAGTAGCTATTATAGGCATAAAAAGACAGAAATGTATAATTTTTTCTTTAATAGAAATGTTTCTTCTGCGGTTTCAGTTGAATTATTTGTCACAGTTGCTCCGATCAGATCGGTCTCCTCCATTTTGTAGATTATTTACGACTGTGTGTGTGTGTGTCGGGGGGGGGGGGGGGGAAATGGTTGGGAACCCCTGCTCTAAACACAATGTCCAGAAGAGGAACATAACGTGTAAGGTAACACAACAAGTGTGTACGTGGACACTATGGACCCTTGTGCTAGATAAGTATCATTTTCATAAATTAAAACCTCAACTAACCAAATTAGCATTCTAAACAAATTGTCACCCACGCTGCAGGCATCAGTCCGTGTCTCCTTTCTCACAATTCTGCTACTATAGCGCAGAAAGTTTGCCCTTTGGGAATTGGGTTTGATATTATAAATAAAGTTGGAAAGGGCACTGTGAGACGGCAGAGCGCTGGTTGTTTCTTTCAAGTTGCTTTATAAACCGTACCCACTAACTCCAGTCTGCAGCAAATCACAGCTGATTACCGCCCCCTGCTGACATAACAAAGGCATTACATAACTGGGAAGCCAGTTCTCTGTTTGGTCCTTAAAGTTAAAATAATATTTTCCTTTACACTGATCATATGGCTTAATCCAATGGATAGATAGTTCATCATAGCAACAGAGAATTTGCTTTTCTGACAGACACTCCAGATTTAAATGATGTAATGAAGCGTTTCATAGTCCCTGGCTGGGCCAAAATACCAGCAATTATCTTGTCCCAACTTGTTAAGAGAAATATGTTTTGTTAAGGACACATTTGTCTCAAGTGAAGTGTACTCGGCACTGACATTCTAACTATATGTCAAGGAATCAGTCTGTGGGTATTTGGTTAGATGCTTAACACATCTCAAGAACCATTCATCCCGTAGGTTTCCCATTAGTTGTAGTTGTAACATTTGTCAAAAGTACAGTGCAACTGTACCTTGAGGAAGAGAGGGCACTGGTTCTGGGCTTGAGGGCAGGCAGACCAGAACCAGTCAGGCAGTGGTCCAGTTTTGGCTGTGGAGACAAAGTAGCCCAGCGCCATGGGCTGCTGCAGGATGTTCAGAGCCTCCTCATGGGACTCCATACGGTCAGCACTCTGGCCCTGCGAGGAAACATTGTTGAAATGAATTAACAGAGAAAGAGTTGATTTATACAGCACAATTGTTTCTTTCCAGCTACTGCCTCCATTTAAATGATGTTAATGGCACCACGTATTAATGGACTAGCCAACACATCTTGAAACTTTGTGACTCAGTGTGAGGTTAAGATATAGTGAGCTCAAGGCAGTAATAGTTTCCTTTATCTGAGGGCAGTTGCGTCATTTTTCAAACGCAAGCATGAGCATGTCATTATCTACATGTGTGATATCCTATCTCTTTCAAGCTTCAGTCTTCATCTATTGGCAACATTTGATAAATTTTTGTTTCAGTCTGCTCCACCTGAAGCTCACTGGCTGGAATAAATATGTTTAAGTTGCTTCATCTCACTAGACAATATGACATTTTGACATGAATTTGTAAACACTGAGTCTCTTCATCTTGCAGGTATGCAGGTAATTGTCTGTAATAGACTTTAAATGGACTTCTGTTTCATTGGATTATAAATGATTGACATACCTTTGTTCCGTCTCCCCCCTGGTGGTAGTGTGAGCCGGGGGAGTGAACAGGGGAGGTTGTGGGGGAGTTGGGTAAGATGTTGATGAGGTCTGGATCCACCATGTCGTTGTCAAACAGGTCGAAGAGGCCCATGCCGTCAGATCCATCTGTGGAGAGAGAAACATGCAGAGGGTCAGGGTTCTGACTGTCGCATTCATGGCTCAACAACTCTTGATAACGAACAAAAAGATGATGAATGGGCACTTTTCAGTCCGATGCAGAACGTACCGGGGTTTATGGGGTTAAAGTTGATGTCGATGGGCTCTGCCGTGTTAGTGTTGACCTGCACCATGGCTGAGGTGGGGAACACCAGGATGTGTGTGCACGATGTGTCCTGAGGAGTGTTCAGCTGCGATGTCTGCATGTTGAGCGTGGTGCTGCGACCGAACACTGAACCTGTCGACACAGAATCTGCAGACACGAGACAGACACTCAGAGTTAGAGTCAGAGCCAAAAACTCCCCTCCTTTTACAAAGTCTAAACCACCATGTCACTATTCCCTTTTACCTGGCATGATGACAAAGGATCCCTGGGGCTCCATTGCAACTAGACAGACGCTAAGGATGCTGGGAGTGTCAGCAGCAGAGATGCCACACAACTTGCACGTCTCCTTGAGGCGTTTACTGAGAGACTGCAAGTTCCTCCTGCTCAGCAGAATACTCCAGTCTGGATCGGGGAGGAGAGAGGAGCTCATTAGTGAGTGTTCACGTGAGTAAATAAGCTACATGTTCTGCAAACACTGCAGAGAGGTGTGTGTGTGTGTGTGTGTGTGTACCTCTTAGCTCCCCGTGGCCCATTCTACCAAGCCGTCCGATGACCACCCTCCATGGCAGCGATGTCACCTGCACCAGGCCGAGACACCACTCCCACAGTTTCTGCAAACCCACCCGCCTGACTGAGCCCTTTTTCCTGCGCGCCCTGAGAGAGACACAACACATGTTTAGTAACAATCTTAAAGTAATTAAGACAGCAATGAACTGTGGGACAAATGCATGTTCTTTTTCTGTTCACGAGTGCACATACCTATTGGGTACATCGATGCTAATAATGCAGGTCTCCAGCAGTTCTCCGTGCTGGTCGGTGCAGGAGGCCAGCAGCCAGCGCTGGTCGTGGGAAAGGCAGTAGCCGACAAACAGGACGTTGTACTTCTGGGAAGCCTCGCCAAACGTCTCCCCGAGCTCAGTCTGCTTGTCTTTTATAGGAGCCAAAATGAAGGGCGGCGTGTACAGGCGCAGACATTCGGGCCTCTGCACAGGAGAAACACGTGATGGTTCAAAAGATTAGAAACAGAGAGACTTCAACACAAGACAGAAAGTGTTCTGGCTGACTGCCTTTACCAGAAGCCACACAGGTTTCATATAAGCAACCTATATAGGGGGCGCTTACCTCGGGATCCTTTAGTGCCATGTCGATGGCAAGGCCGGGGCCAAAGCCCGTCAGAGCCTTGAAGTTGGTAGAGTTGGGCAGAGGCCGCCGACACTGAGTGAACACAGAGAAGGCCAGCGACTTGAGGTGTTGGCTGTAGAGGTGGCGCTCCCCGCTGCGCACCGGCTGCAGCAGGTACTGGCAGGGAACAATCTGACAGGGAACAAATAACACTTTAGTCTTTCTGTCGGTAAACATCAACGGGTTCATCTGCCTACTTCTTAAGTTGACTTTCCCCTCCCTGTTTTAGGGGCCCCTATAGAAACTTTGAATATAAAAAAATAAATGTCTGTACAGCCCTATACAGCCTTTTCCACAGAGTACAAGCGATAACAATTTGAATCATATTTCATTAATGACTTTGGTAAATGGACTGTAATTATATAGCGCTTTATCCAGTCTTTAAGCCCCCTCAAAGTGCTTTACATACTACATGTCGTTCACCCATTCATACAGAGCAGTGTACCTTACTCTAGGACCTAACATTCACACACATTCACACACCGTTGGGAGCAACTCAGGGTTAAGTATCTTGCCCAAGGATACATCGAGTTGACTGCATGGGCTGGGATCGAACCCACAACCTTCTGGTTGAAAGACGACCGCACTCCCTCGCAGCCACAGTCGCCTTTTTTTTAAATTTTACTTAGATATCCTTTACATAAAGAACATAACCAATAGCAGCACAGCACATGTACCACCATATTGGGAATGTTAGAATGTGCTTACTGGCTTATCAACAATTAGTTATAATGCAAATGGAGTTACGAAATAGTTAGTGTGCATCTTTTGACAATTATGGTCAAATTAAGGAACATATTTAAAGCTGTATTTTTCTTTTCTTTTACTTAATATTAAAAAAGGTGAAATACAGTGCCAAACTAAAAGTAGAAGGTTATTAAAACTGCTCTTCATTACCACTGCTTTAGACTAACGCCTAACCATTAGCAGATTCACACTTCTCGTCTTTGTCACTACATTGCAGGTGTGGCAGTTAGCGCCTCAATTAGTGTCTGCTAATGAGTCCCCTTCCCCTTCTCAGCTCCCTCTGTGCCTGCCCGTATACGACCTGCTCTGTTGTGACTAATCCGTCAAAAGAGGAGGAGATCATTCAAAACTAAGGAAGACATCCATCACAGCACACTAGCAGACTCCTGTAACTGTGTGATCTGTACATGTCAGTCTAGTAATAATGTGAAAGACTTCCCATCAGTAAAACACACTGTATTAAGAAGCGTGGACTGTGATGTTGGTCTGCACCTGGACTGAGACAGCGTTTCTGATGCGAGCAGGCAGGAACTGGAGCATCTCCATGTAGCAGCGCAGCAGTCCCAGGGTGTAGACGCTGGAGTGGACGTCTCGGTCGGCGTCTTCGTAGCTGAAGGGGTCGACGATATACACCACTATGGCAGGCGGGTAAGACACAGCGTGGGACTCTCCGTCTGTTGGCTTGCCCACTTTGTCTCTATCCATTGTGCTGTTGATAAAAAGACACAAAATCAATTACATGACATTTCATTTCATTTAGCTGGCGCTTTTATCTAAAGTGACCAACTAATAGTGCAATAAGCCATAAAGGTCCTAGAGCAAAAACAACATAGAAACCAGGCATGAAGAAACAACCAGGGATTCCCACAGACTTTACTTGGGCGGGCCGCACAGGTATATTAACGTCCGCCAAAGTATATAGCGCGACCCATTTAGGTTTAATCTTTTTTTATCCGTCCGCGAGCACGACGCCATCTGCGATCGATTAACCACCCCTCCTGTACCTGTTCGCTCTGTTATCGCGTGAAGGGTCTGCTGTATGCGCTCCGCATTAACTCCACTGCGAGGCTCCGGCGAACAGTTGATGAGCTTGCTCCACTAGCAGCCCCCCCCCCCGTTCTCGGCTACCACCACAAGTATATTTCAGATCTGTGGGAAACACTGACAACCCATGAGATCTTTTCTAGGAGGAATAGCCATGTGTGTTGTATGATGAAATATACAACTATTTATTACCTACTTTATTAGGTACACCTGTTCAACTGCTCGTTGACACAAATATCTTATCAGCCAATCACATGGCAGCAACTCAATGCATGTAGACAAGGTCAAGACAACATGATGAAGTTCAAACATCGCATCAGAATGGGGAAGAACGGAGATATAAGTGACTTTGAACGTGGCATGGTTGTTGATGCCAGACGGGCTGGGCTGAGTATTTCAGAAACTGCTGATCTACTCGGATTTTCACAAACAACCATCTCTAGGGTTTACAGAGAATGGTCAGGAAAAGGCATAATATCCAGTGAGCGGCAGTTCTCTGGGCAAATGCCTTGTTGATGCCAGAGGAGAATGGCCAGACTGGTTCAAGATGATAGAAAGGCAACAGTGACTCAAATAACCACTAGTTACAACCAAGGTATGCAGAAGGCCTTCTCTGAACGCACAACACGTGGAACCTTAAGCAGATGGGCTACAGCAGCAGAAGACCACATGTGGTGTGGGGGATATTTCCTTGTCTTCACAGTGTACCAATCTTCTGATGGCTAATTCCAGTAGGATATAACACGACATTTCACAGAGCTCAAATCATCTCCAACTGGTTTCTTCAACATGACAATGAGTTCGCTGTACTCAAATGGCCTCCAGTCACAAGATGTGCATCCTATGGAGCACCTTTGGGATGTGGTGGAATGAGAGATTTGCATCATGGATGTGCAGCCGACAAATCTGCAGCAACTGCTTGATGCCATCATATGGACCGGAATCTCTGAAGGCAAGGGGGTCCAACCCGGTACTAGCAAGGCGTACCTAATAAAGTGGCCGGTAAGTGTATTTAAATAAGCTATGATTTATGTCACATTTTCTTCCAATGGCACTTGAATACCTAGTCCATGTGGTATATTGCAGAGGATGTAGCGATCAGTACAAATGTGCCGTGTATAAAAACCACCTGATGCAGATCCCAAACGTTTGAGTAGCCAGTTAAATGAAACAAAATAAAAAATGTTTAAATTGTAAAGTAACTTTAGAAATGTATTCAACCAGAAGGTGTTAATAAAAGCAAGGCAGGTACAATAACCAAAGTAAACAGACAGAGTTTAGAATAATATATAAGTGATAAAAAAGTTGTTTAAAAAGCCAATTTGGTGGGCGATTTAACTATTCAAATATCAAGTGAAGCCAAGAGAAAATAAAAAACAACAAGAGCACCCAGATAAATGGAAACAACTAAGGATGAGCCAGAATTCGGCATTATAAGACATCTTTTCCAAATTGTCCTTAGTTTCGATGAAGGTCATCGATTGCATCCCTTGTCTGCTTACTGATTCAATGCACAGCCAGGTGCCACAGGCAGCTTTGTGAAATAATCTGTCTCCAACATGAAATCCTGTATTTATATACATGACCCTCTCTCAAACTGGCACATACTAAAGTGTATACTACAATGTCTGTTACATCTTAAATGAATACAAACTGAAACGGGCCATTTCAAGAAATGACATTATAATTATATATGCAACATTGCATCCGGGTACAACTTCCTCACAACGTAAAGCAATAAACAATCTCACAAGAATCATAAGGTATGCACCCCAAATCACTGGCACCCCTCAGACCTTTCTACAGTAAAACAATAAACTAAACTTCATACTTCCAGCTACTGCCACCAGGAAGCAGCTTCAGAGTAGCCAAAAATAACTTCCAAAAAACTTAAAAGCCATTGGTCACAACAAAAATGCATCTCTTTGTCTAGATGCTAAATTGGCCCTCATTGTGGTAACATACCTCTCTGGCGCCTCGACGGGCACTTGAGGCTGGTTGGCTGAGGGTCCGTTTTCTGCCAGCCCCCCCGCCCCCTGTTGGTTTGACTGCGGTCCGTTCTGAGACGAGCTGCCCTGCAGGCCTGACGTCCCAAACGGCGTGTAAGAGCTTGGCTTGGCTGAGGGCATCCCCCCGATTGTCTGTGGGCCTGAGGAGGCAGAGGGAGGGGTGCTGTTGACCGGGGCAGAGCTGATGCTGGCGCTGGTAGTGTTGGTGCTCTGGGGTCCTGAGGTGGTGCTGGAAGAGCTGGGGGTCTGGGACAAGGGAGAGGCCACAACAGGGCAGCGCTGAGACAATAGGGAGCTATCCAAAGACTGCTCTGACAGGTATGGAGCTGAAAGGGAAACACAAAATGATTAGCTGTCATTTCTGCAAACCATGCTACCTTTTCAACTTTGGGATTTAAGATGAATGAGTAAAGATGTTACCTAGATCATAGCGGCACACTTGAGCAAAGAGTTTGAGCCGATTAAAGGCTTCATTGTTTCCGTCTCTGGCAGCCATCTTAAGGAACCAGTCACTAAGGGGCTGCTCCGTCATGCTCCTGCCTTCTGTGGCGCCGACCTTCAATACGCCCTCTGGGTGACTCTTACAGATGGGCCTGTGTTGCCCAAGCTGGCATGCCTGTCGACAAAAAGGGAGTGAATGAGCAAAATGTAACTGTATGAATCACTTCACAAGAACATGTAACTGTTTTTGTGGGCATGTCCGTACAAGAAGGATGAGTTTCATCCTGTCAGGTGCGTACCTCATACATAGCACTCAGATCTTTGAAGAAGGTCTTTGCGCCGCGGAGTAGAGCCTCATTCTCTGGGCAGATGACAACATATCCCACATCTCTCTGGGAACCAAAAGGATCCAGAAGAAGCTTCTCCCAGTATGGCAAGCCAAAAGGAGACAGCACCACAAAATCATACTCATAACCGACCAAGAAAGTGGGGATGGGCAGAGGCTCAGGAGACTCATCGGTACCTGTAGCAAAAAGACATCAAATGTTATTTCAACAAATACAATATTCCATATCAGATCTCTATTTTTGTTAAGAGATTAGAGTGTTTAGGTAAAAACATTTCCACACACCATATGATCCCCTCCCAGCCATCTTGTGGAACTGTTGCCAAGTGAGCGGTCCCTGAACGCCCCAAGAGCGCACACTCCTCTTCTTCTGAATGGTGTCCTGCAGCACAGGCTGCAGGGACAACAACACCCGCAGGACGTCCTGAGAGAATAGCTTGCTCATGTCTGCTGCTGCAAAAAGAACAAAGACAAAAAATGTTTTAACTTTATCATGTTTGTGGTTAAGAATAAAACAAACAAACAGGGGGGAATGAGCTTGTCGTTAGAAGAAGTTGACACAAAAAGAATACATACATTTGCATTTTGGCCAGTGATGAAGACAGGTGCTCTTCACTAGTGCTTCATCTACTTTTCCTCCTGACATATTGTCCATGAACTGCCTGCCGTGCTCCAGTGCCATGTAGCAGTCATTATAACAGTCTCTCTCTTCCACCCTCAGAAATGAACTGGGTGCTGAGCTCTGCTTGGTGTATTCTACGCCTGCCATGGGGGCAAAAGGGTTGGTGCACTGGTCCTGCAGCAGCAGGATTAGCTCATCCGGAGGCTTCTCTGTCAGGCTGCCAGCTTTGTGAGCCGTGGAAGCTCGCAGCTCTTCGAAACACCGCTCAGTGTCCCGACTGGCGTCCGAGCCGCGCACCACCACGTCCAGCTCGTCCTCCAGAAACAGCCCGGCCGACTGGCCAAAGCGCCGATTCGTGACTGCACTGAAGCCACAAGTGCAGGGGTACTGGGCCTCGCCGTTGTCCTTGAGGTACACCCCTACATCTGCTCCTCTGATGTTCATGTTGCAGACACACACGCAGCAACTGTCAAAGTTACAGTCCTTGAAGAGGTTCATGACTGACTCGGACAGAATGAGCGTGACGTAGAGACTGTGAGCCTCGGGGATGGAAGGTACGGTGGCCGGCTCAACAGAGCTGACGGGTCGACAGGTGGAGGCAGTAGAGGCGGGGGAGTAAAGGTCAGAGTTGTCGTACTTAAGGGAGCCCTGGACACTCGACGGGCCGCGGGGAGTGCGTGGAGTGCGTGGGGTGCGAGGCGTAGGCACGGAGAAGCGCGGCGTGGCTGGGGAGGGCAGGATGCCGGTGCCGCTGTTGCTCGGGGGGGCACTGCTGGACATGAAGGGGGTGTGGGTCTGGGGGGTGTAGGTCTGACTGTAGTCTGGCTCCACACTGGGGACGTTACTGGTACCGAGACAAGCAGAAAACTAAAGTTAGTTTTGTGGTTACAACATGTTTTTTGTTTATACAAAAAAAGTTGTTTCAAGTTTTAATTATTTTTTAAAAACACATTCTAAAATCTCCATGAGTATTATGCATAATGGTCCGTAACAATAACATAACATTACATCAAATTACATCCACAGACATTCTTCCAAATATTTTTTAAATCACAAACAAATCAACTTTGCAACAAAAAAAACAATATTAAAATGAATTTCATTCATAACATCTGGCTATTAAAATAGTTTTTGGATAAATTCAAGTCAAAACTACAAAAAGACAATGAACTAAAATGTGATTTTTTTACAGTTTATTTATTAGACATACTTTCATTTGCATCTGGCTCAAATACATTTTTCCATACCATTATATGATTAAGCCACACGTTTAAATTATTAGTGACTGTTAAAGGATATATTAAGTATAAGTATAAGTAATTAACATAAAGAAAATCTGGCATAGACTATAAAGTGGTGCCCGATACAAGTTTTGTAACGAGGCTCATCCCAAACAGCCCCCTTCCTCACTTTTTCTGAAACAGCACTGACCTGTCTTTGGTGAGGAGATTGACATTCGTCACTGGGGGTATCAATTCCATTTTGCCCATGGTCCAACTGGGCGTGTACACACAGTCTTCTGGCAGTTTGATAGGCAACAGACACTGGCTTGGTAGCATCTTCAATGGTGCGTACATGGAACAGCCGATTAACAACTGACACGTCTCTGGCTTGTATACAAAGGAGAAGTCCTGAAAGAAAAAAGGTTAAAAAAAAGGGTGAGATTCACTGATGCAGGTAGACGTTCCACTCATTTCGTACTTGGCAGGTGTGCTTCGTGTCATACCTTTATTTCCGATGGCTTTGGGCTGCAATATCCCTCCTCCACCTCCATCTTGAAGTGGTTGTTGAGCTGGCTGCCGTCCAACAGGGTGAGGCCCGCCCCTCCTTCCAGGCTGTCCTTGCCCCCGGAGTTCATGGGAGAGTAACCCTGCTGCTCCAGGGAGGGCGGGGTGGGAAACATCTGGTGCAGGTCTGCTGAGCCTGGGGAAATAATACGTTATTACTTCTTCTATACGTGTAAAAAAAAAAAAAGGTTACAATGCACAATGATGAATTGAAACAAAGTCTCCTTACTTATGCAAGATAGAGGATCCAACGAGGCTCCTTTACTGTCTTTACAGCCAAACTTGTCCTCCGAACCAACTCCAGCTCTTTTGGAGCCAGGCTGTGCAGACAGGGAAAAGCAAAGCTCTATACTCAATACATTTCATATCAAATCTTTGAATGGGCTTAAAAGTCCCTAATAAACAAACGTTCTCAAGCAAATCAGAAAACTGAAGATTAAGAAAATCTCGTACATTTCAACTGAAATTGTTGTGCTGCCCTTACCACTAGCTCATCTTCATCTGAATTGAATATTTTATCCAGGTCGCTGTATGATACGGCCAAGTCGTTCTCGTGGATAAGGCTGGTGGAGGCGGTAGGTTTACTGCCCGACGCACCCTGGCCATCTGCACCACAAAACAAATTGGAAAAGAGACCTTGAATAACCACACTCCAAACATTACATTTAATAAAATGTCAAACCTATGGGCCAAACGAACAAAGGAAGGGGATTCTCACCGTCTGCTGAGCCATTGTCCTCGTCCCCCTGGATTAGAAAGAAATACAAAAGATCAGTTTTTGTAATATTGTAGGAAGACTATGACATATTGTACAGTAGATAATCAGGGAAACCACCGCCATTGTTATTTGCATACAGGATCATTGCATAACACATAGTTCGCTTACTGATATACTCTGCAGCTGGGATAGTTTGGAAATACTTTCAACACTGGTGAATAAATACAAATAAAACTGATGGGGCTTTTTTAAAAACACCTTTAATAACTTCCTGTTCCAGTTACCAAAAGAAGTGAAATGCTTCTAATAGGTTAAGAGCTTTCTTAGAACAAACAACTATATAATAACTGAAGATACATTTTCTGGCAGACTGATTATAACAGTCATTCTGTGATAAACAACACTAAAGTCTGACAGGCATTTGATGGCAACTTTTTGTACCTGACAATTGTTGATACTCAGTGATACAAACTTAAAAACACACAAAAAGGTACCAGGCCGTATTTTGGGGGGGGTAACCGAAGCAGGATACATAGGATACAAGGCAGTCGATTCATCCAGCCTATCTGTGAACCCACCTTGTTTTTCTTGCTGCCATCCCTTTCTGAGCCAGACTTGTCCTTCTTCTCTGTAAAGCTGAACTCCTCGTCTCCCTCTACAAAGGCGTAAGGGTCTGAATCGTCACTGTGTTCTCTGTCACCTGATGCGGAGGCATAATGGCTGTTTCTCCGCTGGGCGTAGGCCCTGACCAGCTCCTGGGACACCTTCAGGGTATGCGTGGACCCCGACATCAACCTGAGAGGAAATAAATTGTGCAGAGTTGCCAAGACTGATACAGGCATGTGGTTTACATTGAACATGCAGCTGAGGCGGAGTATTTCAGCACTTACTCTGTGACGGAGATTACGTTTTCTGTTCCTCCACCTCCCCCAAAGTCATCTCGTATTTTATCCACAGGTAACAGGGGCGTCAGGAAGTTTGATGCCTTCTTCCTGGGCAGGTTGAAATACTTCCAGGGGTTGTGGGTGGAGTCTTCATTGGGGTTAATGGCTGAACCCACAAAGACAGTGGGTTCCAATGTTTCATTGTAGGATTGGGGGAAAGGCATAGGCATAGGCATGTTCTCCAGCCGAGGGTCCTCCTCCGAGCCCTTCTGAGGAAGCAGACAGGGCTCCACCGATGGCGGATAGAACGTTTGATGAATGGGCGTGGAAGAGTTCTTCATGCCGCCGGGAGTCATGTCACCTTCTGCGTGATCGCAGGGGTGTGGGCTAAGGGGAGGGGGAGGCGGGGATCCGTTGAGGTCTGCAGGGTGCGTGTGCAGCGTAGGGGCTTTGGAGGACACGGTGTCCACGTGGTGCAGACTGGGATACGAGCCGTCGTCCTGTGATCTCAAACAAAGCCTCTGGTTCTGCGGCTCCATGGTCTGCTCCTCGCTCACAGAGTTGCGGTGGTGAAAAGGCGTCTGCGGCCTCTTCTGCTGCTTGTCCCCCTTTTCCAGCTTCTCGCCCAGCTTGTGCTTGAGGGCCGGCTGGGCAGGCTGGCCGGATGAAGGCGGGTGTCCTGAGGTGCTGCTGGATCGCTGTTTCTGATTCTTATGTCTGTATAAAAGAGAAAGACAATGGGTATAAGACACTTTCCTTTGATTATTAAAATATGTCACTTTTTTTCAATTCAACATACCGTAAGCAATTGCAATGAGGCCTGTGAGTACACTCCACAAAATCCCAAAGACCAGTTTTGTCCGACTCCTCCTCACAGGTCCCATTGGTTAAAGTGGTAAACTTCCTCCTATTGAAAAAGGGCAGATTGATATTTATCAGCCACCAGTCACCATGGAGGCAATACTTTGAATAATTTTGAGGAAGAAATGGCAGTGCACATACTTGTTCCCTGTACGGTTTATGTTATATTCCTGCCACACAGACTCCACCATCTGGCTGGCCAGCCTGCGAGGGATTTTACCCCCATGAAGAGTGTTGTTAGAGCTGTAGCCATCCGACGCAGAGGACAACTTCAGCCACCTCTGAGCAGGCTGGTAATCTATGAGGGAAGAAAGATGTAAAAACAATACTGTTATTATGCTGAATCTCTGAGAACAAAAAGAGCAATGAAGGTGTCCATATTCAGCCTCAAGTCTCACCAGTCTGAGCCTCCTCTGGTGATGTTGGAGGAGTCAGAGTGACAGAGGACATGGCAGGGTCTCTGTGAGCAGCGTGGCCCTGCTGAGCACCACACAGGCTTCCTGAGGTGTTCACCGAGCCCTGCAGGACCACAGCAGGAAGGTCCGACAGGGGGAGAAGCACCAGGCAGGAAGGGTACACCATCCTAACTCCCGCTGCAACCAAAGAAACACAACCATTTACATTCGGAAATGATTTGTTTACATTTGTTGCAACATTGCGATTGATTCCACAGCCGGTTAATTGACAAGTTTAGACATAAAGTTCAGCACAACAACCACCAAGAATTTTTTTTTTAACATTTTGGTGTCTTACCGACGAGGACCTCCACAGCCGCCAGAGAGTCATCCTCCCAGTCTGTATCCTCCATCTTATCTTCCTGGACGTCCTTGGGATTTGGGCTGATGGGATAGAACTGCCTCCACTCCTCTATGAGCTTCTGAGTGGGGTGGTCTGACATCTTGAAAGCCTGACCGGTGAGGGTCCCATTCAAGCCGTATGGGCTAAGGATGACTGCAGGGCAGAGGAGTCACAATACGTATGTAAGTTCAGTAATAAACCCTAACAGAAATGTATTAAAACAAAGTGAAAACCACTTTTTAACTCTGTGCACAGCTGGGGATCTTCTACCTTGCAAAGGGCTGTTGTTCTGCTGTGCGAGGCTGAGATGCTCCTCATTCAGCCGCTGAAGAGGCTGATGCTGAGCGATCTCCACACTCGTGCACACGTTGCTGTCGCCGTGCACGAAAAATGTGAATGCACAAGACAGGTGCTCGCTGCAGGGTGGGTCAAAGATAAAAAGTTTTTTTTTTTTAATTAGATATTCATCCCCAAGCATAACAACATAATTAGGTAGGACAAATAAACACGTGACTAACGTTTCAGATTGCAGTTAGCACACAGATGCTAATATAAACCCCTGAAGGCTATTGAGGTTATCAATGTACTTTCCATCAATCATTGGGAATGAATGATGCAAGGGGGAACAATTAATTAAAATGGTTGGGATGAGGTGAAAACACGAAAACAGTCCTTGCATTATTGACTTGACATTTCATATCATGCTTACAGGTGTCAACTGTTGCTTCTACAGATATTAGATGGGAAACATATAGGCCTGCTAATAAGAGTGTGCACATAGCACACTCTGCTTTAACCCAGCTAACGTTAATTAAACCTTCTTGCAATGCACATGAAAAAATACAAGTCAAAAATAATCATGGGAGATTATTATAGTCCTGAGATGTTAAAACAATATTAACATGTATTTTCAAACTACTACTGGTGGGTCAGGCGGCTAAATGCACTAAAATAGTTGTTGACATGGTTGCTGTAAAACCACTGTGCACACTCAGCATTTTCCAAAGACTGCCCTGTTCACCAGCCAGAGAGGGCCGGCGACAGCGAGGCTGCCAGACTCTTCTGTTAGAGGTGCTGCGCTGCCGTCTCAACGCACACTTGTAGAAATATGTTTGTAGAAAAACAAGTTCAACAACAGTGAGCCCTGTTCTAAACCAACACCTCTGTTATCCACTACAACTGTCATACAGTAAAAACAAAGCTGCCAGAGGGAACTGAGCCAAAGAGCTGTGCATCAAACACAAGTCAGCCTGGATCAACACAGCCAAAAAGCAGAGGCTCAAATTAGCTTGTCAGGGAACTCCACTCAGGGAACCCTACTCTGAACCAGCTACTTATGTGCTGCTGCTGGTTCACCTCAGGCATGCATTTCAACAACAACACAGACATGCTTTACTGTGCAGCGGGGAAAGTGAAGGCGTGGGCATTACAATGTGATAGAACTTAAGCTGCCAGCTGGATGACTATTACTTCGATGAAAAACTAGGTGGATGTGTCACGCTGACAATGTAATAAGAAAATAGTTATAATCCTGTCATACACAACCACATTGTTACATCTGTAGACTGATAGGAATCTAAATGTTCTGTGTATTGCAGGCGGCATGTATGCACTTGCAAATGCTTCATTAACACAAGTTACAACTGACCTCAGAGTACAACAACATAGAGAAGCGAAATCAGAACAGCAGATAAGCAGTCAGTTCAGTGACGTGGATACACTACTTAAGGAAAGCCTTGTGTGTATTTGTTCAAGCTATCTTTCTTATAGTAAAATGATGTCTCATAACCTTAAAGTGCCATCTAATCATAACAACATAGTTGGAACAATACAGCTGCAAAAACCACATCAACGCTGATTCCCAAAAGGGGATTTTGACAATTAAAGGCTGTCATAGGGCAGGAACTGTTATGGAAGCATCGCAAGACATCTCCTCCAATGAGGCTTCCCAGATTGCTTTGCAGCACACATTTGCTTAACATTCATAGGCATCCGTCTTTAATATTTTCATGAACGCGCATAGTATTTTGCATGCAGGCTTCAAACCCTTTTCCCAACAAATGTATCATGCTGCACAGTTAGTCCACCTCTTTATAAGCACAACCCCCACATGATGCAAATCTTAAACCAGTCTCCGATACCAAAAGCTGACTAATGTTCAGTCATTCAGCACAAGCACAAATCATGAAATCCTGCTCTACTGCCATATTTATCTTCAGCGATTGTGTTGCTTGTGTGTTATCAACAAACTACCTTGACATGCAAGTATGACAGTTATGATTTAGGTAGACAAGACCATTGCCAAATGGGTAAGTGGAACTTTTTCAACTTCTGAATAGGTATTCCGACTTTTTTGACTAAAAATAATGTCAAAATGTTCATATTAAAACATTCCCAGCGAATTGGGCAACACAATGCCCCTTCTTTTTAGTGGAAAATGATTTTCTGAAACATCTGTTGGTAATGTTGAGATTCATTAATAGCGGCATTTACAATGACTAAAGTAAAACCTGTCATGATTAGTAAATCAGTAGTAAATCAGTGAGTGAGGACAGTATTTCTGTTAAAACTAGAAAACCACAGCAATCGATAAGATTCCAACTTCACCCTGATGTTGAACCAATACAACAGGTAGAGGTAGAGATTCAAACAAAACGCACAACAGCTATAACTTGCTACCCGACAATCGGTTAAGTGTCTGCTTTAATTAGACAATTTATGGCATGTCGTATAACTTTGTTGACTGCTACTTGGAAACAGGACATACCTTTTATTAATGGTTTTCTCCTCCTTTTGGTATGGCTTAACAAACCACTTGCCGATGCGAACAAAGCCACGGTTCATGAGACACCGCTCCAACAGGTTGTGGATGGCTTTGAAAAGAAGCGTTCTACACTCGTAGGACAGGCCACTCTCCCACTCACCATCCTCTTCACCTGAAACATTGCAGATACAAGAAATCAGTTACTTGAAAGAAAAATATATCACTTCTTCCTGATAAAAAAAACAGTATAACTGTAACCTGTGATCAAATAAATGGGTTGACCCGTATAAGGGGACTTTGTAATGTTTGTAAACAACTAATTGCATAATACCTGAAGTGACCTGTTTGAGAATATGAAAACATTTGATTTCAACATTCATCTTATTGATAAATATACAATAACATGATCCAAAATAGAATTAGTAAGCCACTTAGGTGATAACATTGATGACTTATGTGAAACGAAACAATAAACATCAGAAATTACACTAGAAACAGCATTATTGTGAAAAGTTCAAAAATGTATCTGCAAGTAGATATGTGTTTGAATCCTGCTGTAGTCACTTGTGCTTTATTAAAAGCCATATAACTCGAAATTAAACCTGCGGAATGACTTTGCATTTATCTAAGATTTGTGAAAAGGTGGCTCTCTCTTGTCTCTATGTAATGTCTTGTCTTTTATCTGGACCCTGAGTCTGTAATAAAGTTTTCATTCATTCTGTGTTGTTTTCAACTAGCACTTGACCCTCCTTGAGACAGGAGACAGAGAATCTGGTCAGTGGAGCAGCCTTTAAAAAAGGGAATTGTTTGAGAGATATATTATTAAAGAAAGATGCTAAGAACCATTGGTCCAAAATCAAGACTGAGTCAGGTGACTGATGAACAAACGTTGTTTACATGATACTGTACATCCGTGGCTGAGAGCCAATGGATTCTCACAACTTATTATTATCAGACCTCAGATCTTTAAAACCGCATTTTAATGAATTGCCGCAGTTCAGAATTGTTATCATCGTCATCAAACCCTTAACATGTTTAAACATGAACAGAGCTTTTAATATGGACAAATGTTGCCTGCCGCTCTAGACTGTATCTGTTAATAATTTCAACCACTACACTCTGTATTATTCTTTTTAAAATAACATAATGAGGCCAATTCTAGAGCACTTTAACAAACTGCTTGGATTCTATGAGAACATGCATATAACTTGGGGCAGATGTGTTGATACTGTTGCTATTTACACTGAAGAATTACATGTATTATAGTGTAACCAATTCTGATAGACATGGAGGTGTTGCATGTACTTACTTGAGAGCTCATTATGGATAAGCTCGGCAAAACTGGGGTCATCCCCCCACCAGAAAAGCCAGAGCTCCCTGCGACCCGGGGTGTGGTGCCTTCTCCACACACTCAGCACATCTGCAGACAGGCATCGGCTGAAACTACACAATATAGGGTCTTCCTCGGTCACAGGGAAAAGGATGGGCGATGAGGTGGGACCTTGCCATACAAATCGCCGCCATTTTATTCCAGTCAAATCAGCCTAGAAAAAAAGAGAATAACATTGTCAGAATGAAGCACAACATAGCTGCACAGCAGGAGGTCAATCATCTGTTGTTGGCTTTATGACTGTGAGTGTGTGTGTGTGTGTGTTTCTTCCCATAAACACACAGTGTTTCTTCCCATTAACACACACAGTGATGTGAAGCTGAAGACTGCTGTCATTCAGAAAATCACTTTGAATGAAAAAAAAAGTTGAAAACTGAGACTTGCTGACATTTTGGAAAGTTTTGCAATACTTTGTACATCTGAGACCACAATCATGCCTACAAACATAACTGTCATGAGGTAATTTACTCAACAGTTATTAACAACAAGTGACGCACCACTGCATGTCAGTATCATATCTGATTAGTTTGTCTCATTTATTAACAGTAACTATGTGATTTTACCTCTAATATGAATATTGTTTAATACAACATTGTCACTGTAATTAATGAAAGGTAAAATGTTTTGAAATGTTATAATAATTCGCCAGTTGGCTTGACCTGTTACCATCATAACGTTAATGCTAGTTGGGTATGTCTGTAACCAATGCAGTGTAAACATGCAACTATGCCATTTTCAGGGAAAAGTCTTCAGTGTACTTGCTCTGCAGTGTGTGCTGTCTTTATTATGAAAGTTATCTAAATCATGATGTGTATTTTGCAGGCCCGATGCCTTAAAGCCAGTCTGCAACTGACGTTACAAAGCTTGTTGCCTGATTAGCCAAAATGGCTTTCTGGCCTCTCAGTATCATAGCTAACGCTAGCTAGCGCATATAGCAGAGACTTACCAGGCAGAAGAGATTGGAGTGGCAGTCCTCCAAACTGGCCCCGTTTGGTACAAAGCACGAACTCATCCTTTCACTGCGTGGTTGTAACGTAAAGGTCCATTGTCTCAATCACCGTCTGGGGCAATAGCCGATGTAGGTAACTTGCTGTGGAAGCGGTGTTCCGTTGTAATTATACCGTTTAAGCGCTGACCAACTTGCTAGCTACAGCTAGCTGCCGCTAGTCAACCAGACAACTTCTAACCGGCGCTAGCCACCACTAGCCCGGTAGCTAAGCTAACGTTAGACAGGCACCCAGCGTCAACTGTAAGCTTCTAGCTATTCGGTTCATCAATCCTATTTGAAATGTATTGTCTGATCTGGTTAGCCGCAATCTTGCTACTACATTACCTTATTGAATAGTCAACGTAAACATGACCTGAACAGACAGACGATAAATCAAATACCAGAAAAGTTAGATGCGCAATAAAAAATACGAGCTCGAAAACTAAAAAACTTCACCCCAAAAGCTTAGTTCCCGGTGTGCTAATGCTAACGCTAGCTAGCTGATCTGAAACAATTTCAAAGCAAAGGAACTCTCCCCTCCCCCTGATCTCTCCTAGCCTGCTAGCACAAAAGCTAACATACCAGAGCTCCAACGCTAGCTTGCTAGCTAAATAAAACAATTAGCTACACCGCCCTCCTTTTCGCTAAAACCATCACAGGGCTCCGTCATAGTAAAACTACTCTTAAAACAAACGAAATGCTAAATTGGCGATACTACTCATCGGCTACTTTTCTCTGCCTGATCCATGGGTCCTGCAGATTTCCATTATTTCAGTTCATGGATTGAATTCTTTAATGGCGGCCAGGAGGACAACTCTGCCTCTCAACTCCTATTGGCCAATTTGTGGTAATGGGGGCGTCATCCGTCTTCAAGTAGCTCCATGACTTCACAGTTTACAAGATGAGAGCTCCAGTGC
The DNA here is from genome assembly GCA_943591055.1 of Gobionotothen gibberifrons. NCBI lineage: Eukaryota > Metazoa > Chordata > Actinopteri > Perciformes > Nototheniidae > Gobionotothen > Gobionotothen gibberifrons. The sequence goes on along the minus strand of CALSBZ010000148.1, from coordinate 174,702 downwards.
ATCTGTCATACAGTCAGTGGTCAGTCCTCAATGATGTCTGTTACTTAACATGTTTCACATGCAACATCTGCCGCATGTGACTGTTATAAGAAACTGAGATATGTATACAGTAAGTTATTGGGGTGTTTTTTTGCACATAATATTAAATATTATATTTGAATATTAGGAGGAAATTATAATGTCTGTCTGGCGTTTTGCTTTGTGCATTCTGCAGTATGAAGTTGTCTGTCAATTCACAGACCACAGAGGTATTTATTAGGTTTCTAGAGTGATCAAATGAATCTCAGCTTCAAAGAGCAACAACTACTTTTTTCCCGCCGCTATACTACTGTGCTAAAATGAGCTTTCTGCAGCTAATAACGTTGACATTTCGAGTGCAAAGTGCACTTTAAGGAACATTTGAGTTTGTTTTATTTTATAACATATTAATTAACTTAGGCGTATATGGACATATAAAGAGATCTCATCCTGTCATATCCCAACCAAACCACAGGGCGGAGACTTCACACAAGCAATACCCCTGTACGTCCCACCCATAAAGGCGGTGCGCCGGATGCATCGAATAAATGTCAACATGCCGGAGTCTTCCAGAGAAACTGACGAAGAAATGACTGTTAGACAACAAAGATATCAAGGACACCAGTCGTCCAACAACATCGTGTCTTCAATATCCAAGTTTGCAGACGATCATTTGACCCTTGTGCGGGTAGGATTCTCCGTTTTGCAACCTACAAATGACTGGTGATACACGGGCATGGACCTGCAATGTTATGGTCCTAATGCACGTGAGCCACCTGCAACTACGTTTCCGTGGCGGTAGTTCTAACGTATTGGTAAAAGAGGAGGGAAAAAACATATAGCCTATAAATGCGATTCAGAAATCTGTTCTTCAAAAAAATTAACAATTCAGCAACAACTCCTTAAAAACTAACACGTTGTCGCAACACAGATATGGTGCTGGGCTTCACCGGGTGTCCCCAGTGGGTTTCCGGGCGGTCATGCCCCTGTGTCACTAATATCTCTGTCAAAGTCTTTCTCATTGTCATTATCCTGCACATGCTCTGCTGGATTTGTGGTATCCCTATCATCCCTCTGTCAACCGCAACCCGCTCTTCCTCTCTATTCTCTTTTCAGAACATAAGCACTGGACTGGCTGTTGTTGGCGTTATAGTAATAGCACGGAGTATCAAACTGGTAAGAGGGTAACGGCACACATTGTGTCGTATAATATTGGCCTTTAAGGATGTTAATGAAATGCACTTTCAGAAATGTTACCCAAATGAGTAATCAGATATTGCCACTCAGCTGTCTTTTTCCACTTCCACTTCTTCAGATCACCACATTTCATGCTGTGTCTGAGATCCCAGCCCGTTTCATTGAGAGGAACGTCAGCCTCCGTGGGAAAGTTCATTCAATCACAGAGAGAGGACTTAAAGTGGAACATGTTCCAATATATCTGCCAGTACTCTCTGGGATACTTTCAAGAAAACAAGGTAATGCAGGGTATCCTCTGAGACACACACACACACACACACACACACACACACACACACACACACACACACACACACACACACACACACACACACACATACACATATGGGTAATACTTACACGTATGTATAACTTACATGACTTGTACACATTTAAATCCAATCTGTTCAACAGCTAAACAATTTACTGCAGGTACACCTTTGTATAGTTATAACCAAAAATGTCTTTGTGGCCTTTTTACTTTGTCAAGCTGTTTGCTATTGATTATCCTTTCATGAGTCAGAGTGACAGGTAAGCTTGTTACCAGTATTATCAAATCATGGAATTCACAGAGCAATTACATCAAGCAGCTTATGCTTTATATAGCATGCTCCATCAGCAACTTTAGTGTGAAGGACTCACATGAACAGATTGTCAAATTTCTCACATATTACCTTTGTCCCAATCAACCTCAGACCAATTAAAACTGGTTAGACCCATTGTTTTACACTGTGTCTGTTAAAGACAGTTTACTTGTGTTTATTTTAAACATGCGGCTGAGATTGCTGTTTTTTTATATAAAGTCTCAGTCAATCCCAAAAGGGCTTGATATTGAATTTCAATGCTTCAAAACAGTTTTTGGTACAAGGAGAATCTGGTCAATAGTCTCTATTCGTAAGTTATTGATCTTTCCAATGTTAGACTTTATTTATGCAAAGTTATTGTACATCTGCCTGTGTTTCCAAAAAATATGGCTTTTGTAGTGTAAGTTCCTTTAATAAAAAAACAAAAACATTGTGGTAATTGATATGTGGATGTATTGGTACCAAACATCGGTATCATATTGGCACAAATATTAAACAAACAATCTAACAAAACCGATATTCAGTAACTAACATTGTGCATTTACTACATGGTCAGCTATAACCTATACGATTTACTATAACACGTATGGTAAATGGTTGTTTGATGTGCTCTTAGGTGTGTGCACGTCCCCAATGCTGGTGCATCTTGCAGGAGTGGAGTTGACTCCAGAGGGCAGGGAATGGCTGCAGAAGAACCTGGCTCCTGCACAAACAGTCTGGCTAAAACTCATCAGTCGAGAGGATGACAGGCTTCACTGTTTGGTGTCTCAAAGCAGGGTGAGGCATCTCATCACTAAGATAAATGGAAGGGGGATTATCAGTCTCACAACCAAATTCATATTTGTATACATGATGTCAAACTGATATTGCATGATGTACTTTCCTTATCTTTCCAGGAGGGGTCGATGTTTAGCTATTGTGTGAACGAAGAGGTCCTTCGGCTGGGTCTGGCTCGCAGTGCACCCGTGGTTGGGGTCCGGCCCGACTCTCGCCTCTACTGGCGTCTCCTCAAACGGCTGCACAGGGCAGAGGTCAAAGCTGAGAGGAAAGGGCGGGGACTGTGGAAGGAGGACAGCCTATGGGAGAGAGCCTCCAAGGCAGTCAGGGACAATGCTTTATTCAGACTGATGAGGAGGATTTTTAAGAGGACTTGATACACCAAATGACTTTGCCCTTCCAAGACAAAATATCTTGATCAAAACGAGACAACTTACAGTTCTTTTTTCTACTGTATCCCTTGTTTTGCCCCCTGATATATCTAAAAAGGCTCACCAGGTTACGTGCCATCCTTCTCTGATTTGTCATGTGAGACAAATATGCCAATGAATGCTTTGAAAAAGAAAAAGAAAACTAATTTTTTTCATTACACCTGTTGCAAAGGTGTGTGGTTTGTTGTTGCTGTATTTCAGTCTTTAGACATTTGAAATGATTGTAAAACTATATCTCATAAGCAGACATGAATCCCTTTGCTTTCACTTACCCAATTAAAACACAGCCAAGCATATCCTGCTGTTGGTGTGTGTTGGACACCACACTAATCACACGGCGGGGGCGGGGTATGTTGATGGTGTTCAAAATGGAGAGGGGGGTCCACTGGTACCCTCTTACTGTTGCTATAGAAACACTATATGTGAAATACAAAGCGAAGAAAAGGCCAAACTCTATTGGCCGCTCCCTCAAACCCCATGGGAGCCTTACATGTTGTGTGTGTATGTGAGGGGGTCTTTAAGTACCTACAAAGAGGGCCCTTTTAGCTGTAATGTGAGGAGCTGGGCACTGAAATAGAACATAAATGAGACTAAGCCTGGAACCTGCCCTTAATTTATAATGGCATCATTGCAGAAATGTAGGAGAAAAAACTAATTAATAAATTATGATTTGAATCCATTGATTTTCACTGTATATTATCTCTTGAGTCCTAAAACATAAGCACCGAAAGAAAACGTCCTGTGTGTCCAGGGTTAGCCTCATGTGATTGTCATTATTTTTTGCAGAACAAGGCCACTGCCAAAGTTACACCTTGTGCTTCCATGTGCTGTGGTGCGGTTCATGCTTCATCCATGCACGGCTGAGGAGGAGGAGGAGGAAAATGGCCTTCAAATGAAGCCAGACTGTAATGTGTGTCCTTTGGGGGTCTCTGTGCAGTGAGAAGTGGCACTGAAGCAGTCAACCCAATGGGCTCAAGGAGATTAGTGCAGGGGAGGTGGGTCGCTGGGGCAGAAGGGGATTTCGGGTCCGAACACAAAGGCAGTAGAGGAGGAGTCACAGGGGAAGGGAAAGGGAGAGAAGAGGGGAGGGGGGGTTGATGAATCAGCTCTCTTTTGTTGTGCAAATGTTACTAGAGACTGTTACGGCCCATGAGGCTTGTGATTGGTGGCCTGGTTTAAATTGTAAGGTGCATTTCAGGCGGATGGCTGTTGCTGCCAGACTTTGAACTGTCACTGAGGGAGGAGTGGGAGGGAAACCATGGCTGAGAAAGACAACAGGGGGAAGGCAGAGCAAACTTTTTGAAGCTGGAGTTAACAAGAAAAATGTATGTTCCTGAAGAGGATAACATGTGTGTGTATTATGTGGCTGCATTCATTATTAATGCAGGTAGGAATTTTGAGTGCAATTATTGGTCAGTATTTTAATGTTACATAAGGGCATTGATGTTTTGCAGTCAGCTGCCAAACTGTATAATTAATATAACTCCACAATTTTTCCAAATGTAATCTTAAAGTTAATAAACCCGAAGGAGCAGGATGAAGATTATTAAAAAAACAAATCTGAAAACGGTTTTAACTTCATAAGAGAATTTAGGACAACTTGCTTCCTCGTCATTTTCAAATAATACTACTGTGGAAAATGAGAACTGTTACAGTCATCAACACAAATAAATACAATGACAAATAGTATAATTTATCATCAACATTTAATGTAACTAAAATGTATAGTTATTGTTGGTAGGGTAATACCGGTATCAGAATGTGTTTATTTCTCATATAAAATAATTGAGTCATGCTGTTCCGCTTTTTGTTCCTTGTGTTGAATGGAAGATCGGAATTAATCACTAATCCATTCTCTCTTGTCTTCTTTGTAAATGTAGTCCACTCCGAAATCCACTCCAGGTTTTTCCTTAATCCACCACTGGTCCCACACTAGTCTTTTGAAAAGACACCGTGCTTGATGTAGTGGTGGGTACTTGCCCACACCAGTAAAGTTGTTGGGACATTTTCTCCTTTGGAAACCACGCTGCTGGGACTAACTCTGATGTATATTACACCTGTGCCATGGACTTCCAGAGCTTGATGGACTACTGTTCTGGGGAAAGTGGCAAGATTTTATGAAGAAGCTGACAACGTGGTTTCAGAATCTGAAACTGGAGTGACACAAGTAAGTAAGCCTGTGATGCTTGATGTGATTCTTAAAAAAATAGCATGTGATAACTCACAAGGTTAATTTTCTCATTTAAAAACCCAGTTTTTTGGAACTTAACTCCACTTTTCTTACTATGGCAATTTGCATATAGTTAGCTGTCACTTTAAATGTACTGTTGGTTGGATACTGTATGTATGCAGTATCCAAGCAGTTGTGCACCTGCTAAACATGTGTGCCTGTAAATGGCCTGGACACACAGACTCTGTAATATAGAAACTTAAGACTTTTCAATCCTTATCTATATTGTACCACTCCAGTTGTAATCAGGTTTAAAACACTTTTTCTATTCTTTGATCAATTTGACAACCACACATTGCCTAACCTGATGTGGTATACACAATTGTCACGTTATTTGGCTTGTGTTTCTACTAGAATCAATACTTAATCTGGGTGATTGATAACATATTTTCTGCTGCATGTGTTTTACATTGTCATGCTCCTTCCCATTGAGCTTTAACAACAGAGATTTGCAGCAGGGCAGCATAACAAAGGCCTTTATTACTCTCAGCCGGTAGCCATCCTCAGAGAGAAAGAGATGGGGCACTCCCCCGTCCGAGAGCAGGGTCCTTGGGGATTTTTTGATTTGATTTGAGTGGTTGTGTGTAGCTGCCTGGCTGTGAAAGACAAAGAGATTTAAAGAGACAGGAATCTGGTGTGACACTCTCCCAAATGCACCCTTTCGAAACCTAAAGGTAACTCCATATTTTTCTCATGCCTGA
>CALSBZ010000148.1:157819-168325 GCA_943591055.1 Gobionotothen gibberifrons | reverse complement strand
TTGAATGAACCAAACGTGTGTGTCTACAGTTTAAATGTCTTTGCCGGTAATAGAAACAAGCTATTACTCATTGCTTCTATACAGTATGTCAGAGGCCTACACACACACTAGCTCATATGTATTTACAGAAATTGAAAACTTTAAATGACTCCGTTTTGCCAATGTTTTATAAACTCAGTTCTCAATCCAGCAGAAATTCAGCATATTAGGCAGAGTTTGAGTCAAAAACCTGAGAGATAAAGATAGGAACAGGAGGGGGAAATCTATCTCTTTTTGAAATAGATCTGAAGGTTTGACTCATGACCTTACCCACCCCTCAATTTCACAGTAAAACAAGATGACCCCACTACACACAGTTCTATCACACACATATGCAGATGCAAAAAAGATTTAAAAAGAAGATTGAGCTCTTACATTTTTTTATCCCTCCAAATAAATGCAGTATAGTTGATATTTTACCACTGGATACCGGATTTTCTTCTAAAATGGATGGACCTTTTCATTGGTAAAACATTTTTACGGATGTACTTGCAAAAACGTTGAGGCAATTCTCTTCACAAACCTTAAAATTGTAGGCGCTCAATTTCACATTACAGATAGAGATGTCCCGATCCGATCACGTGATCGGGGATAGGCGCCGATCACGTGATTTTCAAAAGATCGGAATCGGGAGAAAAAAAATCGGGGATCGGGATTTTTTATTTTATTTTTTTACATTTTTTTACATATATTGTTACAAAACAAAAATGACCATGTTCAAGTGTTAAAGTCATCCTGAGGCCTTAGTTTTGGTTTCAAATTACACAACATCATGTATGTGTTGCTTCTTTGGGGCTTGTTTTCATAGACCTGGTTGCTTATTTCTCTCAAATCTGGCAACAGAGTGGGCGCAGTGTCTAATAGTAGCAGTAAGCTAACGAGCACTGATAAGCTTTATTTTGTTTTGATCCAATGTTGCTGTGAAAAAAAGAAGCTATATCCATGTTGGATAGAATGGGTAGTTGGGTACTGTCATTTAAATAAAAAAAATAACCTTAAGGGACAACTTGAATGCTTTTTTCCTTTTTTTTCTCTTAATGCATTGCATAAAGATCGGATCGGGAAAAATCGGTATTGTCAAAATCAAATGATCGGAATCGGATCGGGAGCAAAAAAAGGTGATCGGGACATCCCTAATTACAGATTTCAAGAAATATATTTGAGCTTTAATTCCAGGCAGTGGATCAGTTTGTACACATCTCTTGTGTAGAGAAAAGACCCCCAGTTTTGAGTTGTTTCAGCCATAAAACAGCGTCTGCTGTCGAGCTCAGATAACCTCAGTGCCCCTCTGTAACAACTCTGACCCCTCAGTAACCTCCCTGCCTCAAGGGTCACTCTGTTTCTTTATCAGGTCAAAGGCCTGCTGAAACTGGACCGACTGGTCAATTTAGATGTTACAACTTCCACTTCCTTCCTCCTAAGCTGGTGGACACATGCTATAGCTCTAGGCTAGGGCATACATTATTAGTTAAATAATGTTCAACAACTTTGAAATGCACTTCTTGTTTGAATAATCGTCCCAGAGAAATTGTCAAAACATCTCATGTTCCAGCTTGCCACATTTGAAGATGTGTTGCCTTCTCAGGTCATAGCCTATATACGATATAAATTGAATATATTTGGGTTTTGAACTCTCATAAAGAAAACCAAGCAATCATTTGATTAATTAATAAAATGATGTTAGTATCAATCGATAATACAACTTATTTGTTTAATTGGCAAATCACAAACTTAATAACAGATACACTTTCAGGGTGATAAATCATGTATAGATTGTGTACACTATTCACCTGTAGTGCTTCCCCTTAATCAACATGTAGTTTGTGTTCATTAAGTTCCTTTCAACACAGTCCCATATAGACTTAACTCAGTGAGTTAGGGTCCACTCCACTCATGTTGTTTGGAAACCATCCATCTAGCCATCAGCATACCAAGACTGCTTACCCTCCATCCAATAACTGCTTAACCAGCAATTCAAAGCTACTCATTGACTCTGTAGAGCAGGCTGATGGCCATTAAGATCCTCATCCATCCCACTTGACTTGCAGTGAAGGAAGATATAAAGGAAACAAACAACATCACTGTGTCTTGTTTTAGCATTTAACCATAGGCAATACATACAGTAGCTGTTTTAAATACAATTTTAATCATGGTAAATATAACCTCTCTCATTCATGGCAGCTGGTTAAATATAATAAATCCACCATTGTATATCTAAATAAATATTCATGTCTATATAGATTGTTCTTTGGCATGTGTCAATATAGGGCGACAGATGCTGCTCTCTTTGTGTCCGTGTGTCATGACAGGGCCGTTGTCACATTGATAGATGCATATATGAGGGATAATTTCTGCCGTGCCACATGTGCCATTAATATTAAACAGCCCCATAATAAATGATGGGTCTTATGCTCATAGTTTTGGACATCATTTCTATTATTATGTTAACAGTCCAACAAAGAAAAGAAAATGAGCTGTCAGACAAACAGTTAAGCAGACGAGCGGATTGTCAAGATCAAACAGGAGGTTCAATTATGACCAAAGTTAGACATAAAAGTGTTCCTTATAAATAATTCTACTTGGATTTGTTGAGCTGTCACAGAAAATTGTACTTCTGTGCAATCTTAAATCACTGGACATCTCCTCCACAGTGTTAAGGACTAATGGAAAATAGGCTAGCTTTACTTTAACAGTCCAATAACATATTATTGGATCTCAAATGTCTTGCACAGGCTTAAAACATATGTTCATTTCAATTGTAAACCAGCAGCTTAACTTTTTTTTAAATTATTTGGCCCTAAATCCATGTTTTTAAAATGTATTTTATGCAAAAATGGCGCTAAAGGCATGCTTTCAAATGTTATATTTATATATAACCAATGGTTATTTGCTTGATAAGAAACAACATATCCTGTATAAGCACTGTATCTTCAACAGCCTGTATAAAAGAAAGGATATCTATCATGTCAGATAACGTGAGTTCCACATGCAGACAGTGGACATGATCAAATGTTGCAACCACATGTTTCATATTGTATTACTTCTGATTGATTTAAATATCTACTTCAACAAAACTTTTAACTTGGGGGCATCCTCGACCTACTTCCTGCCAGGGCATGAGATGGAGAGGCTCATCAGGCAGTCTGGCAGTGAAACATTTATTTTTAAGCTGCTTTCTCTCCCAGTAGCCTGATAGACTGTAAAGAGCAGGCGGTTTCCCCCTGAGGTTCGGCCCATGTTGTAGATGAGAAGGCTACTAGTGTTACACACAGTCAGAAGAGGAAGAGTCAATTTACCAACTTGTGTTACATGCACTGACACACACTTTCACACTGCTTTGATTTATACATTTAAACTTTGATTGTTGTTTTTTTATTATCCTTCTTGCTATTATTGAAGGAATAATAAGTGTAGATAACAAGGTCAATACCACTCTGCCTGTATATGAAGCTACAGCTAGCAGCCTCACCCAGGTTAGCTGCAGTATACAAATCAGTCAAATAAAGCTAGTTCCCAAAGGGGTTATTGGATTTTTACCAACAATAATGCATACCGTTTGACAGGGATTATAAAAAACATAAAGGTAAAACACAAAAAACACACAAACCAGCACCTCTAAAGCTCACAAATAAACAGGTTGTATTTTGTTTGTTCAATTCATATAAAGACACTCTCCCAAGACATTCACTGCTACTGGACAATCCTTATTTCAGTACATAAAAAACTAAACTTTTGTAAGGATCAGAAAAAGGGAGAATTAACATGTTTTAGGGATACTCTTGGTAGATATGATTTTGATAGTGCCAAACCACCAGCTTCTTCCAGATTTTACTATGCCAAGCAGAGCTAACAAGTTGCTCTGGTGTTTTCTAATTTAATGGACACACATGAGTGGTAACAGTGTCTTCATCTTACTCTCAGCAAAACAAATTAACAGAATGTTGAACTATTCCTTCGATTTGGTAATGTTTATATTCATACTTGGCTTCCAATGGTAAATACAATCTCTGATCATCTTTGCTGTATTGCCTTGTGCAGTATTTGTAAAACTCATTAACTTGCATATTCCGGTCATTGCTTCTTGCAGTATGACTTAAAAATATGATCAAATTCAACCAGGAGCTGGCTTGCCATTAAAGCTGCTCAAACAGTGTCTCCAGTCGTCTGCCCGGCTCCTATCTCTAATTTTGACTCTGTTATGAAAACAAACAGTAATTTAGAAACACGATTCTGTAATTGAACCTCAAGGGGCCGTGCTCAAGAGTTCAGAGCAGCTCAGAAGTGTTGCAGGCACAAGGTAAAGCGCAGAGTTTCATAACTTTGAATACAAAACCCTAGATGCTTAGGCAACACACACGTTTTCAAAAGAACATTTTAAAATAAGTCAAAGCTGTATTTAGTTAAAAACACTGATCATGTCTCAGCAGAGCCCGTCTTAAAGGTATTTTTAACCTTCATTCTTGCTGGTTGCTGTGTTGTTTTAGTTTTGCAGGGTGTTAATTATTTTATTTTATTTCTTGAAAATTTTACTTCCTACATGCGGTCCGCAGTACCTGAGCGTGCTCCACTAGCACCCCACCCCACCCCGGTCAACAACTTCAAAATTCTGAGCTATATATAAATCGCTAGCCCGCAATAGTGTCTATTGGATACATTTTGGCCCTTGGACAAATGTAGTTGGTGATCCCTGTCCTACACCAACACCAAGCAGATTACAGCTTAATATTTAATCACTTATCAGTGTTTCCCCTAGGTTTACTGCTTTGGGGGGGTGCTGCCTGAGCGGGGGGGGGGGGGGGCATTGGGCAACGCATTGGGCACGCTTTGCTCCCACAATGCAGTTTGGCGAAGCGTGACATCACTCCACGCCGCCGTGTGTAGGGGCCGTTACACAAAAAGTGCTGCAAGTGCAACTGAATTAATGTGTGAAAGAAGGACAAAACTGTCCCCAGAACATCATTCATACTGGGTATTGCGCTTATTTAAGTGGAAATACAAAACATGTGTACTAGTAGGCTGCAGAGAGAGGAGCTGTGGATTATCGTTATTGATTCATGCATCAGTGTTTCTTAGGGTCAAAAACACTAAACTCACAACTTAAAATGAAAGCGTTTAGTTTATTTAATAAAAGAGCACATGTTCAATGTGAAAAGTGACAGTATAGATTAGTTGCAATTTGGTGCAATATATATAAAAAAATATATATACATTTTTTTTTCTTTAACACCTTGAATTTCAGGGGGGGCGCAGGGCTCAGTTGGCGGGGCACAGCGCCCCTCCAAGACAATGGTAGGGGAAACACTGCTTATAATAAAACTGAAATGTAGATACAAACAATTATTGTAACACTATTGAAAAGAAAAGATGGTAAACATTGCTTATCTTATTAAAACTAAAGAAAGAGTGCAGAGATTCCCGATCATTAAATTATATTTCATTTAAAAACAAATGAAATAAATGATTGTCACAGTTATCTGGTCACATTAAACATGGGTGTTATATTAACAGAATGGGTCTTTGTCTCTATGGCCGCTCATAGGCATCACAGACTTTCAGCCTGCTGTGGTTTAATGTTAGGTAGTGGAAGAGTCACAGGAAAGTACTTTCACCTCAATGATACTTGTTAGCTTTACGTGTTCGACCAGACAGTCACCTCACCTCAGGTCAGCCGGCACCAGACGCGAATAACTGTCCCAGAGGCTCCAAGCCTTTCCAGATCTGTGTGTGTGTGTGTAGTGGGGAGCAGTAAATCACTGGAAGATAGATGAGCAACAGGTGGGGAAACACTAAGGAGTGAAACTGGCAGTAGAAGAGGTAGGAATGAAAAGTCAGGAGGAAGTAGTGGATAATTGGGAATCCGGTAATAATTGCGAGGAGAAACAGAAGGAAGATAAATGAGAACACATGGAGAGAGATGTAGATATCTAAAGTTGACAACAAAAACCGGCTGGTATGAGAACCTGTATGACAGTTTAGTAAAGAGGAGGATCAGAACCTGTTTTCATGGCAGAGATGAATAGAAACGGCAAAGAGTCTCATAACCTATATAGATATGTGCTATGATTGTTATTTATTTGATCCAATTACATGTTGATTTTGATTGCGACACCAATAACATTTCGGACTGTAACTGAACCTCTTACTTTACGTTAAGAGCTGAATTATGTGATATTTCTGCCACTACCACAATAAAAATACATTTCCAAAATCATAGCAAAACATTGACAAAAAGAGTACAAGTGAGACACAGTCACAGAAGCAGTGTTCAATGTACTGTATATGTGCAAATAGCTTAAGCTAATTTCCAACACTATAGTTAATTGATGGAAATGTCTTGTTCCAAAATTATTAAATTGACATTGCAGTTTAAAATCTTGACATTTGTGCATAAACTGCCCACAAATGCTGATTAATTTCTGCTTCAGTATAATCTGACAAACTGTCACAAAAGTGCTGTAAGAGGAAAGTTTCTTGCTATTTCCTTCATACATTTGCTTAACCCAACTCTGAAAGTCTTTCAAGATAATGAGTCTCCTTTGCACATCATTAAAACATAAATGTGTTTGTAATTTTAACTGTTAAGCACCCATAAAATCATATTTCCTACTTTCCTCAATTTTTACAAAAAACATTCTATTGCTGATGTAATTTAAAAGAGATAATACCTTACATACCCTACATACCTTTTCACAAATGTTTTTTTTCTTCTGCAAGATCTTTAAACTTTCCCCTCTTAGTTACTTTATTACACTGTCCGGAATGGAAGCAATTTGGCTCAAGGCACAAGACTCGTTTTTATCAAGGTGTCTTTTTAGATTCCTGCAAAAATGTTTTGACAACCAAAATATACTTTCTTTCCTTCTTAGGTCATCCAATTGTTCTCCCTCCTGCGTCCCTCCTGCCCTCACCATGAGCTCCAGGTTGGTGAACAGGAAAGGAGATCCTCAGTACCGCCGGCACTTCCTGACAGACAACAGCACCTTTCATGGTAAATATAACATGGACAGAATATAATCAACAGTATGCTCTCTCTTATAAATGTACATCATGGCAGTGAACAGTAGAGGGAGACTCATCTCCACGATTGAGCCTCAAACACTCAGGCATTTCAATTGCAGTTGTAATAGTGTTGTGACATCATCAAATCTTATTACTGTTACGGCCCCTACACACGGCGGCGTGCGTTGAAGCTTGCCGGCGGGCATGTCTGACGCTCGACCAACAACCAATCACATGAATCTCCCGCCCCAGACACACAAGCAGCGGTTTGATTGGCTAGAGCTTGCACTGGCATATGATTCGATTGGCTGACGCTTCCGTCGAAGCTTCAAAAGTAGAACATTGCTCTACTTTTGAAGCGAGCAACGCGAGCTACGCTTTTCTCCCACAATGCAGTTCGGCGAAGCATGTTATTGCAAAATCTACAGCTCCTCTATCACAACCATCAGCAACAAGTGGACATAGAGAACTACATGAACTACATGTTGCTAATAGGGCTGTACCCGAATATTCGACTATTCGAATATTCGTTCGTTGACCAACTATTTGGGTTTCAATTTCATTATTCGGATATTCGTTTTTTTTATTTTTCTCAAAAAAAAATATTTTCTTTTCCTAAATGTATGCTATCAATAAAGGCGAATTGCCATATTCTTATACTATATTTATACTTTTGAATTGCACTGTTAAAATGCGCAAATATATACAATCTCAGCCTGTGCTCCTGACATCGCGTTCACTCACAGTCACGAACGCAAACGGCACGCTTCACCTCGCTTCACCTCGTTTCACACACCTGAACACAACATTCCAAAGACTTCAGCTGTGTGGGACCATTTTAAATTGGACGACGGTAATTCGTGCCAAATATGCGACAAGAAACTGGCCTACCACGGTGGCACAACAACTCTAAAAGTCACCTGGATGCTGTAAATAGTAGCCTAGCTTAGCTTAGCTGTTGTCAAGTTGCCATGATGAAGCTGCTTTATCCGCCGTTTAAACAGTAACGTTACACATGATAAAAACGTGCACTTACTTTGCTTGGAAAATAGTTGCTAGCAAGCAAACAAATTGTTTTTTTATATTAGTTTTTCAATTTTATCCGAATAGTGAAAATAATAGGAGTAATGTGGGAACATCTGGGGCTAAGGCAATTATTGGCATACAGTTCGTTCATTTATTTTTCGTTCTTCATTTATTTAAATATTGTTTACTGTATCGGTAACAAGTATTACACTGTTAGGCCTACTGTTACGGCTATGTTATTAAAAGTATTGTTGTTATAACAGAAATATGTGTTTTGTATCTTTGTTTGACTCTTCAGGTTGTAAAACGTTATTTGGTCCCCGGGCGCTGCACTGCGGCTGGGTTAAATGCAGAGGACACATTTAGTTTTAATGTATGCGAGTACTGAGACAATAAATAAATATAAATCGTAGTAGTATACTCTTTCTGCGCTTCTGCTTAACAGCGTGGTGTCAGGTGTCTCGGATTCAGAGCGTGTTATGAAACCTTTTGGAAAAAAACAATTTATAAAAAAAAATAAAAATCTCTCCGCACCGAATATTCGCTGCTGATTACTACCGAATATCCGGAGCCCGAAAAATGGTATTCGGGACAGCCCTAGTTGCTAAATCCACAGCGGAGAATAAACAGAAGGGCAACCAGGCAACCATGCTCAGGGGTCTTCTTCACTGCTTTTGGTGTATTTTGTGGCGGAAGTACAGCGCCACTTACAGGCCCGGCATGTACTACAGCGTCTCCAGCGGATCGAGCGGTCTCGTGTGAAGGGACACGTTTATTGAGCCGTATCCGTGTGAACGGAATACTTTTTTGATATCGAATTCGGTTTGTTTGCGTTTCGTTTGCGTTCCTGTGTAAGTGGGGCCTGAGACAGTCAGGCTGCATGCAGTCCATAACAAATCTATTTTCCTCTGTGGCTGTCACACCTAGGGATGCATACCGGTATCCGGTATTACCGAAATACCGGTTACTGGTGGCTACGGTATACCGTACCGAAATCAGATCCGGTTTCGATACTTTTCAAAAAAAAAAATTTTTTTCAAAATAAAATAAAAAAATATTTTTTTTAATTTATTTTTAAAAGTGAGTCCGTGGCCCGTGATGGCGGGTGTTATAAATTAGATTGCATAATCGTTTTTCTTCATATTTGATGTATTTTTCATTGTTTGTTCAATACTAGAAAGGTAAAAGTCCCACAAATGAACTGTGATGGGATTTGTTTTCTCTCACCAGTAGGGATGGGTTAAGCCGCTGGACAAACGGTGCTGCTATCGGTATATCTGTTACGTCTACTTCCTTAGTTTAACTTTAAACCATTCTGGTTGGTTGGGAACCCTCATCCCGTGTGATGTATCCGGTTTGAGACCCCTCTGATTGTCCACTGTAAATGCCACTCGTCATCTCTCTCTACAGCGCTCTTATTATTGTTGAGACTCCCGTGCTAGTGCTAATAGTGCTAGCAGTTGCACGCTAACAACGTCCTCCTCAGTGCAACCTGATTTGCGGGCCGTGTGTAAATGTGACCTGAGCGAAGGCTCGCAGGCAGGTTAGCTGCTGCGCACGGTAATATGTTTTGTTTACCTGAGTGAAGTCTTGCAGGCACATCGCCTTGTATTTTTTAGTTTATTAACACTGACAGTGTATTAATGTGAGCTCCTACACCTATAATAATTTGGCCTTTCATTGAATGCTTTATAAACCAGTTAAACTTACAGATGTCATTGTGAATTGGAAAACTGCATTTAAATGTTGTTAAAGGTCAACGTTTCAATCATAGACTGTATGGTTCAGCAATTGTTGGTCGTCAGAGACTGAAAATAAGTGTCTGTTTCCCCTTCATCATTCTTAGAAATAAGGATATTTTCCGTATGATGGGAATGTCGCGTGTTTCCTCCCTTTATAAATAGCCTATGTTTTTTGTTGTTGCAAAGTCGAGTTTTCTTTCATCTGTGGTTAATTCATTTTGTTATTAAGATGAATGCGAATACATTCTTAGTCCCATAAAAGTAAGCTTGCACCTCCTTTCCACCTTCAGTAATCCCTTTCTTACAAGATGACATACTAATTGACTTTCCTAAAGTTATGTTCAACCTGCAACTACGCTTTCAGGGGGATAAAGAGACGAGAAACATGACAAATAGTCTGGGAATTCATTTTCTGTTCTGGATATTAACCAAACTGTATATCTTGTTGATCGCTGTTCATTCCCTCACAGGAGTTTCTTATCTGTCAGAACCATTTCTGCTATCCCCTCTCTGACTCTTTCCCTTCCTCTCAGTTGTTTCAAGTCTTTTGTAAATGAGTGGCTCATGTTTTTTGTTCGACCATGGTACATAAATCAGTGTGAGAAGGGGGTTTCAGGTGGGAATGGGAGTGGTATGACCTCATGTACTAACTAACACACACACACACACACACACACACACACACACACACACACACACA
>CALSBZ010000148.1:128487-157809 GCA_943591055.1 Gobionotothen gibberifrons | reverse complement strand
CACACACACACACACACACACACACACACACACACACACACACAGGCAGCACTGAGGGTGACACTGGTGATCAGACATATTTTTTCCCCTTCAGACGGCACTAATCGATTAGGTAAGCTCTGCCTCAGTATGAACACAACGGTGGGTGTGTGTATGTGTGTAAGTGGGCATGTATGTGTGTGAGTGTGTGCACTTGATCACTTCATAATTGTCTCCTGCAATCCTAAATTAAATGGCTTTAATGTGGACCAATGAGCAAGACTAATCTGGGAGCCTCAGATTGCCCAAAACGTTCATTAGGGAATTGACTTAACTGGAACACACTTGAGGATAGAAAAACATACTCAAACACAATGTCAAAAGCTGAACCTGTTAATGAATGTTGACACAGAAAGTGCTCTTTAGTCTCTTTCCCTCTCTCTGGACACGGGGCCCAAGTGCACTGCAGAAAATCCCTAATATCCATGAAGCCTGCCTCTGTGGAGGCATTTAAAAAAAGAGACACACCGTAAAGTGGGTCATAGCACTGGCACCCCTGCGCAGTGGTGACTGTTTTCTCCCACAGATGCACACCGAGGAATAACTGAGCATAAACAAACAAAACACAAACCGATGTGACACGAGTTCAGTTTGGAGGGGAATTAAAACTGTCGCCAAAACAGCTGAACCGGACAGTCGGGCAAAGCTGATGAAATGTCCGAAATGGCCAACTTTGGCGGTTTAAGCCACTAGGCTGTGCGTTATCGTTCACACTCGCCTACTCCACACCAGTCTAAGCTATGCTTATTAACAAACACTCTCCGTCGGTCCAACGAGCGTGTGAGGAATCGGCTTATCGTTTCGATTCTGTGTTGCGCTGAGAGAGGAGAGGTTGTGCGCGCTGTGGATGTGAGAGAGAGCTTTGATGATTAGTGAATCCACTCCGCAGATCGTTCAGGGAAGGCAGATGCTGAGGAGCAGTTTGTGTCTGGGCTTGTTTTTTTGGGGGAAAAAAAGTGACTCTCCACCATCATGGTGCGTCCAATCATCGTGCAGAAATCGGGCATGTTTTCACGGTTTTTCTAACCGCTACAATTAGGAGATAAACATGTCCATAACGCATGGAGGGACCTTGTGAGACCAACAACTCTTGTCCTAAATGGCAGAACTTGAAGTTTGCAGAAATCTCAGTTTGGAGAAGGGTAAGTGATCATTTTCAAGCTTTTCCTCGATTGGTTATTTAATCATTTTAGTCTCATATGGAGGGGAATACTCATGCATTCCTTTGGACGCCTCCTAGCATATACA
The DNA here is from genome assembly GCA_943591055.1 of Gobionotothen gibberifrons. Classification (NCBI taxonomy): domain Eukaryota; kingdom Metazoa; phylum Chordata; class Actinopteri; order Perciformes; family Nototheniidae; genus Gobionotothen; species Gobionotothen gibberifrons. The sequence goes on along the minus strand of CALSBZ010000148.1, from coordinate 156,522 downwards.
GCATGAGCCCATGCGTAATGACTCCATTGCGCTTATTTTTGTGAAGAAATGTCACGCTGCCACAGAGAAGAATGTTGATTGCAGATTGTTCATGAAGGATTTATTTTTGATATTATTGTTTATCGACATCTGGGGTACAACACGTCAACATATTGATGCCACATGATGATTTATTCTTATGTGAATTTATTCTCATAATGTTCTCAGTTTACATAACAGCTTTTGATGATGATCGGCAGGGGATCAACTGAAAACTGTCCCCCATGCTGAAAATGCCCCTTTGTACTTGTCACTAGGGGGCAGGAAAGCCTCTTAATTTGTCGATTTTACAAGACTTGCTCTGCCCTCAGTCTATATAGCAGCACATAGGTGTGGATGTGCCTTCTCCTTTTAAATCCTGCGTTCTTCACAATCTATACAAATCCCTCGGATGTTTACAGATTCTGTCATTACAGTGTTTTGGAGAGAAAATGCCTGAGAGACTGACAGAACACATAATATTATCACATAGCTCCGTTACAGAGCTGGATTGTTTCTTGTTTGCATCAGAAAAATCAGAAGCCCCTTGAAACCCATGGTTATTTTTAACTCCATACACTGTGACAGTGTGGGCTTGAGATTTAATGGCAAAATTCATGTCCCTTCAGTCCCTCTGCTTTTAGAGTGACCCCTTTTGCTCTCCCCTACACTGTCAACATTATGGCGCATCCCTGGCACTTAAAAAGTGGGATGTGTCAAGCTGTCAGATTTCCCGCCTGCAGAGCCTGTTTTGTTTTATATGTGAATGTTTGGGTGTGAGGGAGGCCCCTGCTTATTTCAGTGGCTAAGAGGGCTGCCTCTTCATTCATTTCGGCAACACTTGTGATATAGTTGCATGGCATTACAAGCCCTTGCTGAGAGAGGAGAGGAGAGAAAAGGAGGGACGGAGAAAGGTTTAGAGGAACATGCATGGCTGCTAATCTCCTCCACATGGAGGAAATGGCTTTTCCATGTAAAATGTGTTTTCCCTCATGTGTCTCTCCTGCATTGATGATGATGAATCTCAGCATGCCCCCTTCTTTTGTCTCTGCCTCTTCCTTACTGTCGCCCCCGGGCAGAGAAACAGCTCCAGAGATCAGGGGAGGAACACACTCTCATCCTTTCAGCCCTTATTCAATTTTGTTAATTCATTTTCTTGTTATTTTCAATCCTTTCCTCTCCTTCTTTATTGGTACTGACTGAAAAGTGTGTGAAAATCATTATCTACCCAAAGCAGACATTGAATATCAAGTGATTGATTTTAAGCAGAATATCATGTCAAATATGCACTCTCAAAGGATGTGGAAATTACATTCTGAAACTTTCCACGAAATACCTCTCTTCTCCCGAGGCCAGATTGGTACTTTATTTTACACTGACTGAATGTGGTCCATAGCACGTATTGAGTATTGAATAACTGTCAAGTGCTCAAGCTGGTGTTACATATTTTATCTGGTAGTTCTTGATTCAAATTAGACTTTTTTTATGTAAGCAAATTGCTAAGATATATCTTCTCTCCCTGCTCTTTTAATACCTGTAGCATTTAGTTCAGAAACTAGCTTTGTTGCATTTTATATGGTTCCTAAACTATATTCACATCTCAAGGAATCTTAAAGCACCATCATCTCCATTAGAATTTCAGTGATAACCAGTTACTGAATTTGCCTGCATGTTGACCTGCACGACACATTTGTTAATTACTGTATATTGGATGTGAGTGTTAAACATTTCCATATAAAACCTCCTGGGACACTATGATATAAAGCTGCAGGTTTATATATTTGTGTTTAGGTGAGAAAGCTACTCAGATCTGGGTTCATACCTCCATACCACACCTTTCAGCCAGAATGTAGTAGCTACAGTTCAGCCTCTCTCCAACATTTGAACCTGAAGTTGAGACGAGACAGTTTGCATGGAAGTCTGGCTCTGCTGCCATATGTATTGTATCTCAATGTACTACTATTCATCCAGCCTGGAAGGAAGAAGATAGAAGCAGCTTGAACATTTGACACACACACACACACACACACACACACACACACACACACACACACAGGCTTGGGTTCCTTCCTTTGATGTCAGTGCTGAACTCCTCCACTCGGGGAGTCCCCTGTAGCATATTTGATGAATGCATTATCATGCTGCAGTTGTCATGTGTTTATTTTCATTCCGGTGCGGCTCCGCACTCTGTGTCCTGAGGGGATCTGGGAACCCATTTGTAGCTTTGGCGGCTTGAGCGCTGCCTTGAGCGTGCTTAATTAGGCGAAGTGAGTGACTGTGAGATAACAGTATGCGTTTTCCAATTTTTCACTCATAATTTTCCTGTGTTTCCTTACCTTTTAATATCCCTAATAAGAGGGAACATATCATATTTTGGACTTCCATGCACATTTTTTGCAATGAATTAGTTTGCTTTAAAATGCATTTCCATTTGAGTTTGTCCCCCTATGTGTGAATCATTTAGACTGACAATAATTATAGTAATGGGCAAAGCAGTTTCAGTGTACTATATCACAACAATGCGAGCTTGTCTCTCTACTACAAACCAAATCTTTATTTGTACCTTAATACAGCACATATATTTTCATGACTGTCCATCACGCAAGTCTCAGGTTAACTTTTACTGAACTTAAACACATCCAGTGCTTGAATTGGAATAAAAAAGTTGCCAGTGAGCTGAGAACGGCCATTTGTAAAGGATAAACCATTATATCTGAATTTAGAGATTGATTGCAAACTGTCTTGAATACACATGCTAGAAACTCTACTCTAAGACCCCATTTACACGGGAACGTTTGCGTTTACGCACCGTATGCGTTTTCCAAAAAGTATTCCGTTCACACGCATTCGGCTCAATTAACGTGTCCGTTCAAACGAGACCGCTGGAAACGATGTAGTACATATGCCGGGCCTGTAAGTTTTGGGTTGTTTCTTTATTAATCAAATCACATTGAGGCACTGCACACATGCTAATTCAGTTATACAGTGTGATGCAATGGAACTAACACAACACAAGACAAGAAAAAGTGATCTGTTCACTTCATTATAAATTGTTTTTTATTGTCCTCAAACTAGAAAATACCAAATGAATGAAATTGTGGTTTAGTGGGGAGGCGGTGGCACAGTGGACTATTGTGTTGGTGTTCGGATCAGGGGAGCACAGGTTCAAACCCCACTGCAGTCAGCATGTCGTTGTGTCCCTGGGCAAGACACTTCACCCCAAATTGCTCCTGTGGGGATTGCCCACAGTATTGAGTATGTAAGTCGCTTTGAAAAAAGCGTCTAACATGTAATGCAATGTGTCTAGCTTCAATCCTCTGTGTGTGCAGTCTGCATGTTATCGCTGCATTCATGCAGGTTTCCTCTATGTTTCATTTCAATGGAACACCTTAGGTGGATTAGAGACTCTAGCTGTCCCACTGGAATAAATGTCTGTCTGTCTGTGTTAGCCCTGACTCACACTGATTTATTCTGGACCTCCACCTTTAATGCATGCTAGCAAAGGCTCTAGGCCTCCATGACCCCAAACAGCATCAAGCAAAGAGACAAAATTACTAAATGTCACTTCATTATTCGGTCATTATGATTGCTATGCTTGAATAAATATGACCACCCAGTTGTCACTTTACTAGCCATCTCACTGGTGGAGCAGGTGATGGAGTTTTCATTTTGCCAAGGCTCAAGCCAAGTACTGTCTGTCACAAATGTGCCACTGGCTTTTGTCCCTCCGTAGTGCAGCCTGATTTCCCCTAACAATCATCCCAAGTTATCAAACTGAAGCTGTGCGCCTGACTAATTCAATTTCATTAACTGTTGAATGTACTGAGGGGTACGGTGAAACAGGATGGAGACTAAATAACCCTATCTCAAATAAATACAGAACTATATTTATGTAGAATATATAATGCGATTACTTGGGATGTCATCTGAGGTTTATCATTTTTGATTAAACATTGCAGCAAATAACACTGCCTGTTTGAATATTTCAAGAAATATTTCACATTGTTAGACTTGACAATTAAACTACTAGGCAAAGACAGACATCATTTTTATTTCTGAAAGGTTACACGATGAACATGCCCTGAAATATAGCACAATATATCGCCAAAACTCCACCTGTTGATTGTTTATCCCTCTCTGTAATATATACATTTGCTGGTCGCACCTATTTATGTTTGAGCCCGAAGACTTTATTTGCATCTTATTTTTGCGCCCTATTTCAGGGACCTACAGCTCCATGGGTTTTCCATTAAAGTCAAATCAAATTCACAGTTATATGGTGTTGTTTTGCTCCTGAAGAATGGAGCTCCTGATTTGGTGATGCAGTCCATGAAAATGTCAGTACACATAGTGGAATGTGGGCGAAGAGGACTTCCCTAAAGGCAAAGCCTGGGTAAAATAGAAAAGCGTCTGGTAGAAGATGGACAGATGTGCGGTTGGTGATTCTGAAGCACACACACAGGCGCACGCACGCACGCACGCACACACACACACACACACACACGTCCCTCATCCCATTAAATCTCACTTTTAGTAGTGCATTATCATGAATGTTATGTCATCATTCTTATCCTCATATCCTACTGTTGACCTTAATAAACCCATCTGATATAAAGAGACACACATCTGCTACACTCGGCACTCTCCTCCCTTACTCTTCATAATCGTTCCATAAACTACACAACAATGCAACTGTTAAAAGCCAAATCTAAATCTCTGCATCACAGGAGCATGTTGGTAAACACACTGACACAGCGGCACATCGTTTGAGACACCTGCAGCGCAAACATCAGAGAGAGGAAGAAGGGAAGAGCAGCCAGTGGGAGTGGAGAACAGATGACCAGGAGAAAGGTGGAAACGTGTGTGTGTGTGTGTGTGTGTGTGCTGTTTCAGAGAGGAGACTCCCTCTTGAAGGTGCCGCCACAGATCACAGGACAGCACAGAGGAGGATAAACAGCTGGAGTTTTGGTTTGCTTGCTTGTTGTTTGGAGACTTTCTGTCTGAAGCCAGCCTGGAATGCCTATAACATCTAACGTGAGAAAAACTGTGTTTTGCACACTGGGACTGAGCAAAGGAGGACTCCTACTGGCTTTTTATTTTCTGCAAAGAAATGGAGGAAATTACTTATGGTCCCACTGCAGTAACTGCTCCAAAAGTAAGATCCACCTTTTTTAATGGTGCTGCTGACAAATCGACTGTATTGACTGTTGCGACTGTCCTGGCGCGTAACATCTACCATATTGGTGGCACAGTGGCAGTACCACAAAAATGCAGGCTAAAACAGATTGGTAAGTCTATGTGTATGTGTGTGTGTGTCTGTGTTTGCGTGTGTGTGTTTGGTTGTGTGATAGACTATGATAGTGTTAGTGTGTTGAAGGAGAAAAACAAATACAAAAATAAACAACATTAGTAAGTCTTTTTTTTTAGTGTCTAAACACTTGAATGGATATATCTTGCAAAGAAAACACAAAAACATCTTGTCATTTTTAATATGTGTGTAAAACAACATTGCATATTGAACATATTGCTGGCTCGTGCTGCTTTTTATAGCACAGGAAGAGAGAAGGAGCTCATGTTTATCTATCAGAATATCCAGAAGAGAATCAAACTCACTTTCTGCTGCCGTGACTTCAGACCTTTAAAGCTTGTTTTCATGAGATGATGCTCAATACATGCAACAAAAATATATTTGTGTGTGGATTTCTGTGCAGGTTGGCACTCCTCATAGCAATAATTATGTATACATGTCATTAATATTTGTCCTGTGGACAGTCAGTCAACCAAAACTGAATCATATCTTGATTAAACTTCAGAACACAAAACAAACCTCCCGGTCATGAGAGCTAACAGAGCAGTGAGCGAAGAATTGCGAGGCCATGCCTCCATTCAGTTTTATTTTGGTTTGATTGCTGTGCTTGTTGTGTTTCATTAACAGTCAGACTGGCTTGGATGGTTCAGGTTGTTGTGTCACATGAATAGTGCATGAAGGATCAGGCAGGTGCTGCTGAATATGAATGTATGTATTTATGAATATTTTATGATAAATATTTGGACTGTGGTCCATTCGAGTTCTCACCCTCTGACCAAATCTTAACAGAGATCTCATGCAGAGCCGAAACTGAAATATTTTTGCCTAACTTATAGAAGCTATGCATGCACGAATGGCCAGGAAGCACCCTAATCATATTGAGTTTAAAATGACAGTGAACATGGTGAATGAAAACTGCTGTGGATGCTGTAGTTTTGCGTCACAGATCGCTGTATGGATCTTACAAGAGAGGATGGGCTTTGTTCTTCAGGTTATCACAGAGGCGTCTTCATCACCTACCCCATTAAAATATGTTTGAATTGCCTCGGCCTCTGTGGCAAGACAAGGCTTTGATCTGCTCTTTCTGCTCTGCACCAACAGAGATGATGAGTTCTGGCAAATGCTCAACCATGCATGTGCATAAAAAACAAACACACAGCAGTGAATGTAGAAAACCCTCAAAAGTAGAGATGGAGACATGGCAAAGCAAAGATAGTGTAGCTACAGATGCAAATCATTTAGATTGTACATACATTTCAGTTTAATACATTCAATTAGATTTCCCACAAGAAGTGAAATTGTTTAAACTAAACTGCAAATTTAAATTCTCATACTCATGTTGATTTGAACATTAATGCTTGAGTATAAATGAGACCAGAGATTGGAGTGGAGATGCGAAGGGCACTGATCCATTGATTCACAATGACTGCTCTTTTGAGAACCACTTACTTCAGTTTCATATTTGATTAGGAGGCAGCTTCTCTCTCTTGGACAGATATGAATCCTGTTACCTCTTCTTAAGCTTAGCAATTGTCATCTTAACTAGGTTTGATGTTTGACTCTTCATGGTCCTTATCATTGCTGATGGAGAGTAAAGTGACCGGGGATTGCCAGCAGAAAATTCAAGGTCTTACAGGGGTTGATAGACAACTGAAGAAAAAAATGTAAAGAGAACCATCAATCCCTTTTTGTAAAATGTGTTTCAACTAAAACAAACTACCTGCACATGTCAGTCCTGTATTTCTGAAGACCTGCCCCATGTTGAGCTGGATGAAGGAAAAAAAATCTGTATTCCCTTCTTCTTGCAAAAATAAACGTCTGACTGCCTCTCGGAAAATACCCTCTTACATATTTATACTTTTTGGGAATTGTGTGAGAATAGCCATGTACTCTCTAGTGGTGGTGAGTAGCATTTCTTCACTTTGGGCCTGATTTATGATGTTGCATATCTAAGCACTGGCAAAGTGTTGCTGGAAGCTCGTCTAGTCTGAGTCACAGGTTTTGTAGCCTGAAACAGTGTGAGAATAAAAATCCCAGTAGAATAGGCCCGTTTACTGGCGCAGAGACTGAGGTTGAGATCAATACCTCACTATTGAATTCCATAGTTAATGAATCTGTACATTTCAGAAGTGGCTCCACGAGATAAATAATGCAAAACTGTCTATGTTCTTGTTTCTGATTAATTATATTCCTCGAGTCTGTGTGTGTCTTCACTTTTCCATATTATTTTCTGCAACTTCGAAGAGTTGTCACAGCTCTGCTCGTTGCTTTCTCATACATTATGAGCCCATGAGAGTTTGTATTGATTGCTACAATGGGGTAAATCATCAAATTGTCAGACATCTTAATAACACAAGTGAATTTAAATACAGCAAATAGACTCTCTAATACTATATGGGGGACATTAGCTTAACTTTTTATGATGTGCATAATTTATATATATATATATTATTTTCTTTTTTTTACCCACTGTCATCCAAAAGAACCAGAGAAAACATCTGTGTTTATTGTAAATCATAATTAGAAGTTTAACAGGACCCTATCACTAGGAGCTATAGAGGGTCAACACAATGGGAGTCCCTCTGGAGTTTTTAGCAAACATTGTGAGACTCACCTAAATTAGACTGTGAATATAAGTCTGCCATTAGCCACACATTTCACACTCATGTATCATTCTCCCCTTTGGCTAGCTTTACTACTTTTAAATATTGGACTTTTTTTATGAGGTTGACAGTGACATGACTCCAAAGACATATTAATATTGCTTTATGTCTGCTGGATGTGTAAACAGACAGAATTTCATGTTAGATATTGATTATATATCAATGTTGTGTTTATTCCTTGTAAGGCTGCCTCCTAGTGGCAAAAAGGTACTTATCGGACAAATATTCCAATAGGGGATAGTTCAGAATTTTTATTTCTCTGTTTTATTTGACAGTAGTGGCTTTACAAATTCCTAAATCTTGCCTAAATAGACCTTACTAATCTTACCTGATAGACCGTACCACCTTACTATTGCTAGCTTATTTGTTGTTTTATTCACATGGCTGCTTGTTTATCTCCCCAAATACTCTGTTTTCAACAAGGCAGGTTGTGTAATCATCATGCACCTAGGGAGATAACACACAGGCCTCAGGCTCATGAGTTCATGCTTGTGTGGGCTTAATTCTGTCCCTGAATAAAGCATCTACCGCTGAAAGAAGTCATTGAATATTGAGAGCAAGATTTCTGTCATTTCTAAGCCCATCCTCAGGACAGAGCGCCTGTTGACAAGCACTCTGCTCAGCATGTGTTCGGTTGAGTATGCTTAAATATGTGTTTTGGATCCATTAGAGGTTTGACTTTGCTTGTCTTTGAAGATAATCACCCATGCCGTCTCGTATAATTCATTATAATAATTGTGTGAATGCGTATGTGCTTCTCTCCTACAACTTTCGAACATTTTGTTATTTCTCATAATTATTTCCTGAGGCTTCTGGCCTGTTACAGTTTGTAGTTTTAACCCTGAAGAATACGAGTCAGTTTCCCTCGTCAGGTTTTCTATGGTTGTTTTCTAACATGGATTTCAATTGTATACATCTGTCAATGCAGGCATTTTTTTATTTAGACACCAACCCATCATTTTAACCAGGATTTGTAAGGATTTTCTAAACTATATAATCTAGTCATTGGGTTTAGGACTAAGATTCGGTACCATTTAATGATGGTGACAAGGACTTCTAGTCGTCAAATATTTTCAGATACCATCTTTGCTGCTTCTTCACAATGAGGGATTAAAGTTCAAAGTGTTGTGCTATTGCACATATTAAGTTATCAACAACTATTTATCCATCATCTTCCTTAGTTGTGAGCAGTGGTGTTGCCTGGTATTTTGTATTAGATCAGTTCAGAATCTGGAATTTATTAAAGTGGTTAATAATCTAAATTGTTAATTATATGTGTGTTCGTTTGCATTTTATCTCTCTTTACATAAGGAGACCATCTCTGGTTGGATCGCTCAGCAAAGAAAAAAAATTGGGATCAAAGAAAAAAAATACACAACCATTAATATTCAGCACCAGCAAATTATTTTAGCATGTATGTCTGTGCCTTTTAGATTATTCCTCATGCAAGGAAAATATGTCCTTTACAGCATCTGGTCGACTGAAATGTCATTAAGAACGATGATGCACTCTTAGCAACTTGTTCCCCTTCAATCCATCCATCCATCCATCCATCTATTTTTATCAGCTTATCCTGGGCCGGGTCATGGGGTCAACAAGCAAAGCAGAGTACAACAGATGTCCATCTCTCCAGCAATCATTTTCTAGCTCTTCCTGGGGAACCCCAGGGCTTTCCCAGGCAAAGGCAAAGAAAAAAATATAATCTCTCCAGTAATCCTTGATAACAATATTGTCTTTGAGCACTTCATTTACTGTTAAGACAAAATATCAGCGATATACTGTATATGTACTTATGCGTGTAAACATATATTAAGACTAATTGCATGCATACAAAACATGTGCTACACACACACACACACACACACACACGCACACGCATGTACTTACACACAAACGCACACCATACACACACATGCACACACTCTACTAATGAGGATGGAAATCCCGCCGTCTCTTTGCTGTCAGCCTCGTCTGTACGCATGCCACCAGCTGTCTCAAAAAGTAAAAAGTTTGAAGTTGTGTCTTTTATCCTCTCTGAGCTGGACAATGCCAGGCAGTCAGGCAATCAAACACAAACTCACTTTACCCATCATTTCAGTCCCTATTTATTCTTCTTGAGAACACTTCGCCAACATCTTCTCTTTCTGTCTTGTGCTAGTTAAAAAATAAACCTTTAGACAAGGAAAGTGTTGAGTATATGATGCACACTATAAATTGTAGCAAAACAATGTATTGCAGGAGTGTGAGCAGAAGGTGCACTTAATGTGAAACTGTTTGAAATCAGTATGTTGTTATGTTGGTGTTTAAATTGATGGGGCAAAAATGTTAACCATACCACCGTCAAAACAGTCAATATGTAGCATTCAGTAGAACTACAGTAACACCATGCTACCTAACCTTCAACAGAAAACAAAGCAGAGCTTTTCTCTTAAATATAAAAATTTACTTTTTCAATGCAAACTTGAATACATTTAACCAAAAACCAACCAAATGCTGTTATTGGTTTATTTGGTAAACCGGTATTTTCACATCGCCACTGAATACTTTAATATACTCCAGTCGTAGCTATCACCTGCATCTGCATAATGTGGATGTTTCTTCTTGAACAGTCTAAAGACCTGCTGTGAAACTTCGAACAGAGAGACACACATCAGCTTTGTCTCTCTCTATGAGATCCCTCTCTTTCACCCATCTCTCCGTTGCTTTCAGCCGCAGGTCAGTTTGAAACAGAAAAGCCTCCCTGTGTGTCCACACAGTAGCATCTCTGTTGCAGTTCAGACCCACATCAGCTGCTGGCTGCTTCACTAATTCTGCGACACTGTGATACTTTGCCTTACTTCTTCCTGAGAAAATCCAAGTAAAGCCAGACACCTGTTTCCTTTATATCTTAAGATAGTGCTTCTCTGAGCCTGTTGTCTGTGCTTTCTCCTGCAGTGGAGCGATGCATGGGTGTGATGCAGTCGGGGACGCAGATGGTGAAGCTGAAGGCAGGATCCAAAGGGCTGGTGAGACTCTTCTACCTGGATGATCATCGCTCCTGCATCCGCTGGAGGCCCTCACGCAAGAGTGAGAAGGCCAAGAGTGAGTATGCATGGGCACACTCACACTTACAAACTCCGTGGGAGACGTTATGGTGTTGCATCATGGGAATGAAGGTTGCAGTACTTTTGGAGCTTGACCATTACAAGGGACTGGGTATCAGGAATTCTCAGTGTTTGATGTGCAGTTTTGATTGTAGCATTGTTTTTTTAAATGTGTTCCCTAACTATTCTTAATCTATATATTTTTGTTTTTATTATTTTCTATGTGTGTGGGTTAATGTATATATGCTGTGGTTTAGTTTGCCTGCTCTCTGTGTATTTTTACGAGAAGGCACTTTGTAACTATGTTTGAATGGTGCTTTATAAATAAAGTGTATTATTATTATTTATGGAAGAGGAAATTCTAAATCCCTGCAGTATCTACCACTCTACAAAAAACGGTATAAGGACAAGAACCACCAGCATTCAGCCACAACACCCCAGGTTAGACAGACATCTTTGGAAGAGATACTGAAGGTGAAATTATGAAAATGAATATCAAAATCTTGATTGAAACCATCAATGACACTTTACAGGCTTGATGTGGACTTGGTATAATACAGAAAATGTTCATAGTGACTAAAGCTTAAAGAACAATTGTCTTTTTTCTTTTAACAAAAATAAACACAATCTTTTCCTGACCTCAACATAACCACAAATGGATATAAGAATGCATCTTTACATAATGAAGGCTTAATACTATACTATTTTTGTAGCAGGTATACTGTTATGAAGTGCTTTCCAAAATGTCCCTATGTGTACCCTCCTTTTCCCCAGAATTTCTGTTAAAACAGCCGCACTGCTCCACAGAGGGGATTATCGTCATTTATTTCATGGCCCCCTCAAAGCATTAATGGCTTTTAACTTATTTTTAGTTATTCACATTACTGGTTTTTATTTTTGAGGCTACTGGAGCATACATCTGTCTGTGTGTGTGTGTGTGTGTGTGTGTGTGTATATATTAGATAAGCCTCTTAGAACCTCTCCATTGACATGATTAAGAGAAACCAATAACCACGTTTTTCCTTTGAGTATGTGTGTCTTGTTGGTGTGTGTGTGGTTGCTTACAGTCATTGTAGAATTGTTGAAATTAGATAATGAAACGTGATGATAGTGTTATGTTAAAATAGACAGGGATAATTTTTTAATGGATGAAGTATTTTGTGAGGGAAAGGCAATTAATTTAATCATTTAATCACCGTATAATTATATCTTTAATGAATACATCATACATAATCAAGTTTCCAAAAGATGATGGTTCATTGTTGTGAGGAAAACACATTGATGAGGGTAATTAATGAACTGATTTAATTGGTTGACTCACGTTTAACATCCTGTTTATAGATCACAACTCAGAGAAATAAACTGAGAAGAACACAAGCGAGGTTAAGAGACAGATGTGCAGAGCATCTGTATTCATATGCAGAACAGGGTGTAGTTTACTGCAGGCTGTTTCTCTTTTCTATAAAAGACACAGAATCAAAAATATCTGAGTGTATACTTGAATCCCATTTGACCGCGATACACTCTAAGAACTGCTTTCTATGAGCGTTTTTCATTTACGTACGATAGAGAAAAAGTGAGAGAGAGGAACTCACTTAATATTGGTCATAGATACTTTTTACAAATTATTCTGCCTGCTGTTTAAAGAATAAGGCCTGTGTGTTTCAATGTTTTTCAGATAGTCAGCAAATCCTAAGAAAAGACCTACACCACTCAATCATTTCCAACTTTCTTACCCTATGGTTCTCATCCCCAACCCAATCCTTATTGAACAGTACATCTTATAAAACCAATCACACATACAGTATATAGTTTAACTTTACCAAATCATTTATTCAAACAGGAAAATTACTTTTTTCAGCTGCAAATTAATACACATTCAGTGCACTAGTGTGTATTTACAGCAACTGGAGGGTGTATGTGAGTTTGAATCTAAATAAGCTACTTAATGGAGGGACCTGTCACACAGTGTAACAGTGTGGCTTATTGATATAATTGGAATAGTGTTTGGTCAGTAAATAGAATAAATTCATTGCAGTTTTCAGTCTTTAAAATGATAGCTTCGTAATTAAATTGATAATTCAATAAGTAGATACAGAAGTCTTTAATGAGTATGTTATGTTGACGGATAATCAATATAGTGTTTTTCTTTTCCACTCCACTTCTTCAGTCACCATTGACTCACTGTACAAAGTGACTGAGGGCGGTCAATCGGACATTTTCCATCGTCATGCCGACAGCAGCCTCGACCCGACCTGCTGTTTCACCGTGTATCATGGAAACCACATGGAGTCCCTCGATCTGGTGACCACAAATGCAGAAGAAGCCAGGACCTGGATCACTGGCCTCCGTTACCTGATGGCTGGGATCAGTGATGAAGACTCGCTGGCCAAACGACAGCGCACACACGACCAATATCCTTTAACGAAGGATCATCCTTTTTGTGTTTATGTTATTTGGTTATATCCACCATTAGCCCAGTTTTCTTTGGTGTTTCTGTCTCAAAAACATATTCATGTTTTCATCAATTTAATTACTTTATATTATGCAGACAGATTCATGTACGTTCCTCATTTTCCTGAATGGGTGCTTGTTACGTGGCTAAAACAGACGTTTGAAGAGGCTGATAAGAACGGAGACGGTTTCCTGAACATTGAAGAAATATACCAACTTCTCCACAAGCTGAATGTCAATCTGCCACGGAGGAAGGTCAAACAAATGTTCCAGGTCAGAAAATTAAGCCATTCTAATTTATTTAGCACTAAATTGTAATGGCCAATTTGTTATCAGTAATAATCCTTACAAATCTAAATACAGGTAATAGCGTGCCTTGCTAATTGAAAGGACACATCTCAACAGAAGAGAAACCATACAGATCCAGAATGACATTCCTTTTTTAACATATATTTGAAATTCAGTACCTAAACATTTAGCATATACATCAAGACCTCTGATTATATAAACCGAGTTGTGATTTCATTTTAATACATTGCATTCATGGTGAATTAATATTTAAGATCACTGACTTCACATTACTGTTGCATTTTTTATTGTGAAGGGCATTTGAGTTATTAATATAAATGTGCAAGAAATATTTAATATTCTCATGTGCGAGAGAGAGACACTTTAAGAGGAAAAGTCACATTGAGTATGTCAGAAATCACTGGCTTCTCTAATGTGGGTGATAGTGTGCAGAACACTTTTTCACTTTCTTTTATCTTTTGACCACAAACACACAAGTTTCCCCTGTCTCTGGCAGGCATGATTGACTTTTAACAAACATCATATTTTGATATTTAAATATGAGATTAGGTAGTATTTAATATGATCTTTAATTTTGACCTGGGTGAGATGGTTAATTTTGAGAGGGAGTGATGGAAATGAGTAATTTAAATGCAAACTCAAGGCAGATGCTGAGGGTCTAAACAGATCAAATAAATCCTCAAGCACACTGCAGTTCATTTGGATTTGGATTATTCTAAAACTGATCCTGTGTCAAAATCCCAACACTTTATTACTTCGAACTTATATTGTGCCGATATGTATATCGAGGGGTGAGAACCAGAGGGGCGTAAGTGACATTTGACCAACTTTACAGGAGAGCCAAAACAAAAAACGACCATACTTTGTCCTGACTTTGTTTATTAAATTAAATCTTTAATATGAAAACTTCATAAACATGTGGATGATAATATACTTAATGAACAATATTTTGACTTTCATTGAAAAATAAATTATTCTATCTTTTTTTCCTTTTGGCCCCAAATAGTTCAGTGTGTTCTGTGTTAGGTCTTTTGTTTTTTGATGAATAACTCTGGATTGGTTTAGAATTCACATGCACCCTTTTGGCAGTGGAAAGAGCTCATTCAGAGCTTTCATTTGATATATATAACTCATTTTTGACCAAAATGTCACTTACTGGTTCTCACCCCTCGATATGTGCATTTGTTTGCTCTGTGTCCCCCTAACAGCTGGATTTATATATCATGAAAGATGAAAATATTTTAATAAAGATCCAAACTGGACTTGTTTTTCTAAATATTAGACAAAGGTTTTGTGTCGACTAAGAAATATATATTTTATCTATATTTTTAAAACCAATAATAGAAGTTGCCTTGCAGTATTTATTTTAATAACATTGAATCAAACTATCCAAACAACATTTCCCTCGAAAGCCTCCCCTTCCCCATCACCTGGAATTTAAGAGTTAAGACAGTGGATTTCAACATGTTTTCATCCCTTCAAAGTGGACTAAACCTTATTTTTTCTCTATAAAACAGTCACTCTTTGGGTTTAGATCATATAGGAAATGTTATTTATTAATCTCTTTCCATTTAAGAATTGGCAGATAACAGCGTTTCAAGCCGGAAAAAAGCTTGTGCAGTTGCTTAAAATACCCGTTATCAGTTTGTTTTCTGTCCAGGCATTTCTGATGAAGTCCATCACAGTGATTTGTCCTGCTGGTTGTGTTAAGATTCTTTCTGTGATCGAGTCCCCGATGCACACAGCGAGCTCATTATGGGTGTGTGATGGAGGCATTAGCTGGTATTATTAGATTTGGTGTGTAGTCGATGGGCCCCCGCCAGATCAGGTAATGTGAGACGCTGGATACCATCGAACAAGCAGAGCGGGATGGCGGAAGAGAATGAGCAGCGAGCTGTGCTGCGTGGGTCCTCAGGCTACATGTGATTTGGATTAGGAAAATAAACATAAATATCTTGATCGGTAATGTGTTTGTGCCATAAAGACTGGAACACTGCACTTGCCGATGTGAATTAGTGTTGATATCATTGTAAAAATGTAAATTAACAAGAGATGGAGAAAGAATAAACTGAGACAGCATGCAGCTGCACATGTGCATAGGAGTTACTCAGTAACCCTCACAGCTGACAGGTCGAGACACATTTTGTGCTTCAAATTATGTATTGGGAAGGCTGATACTTCCTTATCACTTACAGTCATTATTGGTCTTTGGCCATATATTATAACCTGATAATCAGAATAAATTGCCAGTACATTTCACTCACATCCACTCAATCTGACATTAAGCTTCATTTAAAAAATACTACTAATAACTAGCTAATACGTAGCAAATTACGCATCCATCTGGCCACCGCAGAGCAGCAACTCAATGTCTTTCACATTAAGCCAAAAATCTAAAATGATTTGTCCAACTCTCTTTTAGGTGTTTCAATCTCTTACATTAATTTATTATGTTTTCGTGTTTTTCGTATGTACCATTCTCATGGACGTAATATCTCAGGACCCTTTAGAGAACTCAATACCTACAGTATGGCACAGACGTCGACCTGGACTCAAGAATTAACTGGATCTCAAAGGTCAAGGTCACTGTGACCTACCACAACATTTATGTGTGATACTTTATGACGCACATCAAAAAATCTTAAAGATGTCTAACAGGATCAAATAATTCACTGATGACATTTTAGAAAGACATGGATGTTAACTGTAACATGACTGGATGGCATATGCAACCATAGGGCAGTTAAGTTAGTTCTGTAATTGGACAACACTGCGGTATCCTGGGTCAGGGGCAATACACAGGACATGCAAACGCATAAATGTATGTTGTTTTGAGTTAGATTTTCGATGCCCCTGATTATTTTTCGAGATAAGATAAACCTTTTCTGAATTCAGGTGTCGAGAGCTGCAGCAGCAGCAATAAGAGTGAAAGTATGGGATAGATAGAGTTCATACATGGATAATAAGAATAACAATATAAACATTGACAGGTTTTTAATATTCTCAAATATAGAAATGTGTAATAGCCACCCAAAACAAGTACAATTTGAGTTATATTCTGCATTTATATCATACTTTTTAAATAAACACATTGCTCAACAAGCAATGTCAAACGTTTCTGTTTGTTGTTTCAATTTAGGACTGTTAAAGTCAAAAGTTTCTGGAGAGTTTTACTTACCATCTAAAAATAATAGCCTGAGAGAAGTCACCAATGACATGTCCCTTCCTCATCTCCACAGGAAGCAGACACTGACGATCAGCAGGGCACGCTGACCTATGAAGAGTTCTCTGTCTTCTACAAGATGATGTCTCTGCGACGGGACCTCTTCCTGCTGATGATGGCGTACAGTGACAGGAAGGATCACCTGACAACAGAGGAGCTAGCCAACTTACTGCGTAACGAGCAGAAGGTGAGAGGTCACTAAAATGCTCAGCTGGCGAGATACATTTTTATTAGGAGGGGTCCAAATGACTTCCTCTCCAATCAGCTGTATCAATTTCATATCAAGCCACACAAAAGAGATTGATTCAGTTCCTGTTTTACCTCCCTGAGTTTAACATTTAACGCCCTCGGTCTCAGCTGTCTGCCCAGAGGAATCCGCTTCACTGAGTCAATCTATCACGCTAAAATTGGTTTGTCTCATGAGAGCACTTGTTTTTGTTCTTTACACTTTTTCCTGCTCTCTTTTTCATCCAGTTATTTTCTTTGTGCTTCTGACTCACTCTTTTCTTTCTTACACTCAAATGGTGTCATTTTCATCATGCTGTATTTGACGCCTCGAGCCTGAGATATTCTGCATTTATACTGTTTTCAGATTGTGCTGCTGGTTTGACATGGATGAACATGTATTTAACAGCAACATAAATGTGTTGTAAAGATGGGAACAACGTCTTACTTTACTCTGGAATTAAATCATTGTTATTAGCTACATTTTAAGGAGTCTGAAAAATGTGTCTTATGTTTTTTTTACAGATGGCCAATGTGACTCCAGAGTATGTTGCAGAAATCATTGACAAGTTTGAGAGGTCTGATGAGAACAAACAAAGAGGCGTCATAGGGATTGAAGGTATTTTTCTCCAAATGTTTTACCCCCCCATATCTGTCACGGCCCACCATAGTTTTTTCAAATGCAGATTTAACAAAAATTAGCATTTCTATCAACCCCCTTTTTAACTACTGTGACTTTTATCCCCAAAAAATCCTGAATCCCTAGAAAGTTCAATTCTGAAAAAGATAAAAGAATGTTGTTCATCTCTGAGAGCTGTTTTAAGTAATACCACATGCAACTAAAGGGTGAGTTTATGAAGGAGGATTGAGCATGGTGGCCTTTGTGAGAAATTGGGAAGTCAGAATGAGGGCGGTGGAAGAAAAAAATGACAGTGTGACAGACATGAGGGGAGGGAATATGGAGAGGAGATGAGAGGGGAGCAGCAAGGGTGAGACTAATCTTGTTGTTGGGGGCATGAAGGCTAACACTGTGTGTGTCTGACTGATTGTGCCGATATGTCTGCAGGCCAGAAATGTGTTTTTTACTTGCATTGTGGACAGATGTGACAGTAATGTATAAGCAGAGGATTTTTTTACAGTGTGGTGAGCTGTTACTTACAGTATTTGAACCATCATGGTGATAATATTGCGTGACCAGTCTTATCAATATCTTTCACATGGGCCTTTTTGCGTCACATTTTTCAGTTTCCTCTTGGCAGTGTGCTTTTCCACAGTCTTCTTCTTTTCGTTTTCTGCTCTCTGGCCTATTTTCTGATTTCCCATGCCGTTGGTATTCTTGTCTCATTTTTATCCCTCCTCTCTGGATAAAAGGATGCTTTCTTTCTTCCCACTCCCCTCCACTCCGTACCACCTAAAAAAAGTTGGCTGTTTGAAGAATATCTGCCATCGAGAGGTTCTAAACCTCACCACTCTGGTTCGAAACCACTGTGCTGTGGTTACACTGTGCTTGTCTGTCATCCTTGGTATTTTCCCAGAGAGATCATCATGCAAATGAAGAGAGATATTGTAGGTGCCACTGTTAGAAGCCGTTAGAAGGTGCATACATTGATCTGAGGGCTGGTAGTTTGAAATACAAAATATTTTGTGTTACGATGTTCACTTTAATTTCAGGATATTGTATCTAAATGTAAATCTGATAACAGCACGACAAACAATGTTTTAAACACTTTGCTTCACCTCTGCATGTGCAAGGCAGAGAGTCCTCAGCAATTCTACTGGCTCTCTGTGTAATCCAACTAAAATCTATCATCTGTATGCTAACAAGGCTAAAAGATAGAATTATTATATTGAGCAGTCTGTACTAAATTCTAACGGACAACAAACAGCACTGCCATAAACAGATGATGGTGAGCCTATGTAGTTCACTTGATTAAATGTCCAAAGCAATAAACCATGATTGAACTAAGCTAAATGCTTTAGAATCCCTGATGTGATTCCACATATATTTTTAACAATACATTTGTATTTTCCTTTAGGTTTTACAAGTTTCATGCGCAGTCCAACGTGTGACATTTTCAACCCTTTGCACCACGAGGTGAATCAAGACATGGACCAGCCTCTTTGTAACTATTTCATCGCCTCCTCTCATAACACATACCTGACTGGAGACCAGCTTCTCTCCCACTCCAAGACCGACATGTATGCCTGGGTGCTGCAGTCCGGCTGCCGCTGCGTAGAAGGTGAGCGAACATCTGCACTAAAATATGGACGCCATGCGTGGCTAATCTGACTGTGCATAAGCCTTTCCACAGCAGACATTTTGACATGTTGCAGTGGGAAAAGCACAGGTGCAAATAAAAACATTTAGCACGGCTGAATTCTATATAGTGGTATTAGATTGTGGTATCTGTGATCGTGCATCACTGTCACACTGTCATGGCTTACTGGGACACTTAAATAGAGCAGAGCTATCATTGTTCAAGTTATTAGCTGCTTTTCCTGCTATACCCTGTCAAAATGTCTGCTGTGGAAAACTACATTTTTTATTTGACAAGCTGATTTATAACTAGGATTATTCCTGTTACACCCTATATAAAATGATACATTTCTGAAAAAAAAGTGGTATAAAACCATCACTGTTAGGATTGTGTACTGCTTAGCAATTGGGGACACTTTATACTGTTTGTAAATGTAAACTTAACACCTATTTTACTGTGTTAATGTTTAGTAATGCAATTTGAAACCAGCCTAAAGTCGCAGTATCTCTGAAAAAAAACACAGAAGCACAATCTTGCACATGCTATTGCAGAGGTCACCAACTACATTTGTCCAAGGGCCAAAATTAATCCAAGAGACACTTTCGGGGGCCAGAGATTTTTATATATATTTATATATAAATCATAATAAATTATATATATATATATATATATATATATATATATATATATAATTGATTAATATGTTCACTTTATTGAAAAAATAATCTTTTTTTATAAGCCTGTATCCGGGTTAATAAAACTGAAAGCAGTCCTGATTGGCAGGGAAAGGAATCAACTTTTTTTATTAATACCGTGTCCTGATTGGTGGGAAACGGTTGCAGGATATAAGAAAATTGTTTGCCAGGCACGCAAAAATGTCAAAGAGCCTCAAGCGTAAAGTTGATGTGGAAAACCAGAGTTTTAATGAGGAATGGACGGATAAATACACATTCATCATGCCATCGTTCAATAAGGCTACACCTGTTTGCCTTATCTGCAATGAAACGGCCGCTGTTGCAAAAGAGTACAATCTGAGGCGTCATCATATCACAAAGCATGCAACTTTCTCACTTTATTTATATATATATTTTTTTTTTTACCCCACAGTATGTCTGCCGGGCCGGATGTGGCCCGCGCACTGCCAGTTGATGGTCACTGTGCTATTGCTTGAACATGTCTTTGATTGACAGTGTTCGTTAGTAGAATATATAAAAGCTGAGAGATCAAGTACAAATCAAATTGACTGTCTTCTTTATATTCAAAGCTGAACAGAGAAAAGAGACAGAAAACTACAGTATAGAGACTATAACACACCACACTGTTTTATTCATGCATCATGTCTCCTGTTTTCCCCTGCAGTGGACTGTTGGGACGGACCTGATGGAGAGCCGATGGTCCAACACGGATACACTCTGACCTCCAAGATACCGTTCAAGTCTGTCATAGCGACCATCAATAAATATGCCTTCATTAATAACCAGTGAGTCAACAACACAGTGTGTGTGTGTGTGTGTGTGTGTGTGTGTGTGTGTGTGTGTGTGTGTGTGTGTGTGTGTGTGTGTGTGTGTTATAATGTTGTTTGTTTACTACCGTTAATATGAACTATCTTTTCTTCCAGAGCATTGATCTAAGTATCGTCTAATTTTTCTATCCTCAATTTATTTTGCTGCAGAGCATATTCTCTGCAAAATTCAATTGAAAAATCAAAATGTTATTTGCATAGGGAACCAGTGCAATGCTAAGTTCCCTTATTAGTATACAGAAAGTTTACATCCCTGCACCACTCCATTGGCATGAATGGACAAGGACAATAATGGTACAATTTATGATATCCAGAAATACACTATTAGACACTACTGTATAGAAGTGTGTGTGTTGGTGTGTGTTTGTGTAAATGTTTAATGGGAACCAGACACTTCCATTTTCCCATAGGTATTGTAAAGGGAGAAACTGTCTGAGAATGCCAAATCGAAATGCCATTTTACTGATTTCTCCTTCAGTTTACTCACTCATATAAATCTGCTGAAGCATCATTTCTGGTTGACATTCAGAAGAGCAAATAATGCTATTTTCTTCTGGACCAACGGCACAATACAGTATTTCCCTGACATGTATTATTGATTGTATGTTGTTTTCTTTAGTTTTAGTGTGTTGCTTTATGGTCCAGAGTGAGACATAATAACATCAGCTGGCTCATAAGAAAAGCTGACTAACTAAATTGTTTCTCATGAGACTAGTCTTAAACAAAAAATGTTCCTGTAAAATTATATATTTACTTTTGATTGAAGGTTTCCCCCAAAGGTTTACCAAAAAAATAGCAACATTTTTCCAGCCATGTTTCAGAGAACACCGAGTTTCCTGGCTGCAATTAGCACCTATTACTGAACCATCTGCTCAGCAGTGTTTCCTCTCGCTCCCCGAGGAGCCACTGTTTCTCTCTGCTGGCTCCAACATTACCAAAACAAAGTGGTGTATGATGCAGCTTCTTGCTGCCACATTGGCTCGCTTAGGCATCTATTGCAGCTACTTATAAGTACATCACCTGTGTTATGTAACAATTTTTTAACTTCAAAAATTCAGACAGTGTTGGACTTGATTAGATTTATGTAAATAAACTAAAGTGTAAAAATACATTTGGCATTAGCTTGTGGGAAGTTTGACTAAAATAATTAAGGCTGTTTGTTTTGTATAATGTTATACAATATTATATTTTCTCATCATTCTCTGCATGATACACAATATGGTTGTTTACCCAAATGTTTTAAAAGCTTTAATTTCAATGCAATCAGTCACAGATCAATCAGTAATAGGAAGCAAAATAAAGACACCGGAACAACATTAAATTAAACAATTGTTAAATTAGGGTTCCCAAAAGAAAACATTAAAACTTGCTTATTAGGAAATACCTGTAAACTCTTAAGTAATAATCAATAGTAATCTGTAATAATAATTCTGACAGGCAGAACGTGTTAATAAATTAAATATGATGTGCCTCACATCTCGATCCCCACTCTGCTGGCTTTTACATTCAGCTGATGTTTTATCATCAGTGCCACCTGTTAATATGATTAATGGCTGCTGGCCTGTATTGAAATGGAGTGAGTCTCTGCTCAATAACACACACACACACACACACACACACACACACACACACACACACACACACACACACACACACACACACACACACACACGCATGTACTCACACACAACCACACACCAGACACACACACACTAGCACACAGATCATTAACCTGCTACCTCCTTTATTTGTCATGTTTACTCTACGGCTGAATTTAAGTAACATTTTTTAAATGCTGACAGGTTTTAATTTATGGAAATCTGAATATGTATTTTTTTTTTTTTTTCAGGTACCCAGTAATTCTGTCCATAGAGAACCACTGTAGCATCCAGCAGCAGAAGAAGATTGCTCAGTACCTGCGAGAAATCTTTGGAGACAAACTGGACGTGAGAGATGCCCTGAGCAGGGACTCAAAAACATTACCCAGTCCTCAGAGCCTGCAGGGCAAGATCCTCATCAAAGTAAGAACTCATTTATGGATATTATGGGGGAGTGACAATTCATGTCTTCAAATGAATGAATAAGTAGCACATTTGAAATATGCCAGTCTGTCAACTGCACTTGCAAATTGAAACATCTTTATTGCACGGCTCAGTTTCCTTGCTTTTATTTCAGTGAAGAAAGCGGAGCACTCGTTATCCCTCCATATTTTACTTCATGTGCCTTGCTGCACTGACAATGAAAAGTGGGAGAGGCACTGCAGGACGGCTAATTATTGCCAGTAAACAGATGAAGCGAAAGAAGAGGAGAAAGTGAGGTCAAATCTAGGTCATTGTATTACTCATAAAGGGAGAAGGAGGGAAGGACGAGATGCCGGCATATGATAATTGAGCGACTTATTGCGTTTTATATTTTTGTCAATTCTGAAATGAACCACAATAAGTAGATAACTAAAGACATATTCAAACAACATGACACATACACTGCTACAGAAACAGTCCTTTATGTCTCAAATCCCTGCTAAAAAACTAAATCAAAAAGTAAAACTTAAGAAAAAAGGTGGTTCCTGTTCTTTCCCTTACCATATAAGGTCAGAAGTAGAGGAAAAAGATAATCCTTTTATATTATTATTATGATTATTATTATCTTTCTTTCTTTATTTATTTGACTCACAGCAGTGGAAGTAAAGCTCGCAAAACATTGTAATCCTGAAAGGCAGGACAGGTGCATAGCATGATGATCTTATCTGATGATCAAAGCACTTTGAATTGCCTTGTGTTGAAAGGTGCTATATAAATAAACTTGCCTTGCCTTGATCTGTTGATATGATTTTGTTTAATATCACTTGGACGGTTTTAGACCCAGAAGATCCTTATCCTCCAGCAAAGGACAAGTTATTGATACAAAGAGATAGGGAGCACTTTGATGGGCAACTCTATCACCTTTTATTGGATATTTCTTTCAAGAACCAGATACAACTGACTTTATCTGTAACGTGAAGAAAGGATGCTTTGTTCCATGAGGAAAAAAGAAGCTTTGGCTTTTGCTTCTCCCCAGCCAGATGTATACAAAGTAAAAGAGCACTATTGATTTATAAAGCCCTTTACTCCTCTAGAAGTCTTCTCCCCTCTCTCTAATCCTCCTCTTTGCCCTCGTTTGAGAGCCTTTGACTTCTATGCATCCTTTGGTGGAGACCAGAGAGTCACAGGAAAAGGAAAAGTGGCGTTAGGGTTTTTGACAGTCACAGATAGAAATAAACGACAGGGATAGACTACCTGGGGCAGTAGTAAAAAAACAAGGGCGGTGGTGTCACCCTGTGAGACACTCGTTGAGATGCGGGAAGCTCGGAGTCTGCCATTGATTTTGAGAGAAGCTTAGAAAATCTCGACTCCCACTCACACTTTCAGAATGGCTCACTAATGTGCTTCCTCTCTGCTGAAAGAGCTGCACAGGGAGCTTCTAAGAAAATCAGTAGCTTATTGTAGAATTGTGCGTGTTTGTGTGTGCACTACGGTGTGCTTTGTGCTCCCGTGTGTGTATTTGTGGCACTCCTGGGGAAAAAAACACATAACGGGAAATCACTTTAAGGTGCATTTTGTTTGCAAAGGCTTGTGTGCACTTTGGTGAATATCTGAGTGAATATGCTGCATTCTTCTGTGTTATTCTTGGACTATGTTATAGGTTCAACCTGTGTGGGCGTCCTAGTATATAATGGAGACGAGCAAGGATCTAAGACATGTACATGGGTCAAATGTATGTTTGTCCACTCTCCTCTCATGTGTTTGTCTGTCCTCTCTCTGTGTAGGGGAAAAGTCTCCCTGCCTATCTGTCTGCGGACGCCGAGGAAGGGGAAGTGTCTGATGATGACAGCGCTGATGAAATTGAGGACGACTTCAAGCTTAAGAGTAGCAATGTAAGAGAGAAGACTTTAGATTTCATAATATGTGCACACAAACAGACAGGTTACCTCACACTTTGAGTTTTCATCAGGCCAGTTGTGCTACTAAATGTTAGGCTTATGTCTTTATTATTAAACGTATTTTTTGCTTCTATCATGGAAAGTGCCTAACGGCTGCAATATGCCTTTTACTTACCTTTCACAGAGCCCTTACTCTGTCTTTCTACATGCTGTTGAATCCAGAAAAGCACTTAAATCATTTGAATGAGTAAAATGTATCCTCCAATACATTTGAACAATTAATTAAGTACTGCTTCGGCAATTCATTAAACAGTTGTAAAGTCACAGACAAAACTATTATCTAATATTCATTTTAGCTTGTCAGGATCTAATGTGAGTCAAACCCCGTCCTCCACATACAGGCGCCACAAACAGTAATGAGGTAATGGGATGTTAATGACATTGTTGTGCTCTACGTAATGTCTTCAGTAATTGGGTAGTTATGTCGGTACTTGTAAAGTTTTATTGATCATTATTGCAGTCATTTTTCGGAAGGATCAAAGCTTAGTGGTGCAGACATAAATATTAAGTAATTGCAAGCATTTAATCTTGCTGTTTTTTTTATTTATTGATAGACGTTCCATGTGCCATTTATAATGGTCATTTTTAATCCTGTTTATTTATTCCGTGATACAGTAGTGCCAGGGTCCTCCTCACCACATTTAAAACAGGAAAACACTCACTTATTCTCCAGATGGTGCGTTGTGTAACACAATATGGCATAATTCTTCCAACATTTAGCTGGAGGCATGATGCGCAGATGCCACTTTGGATGATCATTGCCATTTTGAAATGGTGGTGGCAGGTTTCCACTGATGAGAGGTTTTGTATTGCGCTCATTAAACCAGTTTCACAGCAGTCACCTCTAACGTTTCATTTATAGTGGGATATAGCTTTTGTCCAACAGTGACACACAGGCTGTGGAAAAAGAGTAACTTATGTAGGTTAGCAGTACTCTATATTATGCCAAAAAAAACTGACATTTCTATTTACATTTTACTACTCACTACTGGTTGTTATATAGAAAGAGAAGTGTAAAACACTGAAGGGATTTGAAGTCTCTTTAGTGAAAGTGAGAATTTTACATTTCAAAATACCTCAATTGGTAGCTTAAAAAAAAGAAGCTTTTGGCTAAATAAGCAAAGCGACACTAAAATCTAATGTTGTACATATTAGATAATCAAAGGAAAGGCAGCTTGTGTTAGCTGGATGTCTCGTTACTGGTAAAACTCAGGTGGTTCCGGAGTCAAAATGTTGTTTTTATTTTCTTTACCTGTACAGTAGGTGGCGCACATCTCTATTCCTACTGCTGTTTCTCTAGTTACTTTTCTTGCCAAAAGGCGATGCTGGTGGTTCAGCCTGGTGTCAGATGCTTTGCATGGGTGATAATGAGTGTCCAAAATGACACTCCTCTGCATCACTTGCTGTTAATATATGTGTCTTTGCACCTTTCTTAAAACAACCTCTGCTCGATACCTTGCCTAGCTCTTTCTCCATCCCTGTTTAAACACATTTTCTCCCTTTTCTCACAGGGGAACGGTAATCACCAGGTGGAGTCTGACATCAGAAAGAAACTGGACTCTCTACTGAAAGAATCTCGAATCGGAGACAAGGAAGACACAGACAGTTTCAGCATCCGCGCTCTGCTTCGGGCTACACATCAGGGCCTTCAGAAGAACCTGCGGCAGGTACAAAAAGGAAAAGCGTGGAGCTGCATACGGAGCAGACTAATACTCGTCAACAGATGAGGAGAAGAAAGAGTGAAGAGGGGGGGGGGGGGGGATGTAAAACTAGGCCATGGTATTAGTCACAGAGGGAAAGGGAGAAAATAAAGGGTTTGGCTGGTTAATGCACCACTCACAGGTCAAACACATGCACTGAATACATAATAAATAGTGAGTCAAGACTGCTGTGTGTTTTAAAGCATGTCAAAACAGCCTGAAAGTGATGAGAAACTAAATGTCTGCAGTGTTACTTAATATTTAATTTCCCTGCTTGCTTCTCGTGCTATTTTTAGAGGATTCAGTTTCCTGACATCCATTTGTATGTGCTGGGTGTTGGTGATCCCCTCTACTTCATTCTGCCTCTAAAGACAGTCCTTTCTGTCTCTCCTACTGGAATATCCCTTTTTCACATTTTCTCTTTTTCTTCTTTTTCACCCACTCAGTTCTTCAGCTTTGCTGTGCTTTATTGGCTGATTTCTGATGCAGCCCCTCCAGCTATTGAGCTTTAGGGTTTAAGTGTCTTGCTGGGTGCTAATGTGGTTTTGATTAGATGCACATCAAATGATCCACACATAATATTGTAAACAAGCACACACCCAAACACACATATAAATCTGTGGATGTGTTTTTCTTGTCTTTAGGGCTCCAAAGGGGTTCTGAAGAAATCTCAAAGCAGATCCTTACTCACGACGCTCAAACAGAAGGTGAGTAGCATGGAAAGAGAGCTGGTTTGATTCTTTATGTACTTGTGTGAGATCTGAAATGGCTATTGTGATTCAAACATGAGTGTGATGTGTCCCTTAGGCTGATCTCCACTTATGGGAAGAAGAAAAGAAAGCCTCCTCACTGTTCTCCTGTAGATAAATATACCATGACATAAACATATGCATATAAATATTAGCACCCTATGTAGTGTTATCTTCGGCCTGTAGTAGGTAGCAGGATGATCATTTAGACTGACACCCTAGTCTTCCTGTTTGTGACGCATACCTGTGAATTACACATGCAAATCTTAAGTATGTACTGTCGTGATTTAGATCCTTTCTATGGTACATTTGTGGTGTGTTTTTCATTATTTCACACCACAATATAGGTTTACATGTCAATGTTTAATGTCATTTTTCAGCCTGGTTATTCCCCACGGAGAATTTCTTCCTCTATCTATTTGCTTTATTTTGACCTTCCTATACAACCTCACATCTCCTCTTCATTCTTTAAAGCCTCCCGCTTTGCATATTATGCTTCCTCCCACGCGTGTGTGTGTGTGTGTGTGTGTGTGTGTGTGTGTGT
>CALSBZ010000148.1:92981-128387 GCA_943591055.1 Gobionotothen gibberifrons | reverse complement strand
TGTGTGTGTGTGTGTGTGTGTGTGTGTGTGTGTGTGTGTGTGCATGTAATCTGTTGGCATCCAGCCTAAACCCTGTAATTATTGCAACCCTCATCCTCTCCTCAACTCCACTTTAGCCTAATAGAGATGTTGCTTCTCTCAACAAAAAAACGCGCACTTCATCAAATACACACTTGCTATAATTACATGTGTTTTACCTAAAACACCCACTAACGTGCACAACCACACATTCAAACTGCTACTACAATAACAATACTTCGAATGAATAGAATAGAAACACATACTAGGATACATTATCAACCACCCTTGTCCACTTACAAACTCTTACTGCGAGTTTGTGTGTGGGCGGTGTCAGGTATGATGTCTATTTAAAACAGTATCAGGATTATAACTGAAGACAAGGATATAGGCAATGCTATTCTGCTTTCCAACCAGTAATACAACTTTCATTGTATTTTGTTTGCTTGTTTATTTGTTCCTATGTGTGTCCATTGCTCAGAGACACTCCAAATCCAGGCTGTCATGCCAAAGCGTGGACAAAGAGGAGGATGTTCAGGAGACTGGGACCAGGAGGGAGGCCGGAGGACAGTTCAACAGGTGACCTTTGACCTGCTATACCAAAACACTGACAATCCATGAGTACTGGGAGGTTTGATGGTTGCTGACTGCTTCAGAGCTGCAGGGCATCAGTGTCATGCAAGCTAAAGCTTCTTCAGCATTCAGTTGTGTTTGTGTGAGGGAAAGAAAAATGGAGTCAAAGCCCAGTGCTTACACTGAATGCAAATAAGAGAAAGCCTGATTGGAATTGACCCCTTCTGCTTTCATGTATCACCTTTGACACATTTACAGTAACTGAAGCTGTGTTCACTCTGCCTTGCTCTATCATGACTCCCTGCTTACATTAAATATTGTATACTTTTGGACTGCTTTGATTTATCAGGTTACTTTACTAAAGTGACCCTCAAGTGCATAAGACCAAAGACAGGTCAACCAGCATCAATTAAATTATGAAAAGGCAGCACTGGTGGCTCAAAGCGGTGTTTACTGCATAATTGATGTAGTCAAAAATAGTTCTTCTGACATGACTACTATTTTGAATCTTTATTTTTTTTGCTTTTAACTTCAAAATATTCTTATGTTTTCATTGACTTAAAAGTTTAAGATCATTTATTTAGTAAAATAGCCAACAGAACTCTAATAATATACTTAAAGTTCTCAAGAGAAATGTCTGCATTCAAATTTGTGGGGAAACACATTGGTACCTGAAAGTATAAGAGTAAAAGTCCCAATCGTGCAAACCGACCACTGGTAGTATTATATTTTTGCATAGAATATTATTGTATTTAATACAAAAAAGCGAAACCAATCACACAATATCCTTCCTAAAAATGAAATGCCTAAATAATAAATAATGAATACATTGTAATGGCGATATCACAATTGTTAAGCCAAATATTGAAATGGGTTATATATATAAATATTCAAAATGTTACTTAACATCTATACAGTATTACAGTGAATTGCACCCAAAATGTTCCACATCAAAGTTCCTCCGCTGAAAACCTCTACTGCTGCAATCCTCCATCTTCCCTGATGTCATGAGAAAAATGTGTGCATCCAACATAAATGCCACACATACTCTCTGTGCTATCATTACTGAGATGCGTGTTCCATTGCCACACAGTGGATATTCACATATGAAAGAGACTCAAATCAGCATTGTCAGGATCAATGCTCGTTGTCCCATTCACAGTTATAAAAACTGATCTGATTCTCCAATCAAGGTGGAGAAAATCCAATTGAGTCCATTTTCATTTACACCTTAAATATATCACAGTTGTCTTTCACACACATTCTTTGTCTCCCTGAATGCTGTTTTTCCTTTTTCTGTGTGAGTGAACATTGAGTAAGAAGTATGGGAATCCAGCTGTGTTTTCCTCCCTCTGTCACTCCCTGTGTATAAAGCCTTTGTCTCCCTTTGTTCTCCCAGTTTCTGTTTGCATATTCATATATGCATGTCACAGTGCAGATCCTACAAGCATGCCTCTGAGTGGCAATGTGACTGACAGACTGTCTTTGTGCAAGATTTGTATGCATGTGTGTGTGAAGTTGTATATTCGTTGTGTCTTGTTGCACTGCATGCGCTTTGGTCCCTATTAGGCGTTTTGCCTTTGATGCTCTTGCCTTGGGTTTGCAAGTTGCCTCCCTTATGGACAATCCTCTCTTGCCTGGCTTTTACCACTAAATTCTTAAACAGGTATATGAGTGTGTGCGTGTCTTCTTACCTTACCTGTCTCATATATCTTTCATGATCTCACTCACTCTCCTCTATCCTCTCTTGCAATTTTCTTCTGTCATCTGGCAATTGTTTTAGGGGTGGAAGGAAGAGGAAGACGATGAAACTGAGTAGAGATCTGTCAAACCTGGTGGTGTTCACCAACTCTGTTGCCTCACAGGAGTGCCTAAATGAAGGTGAAACACCAAAGCTTTGTCACCTTCACACACAAACAAATAAGGACATTGCAATCTTTTTCGTAAAGACATTTTCTCATCCCTAACCCATGTAACCCTTCAGGCACTCCAGGTGACGTTCTGTCCTTCAGCGAGACCAGAGCGCAATCTCTGGTCAATCACAGAGCCGAACAGTTCCTGGCTTTTAACCAGAGGCAGCTGTCACGGATTTATCCCTCAGCCTATCGCATCGACTCGTCCAATTTCAACCCCCAGTTCTACTGGAACGTGGGCTGTCAGTTGGGTAAGACAGCTGTCTGTCACTCTACGCTTTTTACTTGTATTAAGGTTGTCTGTTAATGAAAACACCATGTCTTCCCTTTAGCCACGCACATGTCATTACACCACACTACACACTTAATTTACACGTATCACATTGTGTAGTTTGCCAGTGGTCATATATGCAGACTAATTGGTATGAGTGTGAACACTAACTCAGATGAACAAGATATGTGTGCTCTGCATGAATTTGCATTTTTTGTGGGATCGAGTATGTGTGATTTTATTTGTAGGTATATAGTTGGAATACAAATGTTTAGAGGATTGAGGAGAAATACATAAATAAAATAAAATGGGAGCTGATGAAAAAGAGTCAGAACTTAATATTGTGCGTTGGTGTTCGGATCAGGGGGTCACAGGTTCAAACCCCACTGCAGTCAGCATGTCGTTGTGTCCCTGGGCAAGACACTTCACCCCAAAATTGCTCCTGTGGGGATTGCCCACAGTATTGAGTATGTAAGTCGCTTTGGATAAAAGCATCTAACAAGTGACATGTAATGTTAATGTTCACTGTACGATTTTTGGATAGCAGTGGTGAGCCGTGACTTTTATACCTAGGCCCTCTGAGCCCCCCCTTCCCTCAAATAAAAAGAAAAAAAAGAAGAGTTATTGCGTCACAGCGTATACTTCAGCGGAATATCAAAACAACGGCCCGGTGTGCAAAACGCATCAATGACAGTGACCCTCTACCACACAAAACAACACCATTTATATAAACACCTATCATGACAGGGCACCCACAGCCAAGTAACAATTACAAATGAATTAAGTCGGCACGGCGGCCCACCTGGAAAATGACTTAGATCTACCTTTGATGATCAAATCACTTAAACACAAAGTCCATCTTCCTGTCCTTTTGGATGAAGTACTTGATGGCGGGTCATGCAGCTGATCCTTTGCCACTCCAATTTATCATTGTAACTCAATCTTGAAAATTACTCAGTTAATAATTTCGCAACAATGTCATTACTATCACTGATGTGAGACATCATGAACGAACTTATGCTAATCATAAATCGATAGTTACGTCTGTAACTACGGTGCTCTGAGTCCCGGATGACCGCCAGAGGCGGTGCTTTAGCACTGGATATGTCCATCACACGCATGCGCAGCTCGAGTACCAAGAACAACAAAGTCACCTGTGACCCACGTGACACCTGCTATATCTGCCGGTGTCGTCAGAGGATCTGTTCCCAGAATCTTCTCGAGAGCACACAAGAATTCTGAGTGACAGGATACTCTGGCAGTCATCCGGGACCGTAGTTACAGACTATCGTGCTATTTCGTCCTCAGAGGCGGTGCTTTAGAACTGGATGACTTATACCAACCATGTCATGAATAATCCAAGCCCTTGCTCACTACTGGAAGCAGCAGAGCTCGGCAAAAGGACCACGCCCAAAGGATGGGGAGTGGCGACATCAACCCGATAAAACCTGGAGAATGGGCCTTCAGGGGCAGCCCAATATGTTGAGATGCTCCTTGTAGAGTGGCATCTCAGCCCTGATGGCAGGGGCCGGCCACTCGCCCCATAGGCATGTGAGATGGTATCGACAACCCAGTGGGGCAGCCGCTGTTTAGAGGAGACAACCTCTTTTAGTGCCGCCATGGCAAACGAAGAGCTGCTCCAACTGCCGTATACAGGCAGTAGCATCGATATACGCCCTTAGGGCACCCACAGGGCACGGCAACTCCAACGTGCCGTTCTCCTGAATGTCAAAGCGTGCCAGCTGGACAGGCTGATTGAAGTGGGTTTGTGGAAGCACCTTGGGCAGGAACGCCACATTTGCCCATAGGGCAACACCTGAAGGTCCCACCTCAGGCATGTATCGAGAGGGCATGCAACTCCCCAACTCGCTTCCCTGAGGTTATGGTAAGCAGAAAGGCTGCCTTTGTGGACAGCCACTTAAGCCCCACCTGGACCAGGGGCTCGAAGGGAGGAGAAGATAGGGCATCCAGCAGCAGGGGCAGGTCCCAAGCTGGAGCCCTTGGGGTGCTAGGGGGACGCTGCCGTAAAGCCCCTCTCAGGAAGAGGGACACCAACCTGTGGCACCCCATCGTGGCGCCGTTGACCCGAACATGTCGGGTAGAAATAGCAGCCACATAAACTCTCAAAGTGGAGTGAGAACGTCCACTATCTAGAAGGGACTGCAGTCTGGGCAACAGTGTACATGTTGTCCCAAGGAACAAGCATATGCTTACCCCCCAGTTGGGGTAGAAAGTGCGTGAGTGCAATCTGCCCCGCCCAAAGCTCTGGCGCATTGACATGGCATGCACCCTCCTGGGCAGACCACTGACCCTGAACATGGGATGGCGCCCCTGGGCACGCCCATCAAAAGATAGGCCCTGTCCCTCCAGCGGGACAGAGTGGAGGCACCGCTGAGACACCCTGACTCTTCTGTGCCTGTGCCACTTGGCGTCCAAGTGAAGGCTGTTCAGCCACATTTGCATGAGGCGCAGCGACAGCAGGCCTAAGGGCACAACGGCTGAGGCAGCCGTCAGCCTGCCCAAGAGCCGGAGGAACTGAATGCCCAACCTGAAGATGGGAAGAAGGTGGATAATGTCTTCCACACGACGAGGTGACAGGTAGGCCCTCATGGCGACCAAATCTAGGACCAACCCCAGGTAAGAGACCTGTTGGGAAGGGTCTCGTCCTCCACCTTACTGTTGGACCCAACCGGGCTACGTGAGATAAAAGGCGAAACCAGACAATTATCTAAATACGGCAGGACCTTCACCTCTGAGGTCCAAGATTGGAGGAAATCCGCCGACTTTCTTGCTCACGAGAAAGTACGCCGAGTATAACCCCCCCGGGCTGAAGCAGAGGGTCTACTGGCTTGATTGTGCCCTTGGCCAGGAGGATGGACAACTCTTGGGCCAGAGCTAAGACCTTGGCCGGATCGCTGATAACTGTCGTTTTGACCTGGCCGAAGGCTAGGGGCCGGAACTGCAGTTCGTACCCCTGGGTTAAGGTGGAAACCACCCAAGGGTCGGAAGTACAGGCAGCCCAGTAACTGAGCTTGGGGGGCGCCGGTAAGGCTCTGAGGCACGAGGCTGCCTAGAAGGCAGTTGAGTTGGCCGATGGGACCTTCGCAGACCACCACTGTAAACTGGTGGCTGAGTGCGGCTGCTATTGGGCCCCTGGGCCTGCTAGTGGGCACAGGCCTATGAAGACCCGAGAGCTGCTGCCTGGTCCGCGTAGCTTGGGCAGCACGCTCCAGTGCCTCCAGGGCAGCTGCCCCAAGCAGCTCCCCTGGCTTGACTGGCACACTACGGAGGACATGTCTCCGACAGTGGTGACTGAGCAAGCCAAACCTGGCAACGAGTCTGCACCAACAAGGACATAACTCGTCCCAATTCCCTAGACATTAGGGCAAAAGTTCGCAGTGATGCATCACTGAGGCCCGGCAAGAAGGCTCAGCCGGAGCCTGCTGCAGAGAGGTAGAGACAGCCAGCATCAGATGGGAGAGGGAGTTCCCGATACGACCCATGCGTGCCACTGCGTCGTAGGCCTGACAGAGCAGTTTGTCTGTGACCCTGCACTGAGGCCCCTGGCATCAGGCCTTGGAGCCTCATCAGAAGCCAGAATCAGGGAGGCGATGGCAGGCACAATGGATGGCATGCGTCACCCCATTCAAAGTGAATGGGCAGAAGCGTTGAAGCGGCAACGCACGCCGCCGTGTGTAGGGGCCGTAACTCGCAGAGAGGGCTCAAGGAGCTTCTTTCATTTAACCCTTCACATTCCAACAGAAACTGAACAGGCAGATTCGAAGGATTTATTTCTTTGGAAATGTTATTTTAAATACAATTAAATCAAGTTATTTTGGTAAAACTAATGAAAAATATAACAAAACAAATATTTAAAAAGAAATGTTTTTTTTTTTAATATTTTCAAATAATATTCTGACGGCTCGCCACTGGCAATTGAAAAAATTATGCCATGTGCAGGCTGAGGTTTAACGACATTTTGTATCTAAATAAATATTTGTCCTTGTATTTCAGTTGCTCTTAACTACCAGACAGAGGGCAGGATGATGCAGCTCAACAGAGCCAAGTTCATGGTTAATGGAGGAATTGGCTACGTCCTGAAGCCTCCTCCCATGTGTAAAGGTACTGCGGCAAATAAATCATATGCACACAAACAAGCACCGATACATGCAAATCAATGAACCTACAACATGTGATATTTTACAGAAGGAAAATTAAAACACAAGAAGACTCAAGACTTATATTGGTACACAATTAGAAGATCTTACCTAATGATCTCATCTTCATTTTAATACTTTTATACTGTTTGATTTTAGAGATCCAACTAGGAACAAAGCCCCAGCTTGCTGCACAATTCTTACGATGCAATGCTTGCTGAAAGCATACACAATTATATTTACTACTGTCCATAAAGTGTGCAAACTATTATGGAAAATGTGACTATAGCCTCACATGTAAATATAATCTAATCATTTACATAAATGTGTGTTAACATCTGTTTCACCCTTCATTTTGTATATAAGTATTGCATATAACCAGAACAAAGAGATCAATGAGAGAGGATTGGATTTAAGGATTGACTGATGACATAAATCCATCTCGCTCTGCTGTCTTTCATTCCCTCCAGGCTCCTTCAACCCATTCAGTGATGACCCGCTCCCAGCCTACCCCAAGAAGCAACTCATCCTCAAGATCATTAGTGGACAGCAGTTGCCCAAACCACCAGACTCCATGCTGGGTGACCGTGGAGAGGTATAAACACACCAGTCACACAATAACTCTCCATCTATCTTTTTCACACACTCAAGCACTATAATGCTTATATAGCTGAACTCCTCCAGCGCTACACCCCAACCAGAGCCTTAAGGTCTGCTGACCAGCTGCTGCTGGTAGTGCCTAAGACCAGGCTCAAAACCCGAGGGCACCGAGCCTTCGCAGCAGCTGGCCCCAGGCTCTGGAACACTCTGCCCCTCCATGTGAGGTCGGCCCAGACCCTAGGGGTTTTTAAATCCACACTTAAAACTCACCTCTTCTCTCTGGCCTTCTAGTCAGAGCGGAGCACGACTCCTGACATTTCGCTGTGTGTTATTTTGTATTTGTGCTGTTGTTTTTGTTGTAAAGTGTTTTTATTGTAAAGCATTTTTATTGTATGTACAGCACTTTGGGCTCGACCAAAAATCATTTTAAAATGTGCTCTATAAATAAAAATTGATTTGATTTTGATTTGATTTGACTACTGAGAAATGTTCAACTTGCTCTAATCAGACATCTTTCCAGCATTATAAAATAAAATATTTGAATGTATTTCTTGCCATCTCTCCTCCATCAGATTATTGATCCATTCGTCGAAGTGGAGATCATCGGCCTGCCAATTGATTGCTGCAAGGAACAAACACGAGTTGTTGATGACAACGGTAAGACACACACAGATTAACATGAATAACATAATACACTAATTCAATCACAGCAAAATGTTCTCTTGAAAAGTCTTAAGGCAGCTTTAAATTATATTATAAGAACGTTTAAGTATGCCATACTCTCTTAATGTCAATGTTATGTTCACATCTTAACAGTAGGTGAAATCTAATCATCTTATCTTGGCAAATTTCTAATAATTAGTGCCATCATTTAAAAAAAAAAAAAAAAAAGATTACAGAAGAGAAATTAAACCATGGCCACAGGAAGCAGAACCAAGGGGTCTGCTGGTGTCGCCCCTAACACAGATGAGGGCACCCGGCAGGGGAAAGGGAGAAGCCTCCTCTTGGAAAGGTTATTGAGCCCTGGGAGCTCAATTATGAGATTAGTGTGCAAAGCATTGATCCATGAAAAACACAAACCTCATCTTTCCATCTTTCCTCTTTTTCTGTTTTGTATAATACATGCTGTAATTATATACTGATGAAACACCTCCCGATTATAATGAACACATGCTATGTGTGTTTTTTCCTCAGGTTTTAATCCAGTATGGGAGGAGACTCTGTCCTTCACCCTTCACATGGCTGAGGTGGTTTTGGTGCGTTTCCTTGTATGGGACCATGACCCAATTGGACGGGACTTTATTGGACAACGGACCGTTGCATTCAGCAGCCTGATGCCTGGTATGTGCAGAAATCTTCAGTGTTTCAGTGTTTCACTTTTTGTATGTGGATAACTTTAGTGGTGCACAGTATTTACTGGGTATTACACTTCTTATAGCTTTGACTCCCTAACACATAAACAAATGATTTCCGATGGTCATTGCTATGGTTATGGGCCACATTTTTCTGTGTTTAGTGAACCATGATATGTATAGTAAAATACCTGTGGCTTGGTGAGTTATTTTAGTTATTTACATCCATCAGAGATATCCCTGAACTCCTGATTCCCTCTCCTTCTACAATCACCAGTCTGGTAACAGCTGACATCTTTCTTTGACTCCCTCTCACTCACATGGTTTCTCCCTTTATCTCTAACAACAGGTTACAGACATGTTTACTTGGAGGGGCTGACCGAGGCTTCCATCTTTGTGCATGTGTCAGTGCACGATGTCTATGGAAAGGTAAGTGCTGTACAGCCTGTTCATTGCAGCATCCCCCCGTTAAACCTTTTTCTCAACTGAGTTAAACTGGAAAAGAATACACATCCTTCCACTTAAGCTCAATCCTTTGTCTTTTTAGTGGAGCCCTCTAGTCCTGAACCCCAGCTTTACCATAATGCACTTTCTAGGATCTAACAAGGTATCCTGATGCTCTCAGGCTCTGTTTGGTGCTGCATGAAACAGCAATGCATGATGCAAAACTGCAGTTTGTGTCCTGCTGTATCTCCAATGACTTGTGTGTGACATTGATTATCTGATCCATACAGATTTCTGATAAGGTCATTTTTATGTATTAATTAAATCATTTTTGGATGTCTCATTTTCAACAAAGATGCATGCATAATCCTCAACAGCTTCCTTCATATTGTTTGTTGTTGTAACTTGAGGAGTAAGGGTGCCATCTATAGGCAATACATTTAAAAGCATGCAATGGTTAACATTTGCTGTGAACATTAACATTGAAGTTGTGTTCAGTCTATGTTCAAAGTGCATCTTGGTTGATAAACGCTTTTATCTTTATGTATTTTCCGCTTCTCATTTATTTTTCTGGTCTGTTCCTCTTGCTCTCAGGGTCATCAGCTGCGAGGTATCCGAGGTTTGTTTAACCGCTCGTCCAAGTCTTCTGTGGATACAAACTCAGGTGGCCTTCGGAAACGCTCCATCAGTGATCACCTCCTGCGACGCACAGCAAGTGCCCCAGCAAAGGGACGAAAGAAGACAAAGATGGGGCTATCAGAGTCAGTGGCTTCAATTTCAGACCAAAAGAACGGCATGGGAGCAGAAGCAAGAGCAGAGGGCATGTCAGGGAAGGAAGGAGTTGTGGAGAAGCGTTTCAGCCAGCCACGAGTCCCCCTCACCCACAGACCTATCTCCATGCCCTTAGACAGGCTTATGCAAGGGCAGTTATCCATCTGCTCCCCAGACAAGGAACTGCATGATATTGGCTCAGACTCAGGCATCGGTGGGTATTTTTCTTTCATCATCTCAGTGAAATAATTAAGAATTCTATTATGATAGGGATGTGTGTTTCATTATCTAACACAAACCAATAACAACAACAACAACAACTATGTCATGTCTTTATTTGCCTTGGTAACAATTATGCTGTGGTATTGAAGTAGTTTCTTTAAACTGTTGGACAAAATATGTTTTCTCTTTTTTGTGATTGAATGCATGTAGTTTACATGTCTTGAAGCAGCATTTAGCATGACTTATATTGCAGATTGACCAATGTAAAATGTTTTCTTTTTCTTTTCTTTTTTTTCTTATCCTGCTAAAATTATGTAAAATGCATGTACAGTAACCATGTGAACTGACATACAACAGCCTTCTCTCCACAATACCTTAACATGCCTTTTCTGTCCCATCTTCATTTGTTGTGCTTTTCTTTATAGTAGAGAACTGACTAGGATAATCCTCCAGGTAATCTAAAATACCTATTGTCTGAAGGTTGCATCGTCCAAAACATACCAGTATTGCGTCCTCCCAGTGTATTTTGTCCAAAAGTGGTCTGAGAAGTATATTGCTGTGTCATTTGATCCCATTTGACCAAACCAATCCCTTGAGACCATCTCTTTCCTAATCTGATGTCCACAAACATGGATTTCTCCTATTTTCAAAAAACTCCACAGCCTCATTTTCCAGCTTCCCCTTCACAGTCGTACTTGGTGATCCATTTGTCTGTGTATTGCTATTGCCTTGTATTGGCTGGACTGTTAATTGTCTTCATGTAATCGTTGGTTGGCTTGGTGTTCTTCTTAAAATGATATCAGCCTATTTATACTAATCGTGTTGTTCAATTATCTGTGTTCACAGGAGGTTGCCCCTTCAACAGGCCAAGGTCTTCCTCTTTGGACCCTTTCCTCGAATCGTCATTCTCTTTTCAAACAAACATCTCTTCCCCTTCTATGACGTACATCAATAGAAAAAAAGAACGTGACCAATCAGAGGAGGCTTCTTATCTGGTTATTGGTGGAAGAGAAGTGAGTAAGGAAGAGGATTATGCCAATTACCAGTCTAAAGACAGTGGAGTCAATAAACCGAATAACATCTCAACAAGACAAGAGAGAAAGTGTTGTGTCTCACCTTCCTGGAACAGCCCGATGAAATCAGATAAACCAGAAACATCATCAAATAGCACAACAGGCACATCTGCTCCTTCAATCTCAGCATCCTCTTCCTCGAACCCCTCCTCTTTGCACCCTCTTTCCCCTATCAGTGGGGACTGCAATCTGAAGAGTCCCATTTCTTTGCATGACAGCACCATCTCCAGACTCATTGATGCTGTGTCCTTGGACAATGATCAAGACACATGTGGCTCTATTTCTGCTCTGATTGGTCAATTTGAAAGAACTGTTGAACAGAATGATTCACACACATCATCTCATGATCATACCCCTTTCCGCCAATCAAACGTCAGGCCTACCACCCCTAAAGATCTACGAGATGTAAGGTCTCCTCTGAATACAAGTACTGCATCTACTTACAGGAAACACCTAACAAGTCCCCAAAAAGTTGCTCAAAAAACAAATCATGAAATCCATTCACCACGTAAGATTTCCCAGGCTGTCCTGTCCAGCCCAGAAACTGCAGAGCTAGAAGATGTATACACCATTCTGGATGAGGAAGTGCTGTTGCCTGTATCGGTGTACAACCATCACAAACAGACGGTCCATGTCCAGGCAGACACTGGGGAAAGCACGTCCTCAAACAGCTTGGGTTCCTCTCCAGCGAAGGTGTTCCAGGGTTCAAGGAAAGGGCACAATGTGAGCTGGGAGGATATGAACAGAAAACGAGCTGGCAGTGAACAAATTGAGGAGGCAGAGGAAAGTGTATACGAGGAAGTGTATGATCCCCCAGCACTAGCATTAGTACCAGAGAAAGAGCAGGGTACTTCTAAAAGGTACATAGGCTCCTCAGTAAACAACAACCAATTCCAGTTCCACCATGATTCAGCTGGGAATGCTTTTGCAGAAGTAGAGACAAATGTCGATGAGGATCCATTGGACATTATGACAAGAAATGGCAGCCAACGGGAGGGACTCATAAGTCCAACCAAAAGACAGGCTATTTATGAAAACCATGAGTCCACTCCAAACTATTACCAACAAAGGCAGCCTTCGTCACACCGCTATCCTCAACAGCAGTACCCCTCACATGCATTTTCACAGTGTCCTTCCCCAATGAATCAACCTTCCTATCATCACCAGAACAACTCCCAGCTTCACAGATCCATCAACTGTAGAGCCTCCAATCCTAGTCCGCTGCGTCACAATATCTTCCCAATTTCTCAAAACAATTCCGATGCCTTTAACAACAGCAGAGACTTCAGCAGTTCCTCCAATCAACAGATGAGCTATAGTGGCAGCCAGATACCAAACCGGCCTCATCAAGATTGGCTAGGGTATAAACAGACGGAGATGGAGCAAGTAAGGCATACTTCTGAATGTCTCCCTGGCCAATCTGCCCTGTCTACAAACATCAGTAGAGACAGAGGCCTATACCTTCCTTCATCAGACTGCGATCCAGTGTACAGCCATCTGGACTATGACTGCATTACGCCCTCATTAGAGTCTTCTCAAAACACCCAGCCACACTGCCAAAGTCTACCACAATCATACACACCAACTCATTCATCGAGCCATAAGGTTTCACTTGCTACTACAAAGAATCAGTCACAGCCTGATTCCAGACATTCTCTGCATTTAAATGTAGGCCATGTACCAACTCGGCCCCAGTCTGGTACAATAGACCCCAAAGCTCCTAGCCCATGTAAGTCCAAGTCCCTGGGAGACCTGACCTCTGAAGACATATCATGCAACTTCCAGAGCAAATACCACATCATTAGCCGCAGTTTTATCACTCCAAATATGAAAAAGCAAAAGAGGGTGGGCGCCATGGGGGAAGTAACTTTCCAATCACAGTCTTGCGATCCACTCACAGAACAGCTGCGTAAACTGGTCAGTTTAGAAGTGGATGACTGTGACAGAGATAGACCCCAACCTCCTCAGTTGTGTCAGGCAGCAAAACCCCCACTGTCACAGCCACAGGCAACCAGTGTAGCTCCTGTTGTTCCTAGGGATGTAGATGATTCACCTCCCCCCCTTACCCGGCGTCTATCTTCACGGAGCCAAAGCCGAGTGCGTCACATCAATAGTCGGGCTCGCGAAAGACAGCAAGAGGCTCTAAAGCCAAGGGCAGGTGTGATGATCAATAGTACCTCCAGCATCGGTGGAGTGGTATTGAGGAATAAACCAGCCTCACATAATCCACCAGCTAACAGACACTCCACTGGTTCTTACATAGCAGGCTACCTTGGTCAGTTGGAGGACAGGGGACTTCCTGAAGGAGCCTGTACATCCTTACGTTATGGAAACAGGGATCATTATGGAGATCGGTACTATACAGATGACTCTCTGGACCCTGGTGATGCCAACCACTCTGCGTCAGAGCCGGAGGTGTACTTTCTGCTTCGACTGTAACTCTGACCATAACCTTAAATAAGTTTAACAATCAAGCAATGATTCTTGATAATGTTCAATACCAAAAGCCAGAAGATCTAGGAAATGAATACACTCTGTTGTTTGTTCCAATGTTCACAGACCAGTAGGTTTTCATTATAACCGTCAAATAAATCTTAACCTGGGCTTTTTCTAGAGAAAGATACGGTACAATGTAAGCGAGACCTCACATGTATTCCAGGGTTGGATCTGACAGCATGAATTTCCTGTATGAAATGTCCACTATTCAATAGTGAATGGTCTTTCTAGTCTGGCAGTCTATTGTCTATATTCTGCTTGATGTGTGTGTACTTGGGGACTTTAATTTCCTTCCAAATGGCTTCCTAGACTGATTGTACACATATTTGTTCTCTTAGTCCCTGTGATGTACTGTCAAAAATGTGTAACTTGACTATGAAGCAAAAAAAAGAGAGGGAATGTCTTTCTATGTATTATGTGAATGTGTAGTATAATCCAACAGCTACTTTTAATAGATGGGGTTCCTCCTTTCAAAGATAAAATGTAAGTCTTCCTTCTCTTTTTAGTGGTATTCCTTTAATTGTGTTATGTGTTAACATTTCTGTCATTGTTTTTAATCTGAGATGGGTTTTAGTTGAGAACAAACTCTAACTGTACATTTATGTTTGTGCATGTTACCTGTGAACATGTCAAGCATGACTATGCACAAATGTATACAATAGATGTTGCATCGCCCAACATTTGCACAGAAAAAGAGTTGGATAAACAGAGGACATAGGCGTGTTTGTATTAGTTGCAATACAGTACATAAACTTCCATGCTTGGACTTGGTGTTATCTATGATTTCCAACATTTGAAAAAGAAAAAGGATTGCAAACTATTAAACATTTGAAGTTGAAAGTTGTTATTTTATTTTATAATTGTTTTGATACAGACTGCAAAATTAAGCTCTTGTTGGTAACAGTTGTTGAATTGTATTAGAACTTGAAGAAATGAAAATACAGTGACTACAGTAACTGAGGTGAGTTTTTCTTTTTTATTGTTTCAGTGTTACGCCATCCTTTTCTCTTTGTCATTTTGCTCATCGGAGGACTGTGAGCTTTTTCTTACCAATGCAATAAAACATTGAAATACTTGATTTCAACAAATTCCATGTTTTTTTCCTGTTTATCTGAAAACGCTATACACAGAACATACAACTGATAATTAGCTCAAGCTCAAAATGTATTGGTTGGAAGTCACAAACAGCCTCTTTCCCCATATGCCACCTTGGCACATAATGGGATGTAATTGCTCATGAAATTACTGTGTAATAGGGCTGACAAATGCCACACCTGTTGCTCTGGGTAAACAATTCCCTGTACTGGGTCTGACAGTGTAATATTCCTGAGAAATCTAAAAGAAAAATATACTTAGAGTTGGTTTATTCTTTCATGCTCACTTTTCAGCTCATTAAGAAAAAGGATAAGCAGCCTCCCGAAACATTTCACTTAAGGTACATTATCCCAGTTACCTGAGGTCATTCAAAAATACATCATACGGTACTATCTAAAGGAAACACACTGTACACACCTACAACACCCACAACTTGCACACTAATCACTTGCATTTTCCACTATCACTCTAGAGATGAATAATTGTGGATTGTGTCATCAGTTTTACTTCCCTGCAAAAAGCTTTACACCTGTTATAAACACTCACATCAACACCTTACTTGAGCTAAATGGGGGTGTGGTTGTGTGTTTGTCTAGATACCATTCATTTAATATAGTAACCTCGTTATTGGAGCCTTTTACCAAACAAAACATGTTTCTGTTTATAGTGTCCTCTTTTCGCAGGTTACTGGCATGAGGCTATGATGTTACATTTGGACATGCAGATTTAATGGGATCTTTCTTTTGTATCAGGAACTGTTGTCCATGAGGTATCGTTTATTTTTAATTTGTATTCAATAGTCAGGGTTGATTAAGTGGCTTTGATGTGTCTTGGATTTGCACAGACTTAATGTATTGATGCATTTTCCCACATTCAGATAACAATTACCTGTATGTGTTAAATGTTCAGAACAGCTGCATCGATGTCTTGGTTCCCATGGCTTCTCACTCGGTGGCCATCCTCAGCCCTCTACCTGCTGTTTATCACTGTAGGGGGCCGACAGACAGGGCTAGAGGTCGTCCAGGCAGTACAGTGCACCCAGTGGGCAGCAACGAGCAGCAAGAGCAATTTCCAGGATGGAGATATGGTTATTGGTGGACTTTTTAATCTATATTACACACCATCAGCTGTAGAGCAAGGATTTACCAAGCTGCCTCATTACAAACCTTGCACTGGGTAATACTGAATTGTTTTTCTGCACATTGTCTGCATTTTTTTAATTGTCTGTCAGCATCACAACTTTACAAATAATTTGTTTAACTTTTTTGTTTGAAAAAACATGTTTTATCCAATTATTGATAAAACATGTTAAATGTGCATGTATCTGAGATAAGCATTTTTTTTATTATTGTAAAATAATTGAATATTTTTGATTGAAAAACATAATGTTGGTATATACTGTATTATATTTTTGGACAGCGTTTACAATTCTGACCATGTTCATTCACAGTTTTTTTTATTTTGTTTACATTATTCACTATTCCTTTCTTTTCCTATGCTCTCAGTTTAGATTTAATGTCTTTAAAAAATACATATGCTATGGTGTTTGCCTTGGAGGAAATCAATCGTGACAGCACCCTGCTACCAGG
Source organism: Gobionotothen gibberifrons (assembly GCA_943591055.1). Taxonomy (NCBI): domain Eukaryota; kingdom Metazoa; phylum Chordata; class Actinopteri; order Perciformes; family Nototheniidae; genus Gobionotothen; species Gobionotothen gibberifrons. The sequence goes on along the minus strand of CALSBZ010000148.1, from coordinate 111,813 downwards.
AGTAAAGCTTGGCTACCGTTTACTGGATAGCTGTTTCAATTCTCTCTGGGCTCTGCAATCCGCTCTGTCACTGATCGGAGGAGACGCATACAGCTGCAACTCAACAGCCTCTACTAGTTCTGCAGCTTATGATCAACCTGGAGAGAAAGCAGGTATGACTTGATATAATTTACTACGTATTTATTTTATATTTAAAAAATATTGTCTTAATGTATTTATTTGTGAAATGCTATCAGGTGGTCAGTCTGTTCCTTTGCTTATTGGTGCTGCGTCGTCAACAACAACCCTAATTCTTTCCCGGATCCTGGGGCCTCTCTCTGTGCCACTTGTGAGTTGATGAACCTGGAGCGATGAACCTCTGATTCACTTTTGTATGCACATCAAGAGGGAGATGCTATTTTAAAAACATTTTAATTGAATTGAATCAGAATCAGAATACCTTTATTAGTCCCACAGAGGGGAAATGTACATTGTTACAGCAGAAAAGAGCCAAAGACAGCTTAATGTTACCTAAGCATGCATACAAAAAGTACTAAAGATACAAAAATTAATTATAATAAAAAAGTTACACATTTTACAAAAAGACACACCCTGTAACAGTTCTGAGGATTTAGCAGCCAGGTATATATTGCACAGTTTTAATGGCATATATATATATATATACATATATATACATATATATACATATATATATATATATATATTGCACATATTGCACATATTGCACATAGTTGGTATTTAACAACAAGAGATGTTATAGTCTGTGTTGTGAAAAGCAGTGTGAAATAATATGTTCCTACTTGTTTCTCTCAGATCAGCTACTTGGCAAGCTGCCCCTGTCTTAGTGACAGATACAAGTTTCCCAACGTCTTCAGAACAATCCCCAGTGATTTATACCAAGCCAGGGCCATGGCTCAACTGGCCATTCGCTTCCGCTGGACTTGGATAGGAGCTGTGGTTATAAACAATGATTATGGTAATTTGGCGATACAGGTGTGTATCTTTTTGTTATTACTGCATATTGTACTATAAATTGCCTGATAAAAACACTCCCACTGTTTTCTTACATACAGCATAGAATACAGATTACAAAACATGTATGCATTTTTCTTGTTTTGACCTTTAGACATTTCAGAAAGAGACTCAGGGGAAAGGGGTGTGTTTGGAGTTCATAGAGACTGTTGGCAGAGAAACTATTTTAATCGACGCCAGACGTGCAGCCCTCAAAATCCAAGCTTCGACTGCGAAGGTCATTCTGATCTTTTGCTGGTATACAGATGTAAAGAAAGTATTTCTGGAACTAGCAAAGATACATGTGAGCAACTGGCATGGATTTGTATATATCCCTATGTGTTCATCACTAAACAAATATATTGTTTGTTTAAAAAAAAATGTCATTGGACTTTAATTTATTTCAGTTTGCTTTTACTGTAGGTGACAGACAGACAGTTTCTCGCAAGTGAGGCTTGGAGCACAAGTGATGATATTCTCAAAGATCTTGCCATCTCTAAAGTGGCCAGTGGTGTTCTTGGTGTGGCGATTCGAAGTTCAAAAATACCCGGATTTGAAAACTATCTCAGGAGTTTGCACCCAACTCGTCGTCCTGATGATGATTTCTTACGAGAATTCTGGGAAATGGAGTTTGGATGCAGTCCAGGAGCTACACAATCACAGGCAGTGCCTCTGTATTCATATTTGTCTCCACTGAAGAAATTGAACAATCGGTTAAATGTTTCTACTTCATCTCTTTCCAACAAGTCCCTTATGAAAGCTTCACTTCCACCTTGCAGCGGCAGAGAGTCCCTGGAGGAAGTGCAGAATCACTTCACTGACACCTCCCAGCTGAGGGTGGCATATAATGTTTATCTTGCTGTTTATGCTGCAGCCCACGCCCTCCACAGCCTTCTGTCCTGCCCCAACAGAGACAGCTCATCTGGAAGGAACTCCAGCTGCTCTTCTTCAAAACAGATCAAACCCTTTGAGGTAAACACAATTATACCCAAGTCCTCTTATCTGTCATAGCTCTTGAAAACAAAGTGAATATTATCAATACATGTTTTAATTAATCATTTTAAATGTCAACAGTGTCTTAAGCATTTTATACTTTCAGCTGTTGCAGAGTTTGAACAAAGTAAACGTCACCACACCACAAGGGGAAATGTTTTATTTTGAAGGGGCTGACATCCCAGCAAAGTATGACCTTGTTAACTGGCAGAACACCCCTGAGGGGTCACTCAAACTTGTTTTGATTGGTCGTGTTGACGGGTTTGACATCGACCTTAATGAGTCAGCAATTGAGTGGAACTCAGGATCGAATCAGGTAGTTAGATCAACAATTTATCTCATGGCTACTAACATATTTGCTATTGAAATGAACGCCAGTGTTGATTTACAAGACGGCATTGACAAAAAACATTATTGTGCTTGTTGTTTAGGTGCCTGTGTCAGTGTGCAGTGAGAGCTGTCCACCAGGCACCAGAAAGGCAAACAGGAAAGGAAAACCTCTCTGCTGCTTTGACTGTATCCCATGTGCTGAAGGAGAGATAAGCAATGAAACTGGTGAGGGAATAACCACAAAAGACAACTTTAATTTCCCTTTTTGTGTTTTAGTTTCCTTCCCTCTATCCTTTTTCCTCTCCCAGGTTCCCTTCTTTGTGAGCGTTGTCCATCTGAGTTTTGGTCCAATGTAGAACAAACTGCCTGCATCCCTCGACAGCTGGACTTCCTTTCCTTTAATGAAACCTTAGGAATTACTCTGACTACAGCAGCTGTGTCTGGTGCAGCGGTGACAACAGCCGTGTTTGTTCTTTTTCTTTATTACCGTCAGACACCAGTGGTAAGAACCCAGAATAATAAAACAAAGATTGTTCTATTCATTTGAAATTCTTTCACATTTTTGTGTATAAAACATTAATGTATAAATCGCCACCTCTTTGTCTGTAAATCTGATTCACCTCAAGGTGCGAGCCAACAATTCAGAACTGAGCTTCCTGCTTCTCCTGTCACTGAAGCTCTGCTTCCTGTGCTCTCTGGTGTTCATTGGTCGTCCATCAGTGTGGACTTGTCGGTTCCAGCAGGCAGCATTTGGGATCAGCTTTGTACTTTGTGTCTCCTGCCTGCTGGTCAAAACCCTCGTAGTTCTTGCTGTTTTCCGCTCAGCTCGGCCTGGTGCTGGAGCCTTGATGAAGTGGTTTGGTCCAGGCCAACAGAGAGGAAGCGTCTGCCTATTTACATCCATACAGGTGCGAATATTTTTGTATTCATAAAATGATAAGCTTTCTAAACGTGTTGTAAAAAAATAACACTTAACTCTTTTGTTTTTTTCATATAGATTATAATCTGTGCTACTTGGCTGTCCCTCAGCCCCCCTGTGCCTCAGCGTGACCTTGGTTTCCAAGGGTCAAAGGTCACCCTTGAGTGTGCCATGTCCTCAGTGGTGGGCTTCTCTCTGGTTTTGGGCTACATTGGTCTGCTGGCTTGCACCTGCCTCCTCTTGGCCTTTTTTACTCGTAAACTCCCTGACAACTTCAATGAAGCCAAACTGATCACCTTCAGCATGCTGATTTTCTGTGCGGTCTGGATAGCTTTTGTCCCTGCATATGTTAGCTCTCCTGGAAAGTATGTTGTCGCTGTTGAGATTTTTGCAATCCTGGCTTCTAGCTATGGTTTGCTGCTCTGCATTTTTGCCCCAAAATGTTTCATAATTATTTTAAAGCCTGAGAAAAACACTAAGAAACACCTGATGGCAAGATAGTTCGTCTGATGTCAATGTGAACTTATAACTCTTTTTTAAACATGTGGAGAAAATGGCCAACCAACTTTCCACAGCCTGGTGTCATGCAATTGTTCATGTGTAAGTGTGTAAATTCTTCAATATAATTAAAACAGTTTATTTGCATTTATGAAATTAATAAAAGCCTTTCAGCCACACATAATTATGGCTCAAATTGTAATATATAAGTTTATGTTTTCTGTTCTTAGATGTCAACAAATGTTAAGCTTACTAAAATGTTAGTTATTTTTATGGCATTTTTGTGGTTGGTTGTTCTCTTTTTCTGTTTTAAATAAAAAGTATACCTTACTGTCAAAACTCTTCGTTGCTTTCTCAAAAAATCTAAATATTTTTGATGAAAATTACACCAAATGAAAATATATTTAATATACATTTATTTACAATTAATATACACACATTTAAAGTAATACATTTCATTACATAAATGTATTACTTTTACAGTGGGCCAATGTCTTGTGGTCTGGTTTTGCATAGTTAAATCAGTATAACTAACAATTAGAAAAATGTGGCTTCAGAATGCTTCATCAAAGGTTGATTACACATATTAATATCTGCTATCCATTAATCTAACTACAGTTGAAACACTAACCACTTTAAAGAAGGAATGACATAACATATGTTATGTTGATAACAAAATATACATAATTTTTCCACTGCATGTACCAAGTACCAACCACTAGATGGAAGTATAACTCCATGTCCTGATACCTCATCTCTGCATTTCTTCGTTATGGACATTTCATTGACATCACATTGGCTTGTACAGCTGTGCCACATATGTCTCATTCTCTACAGCTACTAGTATTTGCCCTTAAAATAATAATAATATAGAGTAGCTGTGAGCCCATGTGCTAAAACTAAACAAATAATGTGTCCACTATATTCACAAAGAATAACAAAAGGAGAAAGTGATTAGGACTTTTAGAGCAGGTTGATTAAAGCACTTTGCAGAAACCAACTTTTTATATTCAACAAGCAACAAGACAATTATACAAATATGTGTTCCTGCTAAACATGTTTAAACAAAATCAGCCCCTAAATGTACTATTTAACTAGGTTTTGTAATGTTTACCATCAAATCAACTACTTAGAAACAATGTTCTTTAAATGTTTAATCGCCCAGACAGAATATCTCTCACAAGAGTCACCTGGACTTTGTTCAGACAACATAAAGTGGTTTCAAAGGCCTGCCCTAAGTGTTTTTCTGTTGCATAATATCAATTCTGAATGAAGTATCTCTAAAGTGTTTTTACCTTCCCTCCACATATTTTCCTTCACGTTTTAACATCTATATGGCAGATCCTGTGTAAATCACAGTGAGGATTTGCCATCAATTGCAATTTCTTTAGCAGGTTGTTTGAATGCCCACATTATTCACTCAGTCCCATGAGTTTAAGTTCATGTAGCTACAGAATAATAATGAATACTGTAAATAACAAATGCTGGTAGCAGGTGAGCCCTGATGCAAAATGAAAAACAACAAACATGACCATAGCTTCTTTCTTCCCCTCTTTGCCTCCTCTCTGCCAGTGTGTAGAGGGATGTAAGTGCTTGTGAAATGAAGAAAACATTAAAATGAGCATTTGTACACCTGTAGCTTAAACAGTCATCTGAGACAAGATCACCTTGTAGTGTTTTAAACCAGGGCAAAGTCAGCCTTGCTTCCCCAACCCATTTCCCTTTAGGCCTACCATTGTTTTTCTGTTTAGTCCTTTACTGATACATGCCATTCTTGGTGCTATGGCATATTGGTGACAGTTAGCAAAACAAATTGGGCTAAGTTACATAGATGGAGCAGGTTCCCTTAATTTCCAGCTATGAAAGGTCATAATGGTGATGACTGGCCTGTTTCTATGCTGTATAAGTTGCTATCTGCTATGTGTTGGCCATATGAACGCAAGATGCTCCGGCAGGCCTATGATGCTTATGGCTGCACTCCTGAGATGTTGGGGCTGCTTTGAAATTGGCAGAGAGTTGTTGTGACATTACTTTTTCTCTTTGGCAATAATAAGTGTATGGGTGCTCTGGAAACTTTTCCAGATATAAACACACACAAATTATCTGAGCAACAAAAACATTTTCCAAAAGGTCACGATGAACTTTAATTGAAAGAACAGAACCAAAGTGTGAGAGGTGTGGCCCTGTGGATTCATGCTCTGAGTGTTGGGAATTAAAATCTAACTCTATTGGGATATCTGCGGTCACTGCCCTCCAGGCAAATACTGTACTTTCTGTATCAAACAGCAGTCAGTCATTTTATAATTGTTTTTCTCTCACCTTTGAGAGAAGTTATTCAGTTCAGTGCCATCCTGTTTATATCATGCCACCATGGGCTTTACAGATGTTATAAAAAGACAGACCAAGATCGATGTTGTGCAGAGAAGTAGGGGGAGTTTGTCAAGTACGCATTCAGTGCAAGCGTTATCTCTTGTAATATACTTTTTGTCATTGACATTTATTTGTATTTACAGGGGAATGTCTCAATGATGCATAAAAGCGATTTAATTCTATTTGAATTTCAGGAACTGTTAACTGTTTCTTATGCCTCTTTTTTATGTGTGTTGTGCAAATGAGAATCTATCTAACTGAACACTTTGTGTCCAAAACAGCTGCATCCATGTCTTGGTTCTCCTGGCTCTTCACTCTGAGGCTGTGCTCAGCCGCATTGCTGCTCCTGATGGGCAGTCAGCTGGGGCTCAGGCTGGGATTACAGATGGTTCAAACAGCGACTTGTACACAGTGGGGTACACCGAGCGATCAGGGTCTGTTCAAGGATGGAGACGTAGTAATTGGTGGGCTCTTTAGTCTTTTTTACAATCCTCCAGCTATAGACAACGGCTTCACCGAGCTGCCACACAACAAACCTTGCACTGGGTAAAACTCTGAACTGCTCTATCTACTGTGAAAACTGTATAATATATATGCATTTGACAAAATAATCATACCAGTTCAATAGGCAGTTAACTATTATTTTTGTCTAAACATTCACATATATTTTTCTTGATAAAAGGATGTTGTTATAGTTACCTCTTTAATGTTGACAGAAAAGTATCACCTATTCTTAACACAGATTACACATCTTCACAGTCACATTTGAATGATATGTTCTCCTCTATCCCTCTCATGCAGTTTGGAATATCTTCCATTACAGTATATTTATGCTATGGTGTTTGCGCTGGAGGAAATCAATCATAGTAACAGCTTGCTGCCAGGTGTGAAGCTGGGCTACCATATTCGTGATAGCTGTGCCCTACCCTCCTGGGCCATGCAGGCAGCACTGTCTCTGGTTGGAGGAGACAGTGCTGCCTGTGATTTAGCAGCTTTGCCAGAGTATTCTTCTGTGTATGGAGAGGGGATCGGAGAAAGAACAGGTACACATTAACATTGTTTGGTACTAATGAAAATCCTACTCTTGTAATAATAGGCAAATCAAATGAAACTCTGCAATAATGTGTTCAAAACAGAACCAAGCCCTTAACAAGTTAAGTTATTGTATTATATCTTATAATGTCATCAGGTGACCAGCCTGTTCCTTTGATCATTGGTGGTTCTTCATCTATAACAGCCACGATACTCTCAAGAATCCTGGCGCCACTCTCCATACCTTTAGTAGGTACCATATACATCTGCTTAGTTTAACCACAATTTAAACATTCTGATTTTAAAATGCAATTTGTTGTCTTAATGTTGAATTGTAACTTTCACAAACACTGTGGTTAAACATTTACCACATTTAACAGGAAAATGTTTTACGTTTTCTCATATTTCTTTTGCTGCCCTCACAACATACACAGTATTCTTAAGAAACACATTCTCTCTGTGAAAATTATAAACTAGTGTGTGATTTTAGAACATCTATTTATGTATATATTTTTTTTTTCTTTTTGATCTTTTACTGTAGATGAGCTACACAGCCAGCTGCCCCTGTCTAAGTAACAGGCTCCAGTATCCTAACTTCTTCAGGACAATGCCCAGTGATATTTACCAAGCCCGGGCTATTGCCCAACTTGCAATACGCCTAAATTGGACCTGGATTGGAGCAGTGATAGCAAACAACGATTATGGCCATGTGGCAATAAAGGTTATTCATTTTGTCCTATTTTAAATGTTATGGCATCTGCCTAAATACAATATTTGAAACCTTTTCATTCACCTAATGTTTTTTGCTCCTTTCGACTGTATATGGCAGGTATTTGAGGAGGAGACGCAGGGGGCAGGGGTGTGCCTGGCATTCATAGAGACTCTGCAAAGGGAAAACATTGTGATGGATGCTAGACGAGCAGCCCTCACAATTCAGGCCTCAACTGCAAAAGTGATTCTGATCTTTACCTGGTACACAGATGTGAGGGAACTGTTTCTGCAACTCGCCAACATAAATGTGAGCAATTGAAACTACATTGTGAACTGAATCTGTAAATAATTGTAGCTAATCTTATTTGAGGAACATTATACCTTTTTGTGTTGCTTTCACTAGGTGACTGATAAACAGTTTCTGGCCAGTGAGGCTTGGAGCACCAGTGGTAATCTGCTTCAAGATCCTATCACTTCTAAAGTGGCTAGTGGTGTTCTTGGTGTGGCAATTCGAAGTTCAGCAATACCTGGATTTGAACATTTTATCAGAAGTTTGAATCCCTCTTTACGACCCGATGATAAGTTCTTATGGGAATTCTGGGAAATGGTGTTTGGTTGTAGTCCTGGGGCCTCACCACTCTCTACGAGTTCACCGTCTCCCACAGACCGGTTGTCTCAGAAAGCTTCACTTCCACCGTGCAGTGGCAGAGAGTCCCTGGAGGAAGTGCAGAATCTCTTCACTGACACCTCTCAACTAAGAGTGACATATAATGTTTATCTTGCTGTTTATGCTTCAGTCCACGCCCTCCACAGCCTTCTGTCCTGCCCTAACAGAGACAGCTCACCTGGAAACATCAGCTCCACCTGCTCCTCTCCAAAACAGATCAAACCCATAGAGGTAAACACAACTACGTCCATTTCAAAACACATTTTAATTGAGCACATTAAGAGTAAAAGTGTTTTTCATGTGACAAATGCAGCTGTGTAATTTACCTTTAGGTTTATTTATTTACTACAATTGTGTTGCTTTCAGGTGTTGCACCACTTGAACAACTTGAATTTTACCACACCACAGGGGGAAATGTTTTATTTTCAAGAGGGCAACACTCCAGCAAAATACGACCTTGTTAACTGGCAGAACACCCCTGAGGGGTCACTCAAACTAGTTTTGATTGGACGTGTGGACGGGTTTGACATCAACCTTGACCCGTCAGCTATTCAGTGGAACGCGGGATCCAATCAGGTGAAAGGAACAGGGAAATTGATCAAGGCTAAAATGTCTTTCCAGTTCAAATGTTTAGAAGAATATATTTTGTACTAAAGAATACGGTTTTACTTTGTTGTTTAGGTGCCTGTTTCAGTGTGCAGTGAGAGCTGTTCCCCAGGTTTCCGAATAGCCAACAGGAAGGGAGAACCTCTCTGCTGCTTTGACTGTATCCCTTGTGCTGAAGGAGAGATAAGCAATCACACTGGTAAAAAGAAATAACCACATAAGATATTCTTTACTTTGTAATATGATTTCAGGTCATCCTCAGTGTTGCTATGTTTCCTACTCCTCCCCAGGTTCCCTTATCTGTGAGCGTTGTCCATCTGAGTTTTGGTCTAATGCTAAACGAACTGCCTGTGTACCTCGCCAGCTGGACTTCCTTTCCTTTAATGAAACATTGGGCTTTATCCTGGCCACAGTAGCTGTGTCTGGTGTCTCTGTGACAACAGCTGTGTTTGTAGTTTTTATTTACTACCGTCAAACACCTATGGTAAGAAACCAGACTAAAGCGATAGAGAAACAGTTCATTTTGTAAAACTCATTTGTAATTTGTAGTTGTAGGACAGTATATTCACACACAAATAATATAATGCTGCATTGCTTGATATGAAAATATATGTTTAAATTAAATTAAATTAATCTGTTCTCTGCTAATTAATGTTAATGTTCTAGCCTTTTTATTACCAATTCCTATTTGCAGGTACGAGCCAACAATTCAGAACTGAGCTTCCTGCTTCTCCTGTCGCTGAAGCTCTGCTTCCTGTGCTCTCTGGTGTTCATTGGTCGTCCATCAGTGTGGACTTGTCGGTTCCAGCAGGCAGCATTTGGGATCAGCTTTGTACTTTGTGTCTCCTGCCTTAAAGTCAAGACCATAGTAGTTCTTGCAGCTTTCCGCTCAGCTCGGCCTGGTGCTGGATCCTTAATGAAGTGGTTTGGCCCAGGCCAACAGAGAGGAAGTGTCTGCCTATTTTCCTGTATCCAGGTCAGATTTGCAAAGCATCTATTTAATAACACGATGAAAAAATGTACTTGCATTACCCTAACATTGTGCAATGTTTTTTTTCATTAAGGTTTTCATCTGTATTGTTTGGCTGTCCCTCAGCCCCCCTGTGCCTCAAGCTGACTTGACTATTCCAGGGTTAAAGGTCACCCTTGAGTGTGCCATGTCCTCAGTAGTGGGCTTCTCTCTGGTTTTGGGCTACATTGGTCTGTTGGCTTGCACCTGCCTCCTCTTGGCCTTTCTTGCTCGGAAACTCCCTGACAACTTTAATGAGGCCAAACTGATCACCTTCAGCATGCTGATTTTCTGTGCGGTCTGGATAGCTTTTGTCCCTGCGTACATTAGCTCTCCCGGGAAATACACTGTTGCTGTGGAGATTTTTGCAATCCTTGCATCTAGTTTTGGCTTGCTGCTCTGCATTTTTGCCCCCAAATGTTTTGTCATTCTTTTGAGGCCTGAGAAAAACACTAAAAAACACCTGATGGCTAGATAATGCATCTATGAAAAAATATAGTACAGGATATAAATCCTCTAAACCAGACACTGAAACTAGAACAAGAAGATAACTCATATCACAGTATACATGTTTAAGATAAGAATATCTCATAGATTACATGGATACACTTACAATGTAAACGTTTTGATTATCCAATATGATCAATATTCCCTGTACAGCCATTGTTAGGTTATCTTAGATTTCTTTCAATTTGCATGCATTCATTATATTCATTCAGTTTTGTATTATGGAAATAAAAAAGTGACCTTACTAAAAGTGTTTTCTGTGATTTACTCTCTGTTGAAGACTGAAAGTCAGAAATGGCAGTGTAATGATGTACATTCAAGGTGTTTAACAACTAAAACATTCCGTATCTGTACCTGATATCAGCATACATGTTTGGATACTGCAATTATTAAGGGGAAGTAAAATATGCTTTATTAAATTGACAATGAGAGCTCGATGACTGCATCAAAAGATAACATGAAGTACAGTACTGCATGTTGTTAGGGAATAATTCTCCTAGATATCTAACCTTTTGCCCTTTGACATTTATGACAAACCCTGACGTCTGTTATCTCCCCTGTTAAGCCCCGAGCCTGTTTTTCAGGTCTCAGGCTCGAAAATGACATTCCCAGAACAAATGACCATAACTACACTTCTAAAAGGGGAAAATTAATAATCTTTTTTCTCAAAGCAATGATAAACCTGTGAGTTGGATGTAGAAGAGTCAGAATCAATATAGATTTATTTTATTTTAAAGTAAATTCAGATTGAACATAGTAAAAAAATGTAAATTATTGTGTCCGTCCAAAAGAACCACATTACTTATAGTGAAAACCACCCTTGAATGATGGGATGGTAGACTAAAAGCTTTAGGAATCCAAACTATAACATATAATAAGTACCCTGTATCAAGATTGATGCAAAACAAGTGAAATTTGACCTTTTTAGAGAGATTTAGCAACAACAAAAAAACACTTCTGGGGTCATTTGGGTGGATTTGACCTATCTCTGGCCTCCCTTGCTCGATTTTGATGATTGACATCTCTTTTTAACCGCTAGAGCCAATGGAATCGAAGGAAAGTTCCACATACACACACGTTACCAAATAAGGAGTGAGAGTGACGTGTAGCAAAAACCGGAAGCTGCGCTATCCTCTGGTGGCTACCATTAACAGCTAATATTTATTCTCCGATTTTTGCATACAAATTTAATTATGGATCATCAATATTTTTTCAAAGTGAGAGACACATTGGATTAACCTATGGATTAAACTTCAGCCACGTTTTTTCTCGTTTTAATGCCATTGAACACAACTTTTGATCAGAATAACCAACCCAGTCTCACAGCCTTTCGTGTTATAGTCACGACATTTAATCTATTGATTCATGTTCACCAACACGATTATCCACATTTTTTCGTGTCACACAGAACGATTTTAAAAGCAATGTATTTCTATTGGTAGTATGTTTCGTGCCTGCATCACGTCTTTTTCTCAGGTCGGGTCGTGGAAGACCGGAAGCTGTGTGGTTCATAAAAACCATGATAAAAACATGTTCTTACTCAATATCAAGCCACAATTATTGCTTTTATTTTAAATCGTATAATTTCGGACTTTTGTTGCCGTCTGTGAGGAAAATAAATGGGGCTCAGAGCCTCAGGATACTGAAATCTGTATTTTTTAAATCTTTTTTTCCTTCTAATTTGTTATTCTTTTCAAAATAACACACTGTTATTTACTCACCAATAACACACAATTATCCTTGTTTTTATTTATTGGTTTATTTCCATTTTTTTTTGGCGTCCGTCAGGGACTGAATTTCAAAATAAAAATAAACGGAAACAGACGTAGGCCTGTAAGGGACATTTCGAGCATTTTCGAGTTTAGGATGGCCGAAGACACTACACTAAACAGACGGAAACAGACATAAGCATTTCGAGCGATTACCCAAGATCCTCAGCTATGGTTTAAGATTGCTGATTGGATGTTTTAGCCGCAATGCATTTTGGGATTTGGTGTTTATATGATATGAAATCGGAAAAACATAAAAAAATAATAAAATAATACTTAATTCCGAGTGTTCTTGCTTTTCTCTTTGAAAGTCATCACATAACGGCATTGTAATACACAGTTCGGCTGCATTACATATTACATATCTGCCGTAGTTCTTTATTTATAGAGCCCTGATGAGAAGACCTTTGGAAAAACAAAAATTGAATCAACAATTAAACAACATCTTCAATTTCTCTTCATACAATACGTCTCCTTGTAGTATCAACACTAATTCGGCTGACTTTTACATGTGATCTAATTCGTAGATAGGTTATATTTACACCATAACGGTCCACAGCTGATATAAAAGGACTTGTAGTTTTTAAAGATATTACTGATTTTCTTTGAATATAAGAATGTAAATACTGAGTCTCAAATCATATAGCAATATGCTGTAAAATTATGTGAAAACATGAATAAAACTACACATCTTCAGATGTTGTACATACATAAGTGTCCAACACTAATAATACAAAGTTGTTATGGCTGTGTGTACCTTGTGTGCACCGCCTAGTGGTTAAAGCACGTTATTGAATTATTGTTTTTATGTGTTATATTTGATGAAAAAAATATTAAGAGTACATACTTTCATAGGGGGAAAGTAGAAGGTCAATGATAGAAATATAGAATATAAAAAATCAAGAAGATACTATAAGTGATCTCTACAATAAAACAGTTTAGTGCAGGATGTACAAAGATATTAATAGGAGGAGGTGCAAAACAGAAAAACTAATTAACCTTTATTTAAACATTACATAATACTTTAGATTAAGGTCTTCTTTTAAATAAGAAAAAAACGTAGGAGATATCTATCTACAGATAAATATTAAGCCTGACAAAGTACTTACCATCTAATATATTGCTTTCCTGCAATGTTAACTATGTTGAAGCACTTATTCTAACTGATATTATACATATGAATTATACTCTTATGTATGTAGATAGTATAAGAAATGTGCAGAATATGACAGTTTAATGGTGGAGGTATACACACATAACCTGTTGAGGAACCTGTGATCCAAGATTTTCATTCATTGCATAACTACACTGTAGTAGAAAATCTTGAAATCTTGAAAGGGATGTGCAAAATAGCCATAATATACAGTCTTTAATTAACCATTAGTAGAGAATAACGAGTAATGAATATACTTTATTACTCATTTCCATTCATGTCAATTGCAGATAAATGTTTAGTCTTCTCAAGCACCAACTATCAAATATCTCTCCTGATTGTTGGCACTTGACAATCACCTTCCCTGAATTTTACTCAGGTGTAACTAAAGTCTGATTTAAGGGTTGTTTATATTTCACATCATTAATCAGAATCTGCAAAGTAACTCAAATAAATGTAGTGGAGTAAAAATACCAGGTTAACCTCAGAATTGTAGTGGAGTAGAATTACAAAGTAACAATGAGCTGTCATGTGGGTATATATTAATGCTGCGCATTATGGACTCAAGCGATTTTCACCCATTTATTAATTATATGTTTTACATTTGATAACACCAATGTGTTTAATACTGGCAACTTCTAATTGTGGGAAAAACGAAAACGTTCAGTAGATACGTTCCATAGAACATTTTGCGAAACACAATAGCCATCATGTGTAGTTCGATTCCAGTTTTGGATAGTCTGGAGTGGTTTCGTTCCATTTCAAACAGCTGTTTGACGCTCGGCGTAACCTTGGCGCACTGCCCAATCCCAGAGCTTGAAGATTAATCACGGGGACAGTAGTCCTAAACGATAGCTGGGGATTATGGGTAGTGTAGTGTCTTCGGCCATCCTAAACTCGAAAATGCTCGAAATGTCCCTTACAGGCCTACGTCTGTTTCCGGTAATTTTTATTTTGAAATTCCGTTCCTGACGGACGCCAAAAAACCCAGAGATTATGGAAATAAACCAATAAATAAAAACAAGGATAATTGTGTGTTATTGGTGAGTAAATAACAGTGTGTTATTTTGAAAAGAATAACAGATTAGAAGGAAAAAAAGATTTAAAAAATACAGATTTCAGTATCCTGAGGCTCTGAGCCCCATTTATTTTCCTCACAGACGGCAACAAAGTCAGAAATTATACGATTTAAAATAAAAGCAATAATTGTGGCTTTATATTGAGTAAGAACCAAGTAAGAACATGTTTTTATGAACCACACAGCTTCCGGTCTTCCACGACCCGACCTGAGAAAAAGACGTGCTGCAGGCATGAAACATACTACCAATAGAAATACATTGCTTTTAAAATCGTTCAGTTTGACATGAAAAAAAGGGGATAATCGTGTTGGTGATCACGAATCAATAGATTAAATGTTGTGACTATAACACGAAAGGCCGTGAGACTGGGTTGGAATAACTATAGGTTACTTACGTAACCCCAGTTCTCAGAGTAACATGAAGTGAGATGTCTCACTATGGGATGCGCCTCATCCGCGGAGCAAACAGAAGCATCAATCTCACTTACGCCAATCCTGATTGGCAGGTGATCTTGACGTCAGCGTCAGGGAATCCACCCCCTATAAGTGGCTTGCGCCACTACGCATGCGTCATTCAAAATAAGCACCTCTTCTCGCTTCACCATAGCAAGGAGGGCCGCCTGGTGAGACATCTCACTTCATGTTACTCTGAGAACTGGGGTTACATAAGTAACCTATAGTTCTCATTCGTAACACTCCGTTCGATGTCTCACTATGGGATATTGTAGCTCCCGTATTGCCAGACGAGCTTATCTCGAAAGTCACCAAGACCAACCAGAACCTTACAGTTAGAGCTCTAACTCAGCAGGGGGCCCAGCACTGCTCGAGCCACACTGGGAGTAGAGACGTCTAGCCTGTAAAAGCGGACAAAAGTGAGCGGCGAGGACCAGCTCGCCGCTGCACAAATGTCTTGAATGGAAACACCCTTGAACAAAGCCCAGGATGTAGCCATACCACGAGTCGAGTGAGCACGCAAACCCGAAGGTGCCTGCAAATCCTGACTCGTATAGGCCAAAGCAATTGCCTCCACAATCCAGTGGGAGAGCCGTTGCTTAGTAACAGGCCTGCCCTTCTGAGGGTTAGCCCAGGACACAAAGAGTTGGTCATTATGACAAAAAATCTTTGATCTGTCCATATAAGTGTGTAAAGCACGGACTGGACACAGCAAATTCGGCTGCTGTTCCCCGGAGGGACACAGCGGCGGAGGAAATGCTTCAATGTCAATTGGAGTACATGAACCAACCACCTTAGGTATAAAGGCAGGGTTGGGTTTCAGTAACACTCTCGTGTGCCCTGGGGCAAACTGAGTGCATGAAGGATGTACAGACAGCGCATGAATGTCACTGACACGCTTGGCGGATGCCAGGGCCAGTAACAGCACTGTCTTCGGCGACAGGTGCTTCATGTCAGCTTCTTCCAGGGGTTCAAATGGTGCTCGAATGAGCCCATCTAAAACCACTGTCAAGTCCCATAAGGGCACCAGTGACCTGGAGACAGGGAGGAGCCTGCGAGCTCCCTTCATAAAACGGCAGACCAGGGGATGCTGGCTGGCCGTCTTACCCTCAAAGCCCACATGGCATGCAGCAATAGCAGCCAAGTACACTTTGATCGTGGAGAAAGCTCTGTGTTTATCAATCAGGTCCTGTAGAAATGATAAAATCACTCCAACAGGACACTGAAAAGAAGTGTGCCTTTTCTGAAGGCACCACTCCTCAAACACCCTCCACTTACAGTCATAGAGAGACCTGGTGGAGGAGGCTCTCGCACTCTGAATAGTGGTTATCACCTCTTGCGGGAGACCCACTGTACTCAGATTGTACCACTCACGGGCCAGGCCCATAGGGCCATGCGCTCCGGGTGTGGGTGAAAGATCGTCCCCCCCGCCTGAGACAATATGTCTCTGCGCAGGGGGAGCTGCCACGGCTGACCGTGCAGCAACTGATAAATCTCTGCCAGCCAGTACATTGCAGGCCAGTGCGGAGCTATCAGGATCATTGTGTGGCGCTGTTCCCTCACTCTGGCCAGAGCTTGGGGTATCAGGGCCAGGGGTGGAAACGCATACAGGAGGACCGGAGGCCACACGTGTGCGAACGCGTCCACACCTAACGGTGCGTTTCGATCGCGCATTGAAAAGAAAAGCTGACAGTGAGCATTTTCTTTTTAATGCGAACAGATCCACCGCGGCTCGGCCGTAACGCACCCACAGCTGGCTCACAATCATTGGATGTAGAGTCCAGTCTGCATATAGTGGTACACCTCTGGACAGTAAATCCGAGGTTCGAGGTTCAATACCCCTGGTACGTGCGTCGCTCTCAGAGAGAGGAGACGGCCGCAGCTCCACAAGATCAGTTTGCGTGCCAGCATGTGTAACTGGGGAGAGCGCAAACCCCCTTGTCGGTTTATATACGATATTGTGGTCGTATTGTCCGTCCTCACGAGGACATGGTGTCCTCTGAGAAAAGGCAGAAAGCGTTTCAGGGTGAGAAACTCCGCTAAAAGCTCCAGGTAATTTATGTGCGCCCGCTGGCGGTCTCTGCTCCAGAGACCCCTCACCGGGCGACCCTTGTAAATACGTCCCCAGCCTGTCAGACATGCATCCGTGGTGACTACCTTCCGTGAAAGGACAGTCCCCATCGGTAAGCCCCGTACTAGAAAAGTCGGGTGTAGCCAGTGGCGCAGTGCCATTACGCATCTCGCCGTAACCATCACCCTCAGCGCGCCATGATGCGCGGGGTCCAGTTTTAGAGCGGGTACCCAGCGCTGAAATTCTCTCATGTGTAATCGTCCCAGTCGTATGACCAGAATGGCTGACGCCATGAGCCCCAGTAACCGCAGGCATGATCTGAAGAGAACATGTTTGCGCAGCTGGAAACGAGCGAGACAAGCTCTGAAAGCTTTCACTCTTTCCGCCGACAAGCGGGCTGTAAAATGCACTGAGTTTAGGCGTAAACCCAGGAAGAGCACAGTCTGTGCTGGGCACAGCATGCTCTTCTCTGTGTTTATTATGAAACCCAGATTGAGCAGGTGCTTTACGAGGACATTTGTCTGTGTAATAGCCTCCTGCTTCGACTGTGCGAGGAGCAGCCAGTCGTCTAGGTAGGTTGCCAGGCGAATACCCTGTCGTCTCAACGGGGCTATCGCGGCTTCCGTACATCGTACAAACACTCTGGGACTGAGAGACAGTCCGAAAGGCAGTACTCTGTACTCGTAACAGACCCCCTGAAATGCGAATCTCAGATATTTCCTGTGTGGGTAATATACTGGGATGTGGAAATACGCATCTTTCAGGTCGACTGACGTAAACCAGTCGTTTTGTCGCACGAGACGCAGCAAAGATGTGTGAGTGAGCATTCTGAATTTGTATCTTTTTAGATACGCGTTCAAATCTAGTAATGGCCGAATTCCGTTCCCTCCCCGTTTGGGAACGAGGAAATACTTGGAATAAAAGCCGCTCTGACTCTGCTCTGCGGGTATTATAGATATAGCCCTCTTTTCTAGAAGCGAGAGGATCTCTCTTTCTAGAATGAGGGCTGACTCCCCTCGGGCTTGTGAATATACAACGCCCGAGAAGCGAGGGGGGGTGACAGCGAATTGGAGTCTGTAGCCCTGTGTAACTGTTTTGAACACCCAAGCAGACGTTGTGAGCATCTTCCACTGTTTGCTCCTTAGAGCCAGTGGAGATGTCACGTCTCTTGCCCTCTGAGTCTCTATTTGTTGTGTTATGGGGCCCTCTAGTGTCTGAACACGGTGGTACCCTGATTTGACAATTCCTACCGACACCCTTCGAGGGAGACAGAGGTGGAGGGCCTCGTCTTCCTTCTTTTTGGACTCGCATCTCTTCTGCATGGAAGCTAGCGCAGATCCAAAAATCCCCTCGGGAACGTTGGGCATGTCCAGCACATCCTCTCTTTCCAGGTCTGGGAGGTTGGTGAGGTTGAGCCATCTAGCTCTTTCCTGCACCACCATAATTCCCATAGCCTTGCCCATGGCCTGGACGGCGCAGCGTTGAACGCAGAGACAGATGTCCGTGATCGTGGCTATCTCGTCCAGTATTGCCGGTCCAGGGTTGCTTGACATTTCCTCGCACAGCTCCGCTTGGTAAGCGGTTAGTAGCGAGGAAATGTTCAAGGCCCTGGCGGACAATGCTGCAGCTCTGTAGGACCGTTCAGTCATGGTTGA
>CALSBZ010000148.1:50176-62981 GCA_943591055.1 Gobionotothen gibberifrons | reverse complement strand
TCCATCAGGGAGCCACTGCCAGTTCATGATGTCATATATTGGTAAGGCATCACCATTCTCATCAAATGACACTTGATCCCCAAATGTTGTTGTAAAGTTGACCTTTTCCAAGTAATGTATAAGCTACACAGGGATACAACACAGACATACAATTTGAGAAGGTGAGACAAAACATTTACTGTTGTTGATTTTGCATAAGTATTGTGATGTTCTGTATGATATATTGTGGATTTATTTGTCAATTATTATTGTCAAAAACATCAACCACTGTTGCCATTAAATAATTAAGTTTGTCACAAGAAAAAAAGGGAATTTTATTTTGTCTTGTAACTTATATGATTAAAGATGTCGTCCTCTACTCAAAGACAATCAGGAGAGTATGTCTTCTTTTCCCCAAATCTATTTCATTAATTAACTCAAGATGAAGCAGGAGATTTCAAAAACTAAACAGGTGTAGTGCAAACTGATATCACACCTGCCATGGCTCCAGTGTTTGCAAAGCAGCACAGCTGTGCCCACTGAAAGGCCCTCTCCCTGGCACACAGCGCAGCATATCATCAAGGGCATATGCCAGGGAATACACAGCCTTGTAGATATTGTATTCTGCCCTGAGGTTTGAAACATCCAAAAACTCAGTCTCCACACTTGCTAGATCTTCCTGCCCAGTGCAAAGAGCTCCCCCAGCTTCCACCCAACCTGCTGGAGGTGGTGCAAATGTACACCGAAATGTGTATTCCCAAAACTGACTTACCTGAAATGTAATTAAAACAAAGAATTAACAGAAATAGCAATTATAATTATGGAATTTACAGAAATGATTGTAAGGTAACACTCTTACCATTGTATTTCTATGATTATTGGACTTGTCTGGACTTGTTTTAAGTAGAAAATCCCTAAACCCAGATATTTCTCCTCGACGGATGGCAATGCCCAGGGTGCCACCCAGGTACGGCATGAAGCGCGGGGTCTGGAGCCCAGTTACTGTAGTCCAGGCTTCACTGGCCATCCACTGCAGGCCTGTCATATTCTGCCTTACCACCTGTAATTTGCTCTTATTTAATCACATTTTTCAGACTGATGTATACATAACATAATTTACTTACTAGGAATGAATACTTAAACTACTACACATTACATTTAAAACAGATATTTTAGATGGGTAGATTATAAATAGATAGAGATATAGATTGATACTGTAAATACCTCTTCCATTAGTTGAATCATGTGGATCTGATGTGCAAACACAATGACCACACGAGTGGTTGATCTCTTCATTAAATGGACAATCCTCTTAAGTTCAGCTGGGTTGTCACCCCAGGGCAAAATCTCAGAGTAGGCCAGACAACCTCCAATAGACTCAGTTAAGTCAGATTGGAAGGATCGGGCAACATGGCGGCCATAATCATCATCACTGACCAGCAGACCGGCCCAAGTCCAGCCAAAGTGTTTCATAATCTGAATCATAGCACTCACCTAAATAAAAAAAGAGCACAGGGATACCTGTTCATGTCTCACAATAAAATAAGAGTCGATTTTACCACTACACTTATTTTCTATATCTACGTAGTTTCATTAAGGATACACAACGCAAACACAGTACATTTACACTAAATTACAGCTCAGTAAACTCTTTGTAAAACATATGTATTGCATTTCTAGAACATAGTTTGTTTCACCTGGAAAGCATCACTTGGGATTGTTCTGAAGAAGGATGGAAACCTCCGCCTATCACTCAGGCAGGAACATGTGGCAAAGTAACTGACCTATAAAAGGCATACAGTATTAACACAAGTGTGACTTTTTTACTATTACTTCAATTCAGGGTAAATAAATAAATAATTTCAGCTTTTACAAATGAACTGTTTTAAAATATGCATTAAAAATACAACTTCTACCAAATAAAGCCTGAGATTTAATGTAACATTCACCATCCTTTCACTTTTAAGTGTATACACATTTGGTGCATCAAAAGAACAGCTAAAACTGAAGACAGGAAACTTACCATGGGCAATTTGAATAAACCTATCACATCAGATGTGGCGATTGAAAATGTTGAAAAGGGATCTCCCACAATCCCAAGGACGGGGGTGGTCCCTAAACAGGTCTCTTGAAGCAGAAACTGCTCATCTCGACCGCTGGCTAGTGACAATGCAGCACTGAATCCAATTACAAGTGTGGCACAGTTGTCATAAAGACTGTATCCCAGAGACACATTCTGTAGCAGGTTGGGGTTTTTGTTGATCTCATCAATAGCATAGGCCATGGTCATGGCCTGTCTAAACCCTGGAGGGTCAAAACTAACAAAAACATTTCTAGATTAACCACTTGAAAAATCAATATATATATATATATATATAATTATCGGTAAATGGTGTCTACTTCATGTGTTTGAAACTTACCCTTGGCAGCTGACCTGATTTGGCTCTGACGTGAACGTCGGCTCATGGAAGACAGAGGTGTAGTGGACCTTAAACAGACCACCGAGGATCACATCACCAGCCTTTTGCATCTCATTAAAATTAAACTGTTTCCTTAATTTACAGGAGGAGAAAAGAGAGGAAGACTCAGACAAGAACCAAATCAAGAACAGAAATGTCTCTAGAAATGCCCCCATAATGGCCCTCCTTCCTACACCCATTTGGCTTCATGCAATGTTACCTAATTTTATAAGTAGGGCTAAGTCATGTCTTTGGTCATGCTGGTTTTCGTCATAGTTTCACACCGCCCATCGGGGCACAGGCAGTAGTGTAAGGGCAGGGCATACATATCAAACCAGATTTACAGGCAATGTGATGATGACATTATTTATTTGCTGTATTTTCTGTTAATTTCTTTGTCCGGGGTACTTCATTTGTTTGTTAATTTGAAATTGGAGTACAACCTTAAACTCTGTAAAATGTTGCTGAATGGAAAAAATCATCTTTCTAACTCGAATACATAAAGAGGAAAAGAAAAGTAAACAAGAATAAATAAATATAACAGAGATAGCAATTATTTTCCAGCTCCGGATCAACCCAGAATAGTCGATTACTCAAGGATTGGATGTTAATGTGATGGATTTGTCTGGCAGTTACCCTGTTGTTTTATAGCAAGAGTAGGAACATATGGTTTTGAAACAGACACTCATTCCATTCAGGATATGGTGTTGAGGAATATCTGATGTTATCTCTATCTGTTAGTCTTTGGATAGCTCGGGTTGTTTGGAATTGGGGCCACAAGTTTTATAGACAAACACCAAAAACAACCAGGTCAGAATTGCTTTGTCTGTCTATATACGTAGATCTCCAATGCTCTGTTTCAGCACTCTGGACACTGCACCCCACAACAAACAACGTTGTTCTCAAACCGCTAAGTAATAGTCACAAGGTTCTCTTTACCAGAGTATTTTTAAACACGAGTATCTGTACTTGAGTAAAGGATGTGTGTACTTTTGCCATCTCTGTGTAACAGAAAACCCAAGAATAAGCAATATATAGGCCTGTTATATCAAACCTCTGACAACAAATAGATAGCCAGGAGGTAAAATCAAAACTGGGGTAGATTTTTCAAATAGGACTTAATTTTGATCATAATTTTCATGCAGTCTTTATAAAATATTTCGAACAATGAATACAAAAACACAAGAATACACAAAGAAATTGCTTTTAATTGTATAAAACCACAATACAACACAAATACAGAATATGATGAAATACACATCAAAAAATGTATACAAGTCTGCAGAGTGCAAAGTAACAGCAGTAAAAGCTGTGACCATGGTCAAAGGCGGTCTTCCGATATATACCAGGGCATTCATAGCTCTGAAACAATTTTCCGAGGCCTGAAGTGAGATAGAACTGCCGAAAGTGTTACAAATCTACATTTTAAATGTATTCCCAAAACATACAATATTGATATATGTCTGTATATATTACAAAGTGACCTCGCATGACCCCGGAAAGCATAAGTTCCGGTGTTGTCAACGAGTTCAGTCTTATGGAATCTTCTCGCGGGAACACGAGATTCTGAGTGACTAAGAGCTCTGGCGGCCATCCAGGATTCATAGAACCGTAGTTACATATGTTAACTTTCGTTCTATTACATCCTTATGCTGCGTTCACATCGGACGCGATGCGATGTTTGGGGGCAGCACGATTACATGTAAAGTCAATGCAGAGACGCGGACAGACGCAAATTCGCTCCGACGGCAAGCATGAAGCGGTGGACGCGAATTCCGCGGCACGATTGAGGCGATTGAAGGGGGCCTCGACAAACGCTCAAGTTCAATTTTTTCAACTCTAGCGTCATATTCGCGTGACGCGATCTCGCGGTAGCCAATCAGCGGTGAGGATCTCAGCCTGCCGTCACTGACGTTCAACCAGAAAACATCAGCCGTTAGCTGTTAGCAGTTAGCACACAGATCTCAACATCCATATGAAACAGAACTGTAAGCACATTTTTTTTCTTTATGGATATTTTACAAATCACTCCTTTCAAACTGTATTCTTGTTTATTAATAACAACTTTTTTTTACTGTCATATAGTATTTTATACCTGTTTACTTTATTCTCTTGTTCTCTTGTCAACTATAATGATCATTACCATCAGTGCCTTTACCTCACTGGTTGTAGAAAAAGCTTCTTATATTCGTTAGCATAGCTAGCTAACCAGATGCTAATAACAAAGAAGTTATTGACTGTATGATCAGTATGACAGATGAACAGATCGCCACTGGGCTTACAACTAAAGACACAGCCACGCAAAAACTGCAGCATGTGTACGGCTCCTTATGGGTACTGCAATTTTTGGAAGCCCCGGAGTGGCGTTCTGGTGCTCTCCGTCAGAACTGCACCCCTATCAAACGAGACATAATACCACGTGATGACACGTTAGGCTCGTGTTGTGTTCAAGGACCCTGACCTTGGCTAGGAAAAACAGGCACTCACTTGTTTTTTGCGGTCTAGAATTCTAATTTTTTTTTCTTTTTTGCGTGTGTTTATAAATTATCTCGAGGGCCGTACCAAATTGTCTCGCGGGCCATATACGGCCCGGGGGACGGAGGTTCCCCACCCCTGGTTTAGAGCGATGCGATAGGAGCGATTAGAGCAAAGCGAATATTCGCATTGCGTCCGGTGTGAACGCAGCATTACTGACCGCCAGAGGCGGTGCTTAGCAATGGATGACTTATATCAACAGAGTCACGAGGAAACCTGAGTACCCACTATATAGGGATGGACTAGGTGGACTCTGCAGGAGGACCACACCCAACGGGTGAGGGGCGGCAACATTCACTCTGTGGTATCTGGCGAATGTGCTCGGGATGCCCATGGGGGCGTGGCACAGCCGGCCGATTGAGATGAGAGAGTGCCAGCACCTTAGGGAGGAACGCTGTATTCGGCCATAAAGTGACACCCGAGCCATCTGAGTTCCACCTCAGACACGAGCTGTTCACGGACAAGGCCTGTAGCTCGCTTACACGCTTTGCTGAAGTGATGGCAAGAAGGAAAGCAGTCTTGGCTGAGAGCCACTCCAGCTCTGCCTGTGACAAGGGTTCAAAGGGAGGCGAGCATAGGGCGTCCAGTACCAAGTGCAGGTCCCATGTAGGATCCCTTGGGACGTTCGGGGGGTGCAGCCTCAGAGCTCCCCTTAAGAAGAGGGATACCAGCCTGTGGCTCCCCACTGTGTTGTTGTCAACCCTTGTGTGTTGCGATGATATAGCAGCCACATACACCCTGACGGTAGCGGGACACCGGCCGTTGTTCAGGAGGGACTAGGGATGTAACGATATATCGAATATCGCGGTAAATAGATGTCTCAATACCGCCGTGAGACTGAGAAAATATACCGCGATTTATTTTAATTTTATTTTTTATTATTATTTTTTATTTTTTTCTATATATATATTTTTTAAACCTTTATTCAACCAGATGGTCCCATTGAGATCATCGATCTCTTTTTCAAGGGGGACCTGTCCAACATGGCAACAAGTAGGTTATAACATGAACATACAACAACAGATAACACAAAAGGACATCGTATTTACAGGGCTACACCTAAGTACCAACAGTATATTTATATCTCGCCCTGTTAATAAGCCTCACCTTCTTGGCAACAACTGTATTGTTTTTGAAGTGGTGGAGAGACAATGCACAGTTTTACCACTGCTGTCACCCATGGCCGAAGCATATCTCTCTGTCCCAGCAACATCAGTACCAAGCAAGAGAGTTTTTTCCACAGCAGGGGATATTGTAAATGCCCAAACATCCCAGCTTCTACCTGGAAATGTGGACATGCTCATATTCCTAAAAGATCACCTTGATGATGCTGAGTGAGTGAGTTAGTGAGTTAGAGTTGAGTTACTTGAAAAACTAAAGTGAAACTTGATTTATTCTATTGCAGGGTCTGATTATGTGCAATGTCCTGGGTCCTCGTTTTGCTCTTGGCACCAGTCAGAAAATAGTTTCCACCTGTTTTTGTACAGTATACGAGCAGACACTGCCCTGGCATTGAGAATAGTCCTCTTGACAGGCTCTATGCAGTCGCTCAGCAGTGGGTCGGGCCCTCCAGTGGCTGAGACAAGAGGTCCTTCCTGTTGGGGAGACGCCAAGGCGTCCCGCAACAGAGTCTGTGCAGCAGGGAGAACCAAGTCCTGGCTGGTCAGAAGGGGGCCACCAGAAGAAACCTGTGGCTCATTGAAGCACTCTGAGAAGTGTTGGTAGGATCAGAAGAAGGGGTGGATATGCATAGAGAAGACATCTTGGCCATGAATGAGCCAGGGCGTCCTGACCCAAAGCGCTGGTCTTCTCTGTCAATGAGAACCATAGAGGACAGTCGATATCCTCGAGGCAAAGAGATCTACCTCTGCCCTGCCGAAGACACCCCAGATGCTGTGCACCACCTCTGGATGAAGCCGCCACTCCCCCGGTGGAGGCTTGTTACGGGAGAGGAAGTCAGCGACTTAGTTCTGCTCTCCTAGTAGATACATTGCCCGTAGGCTGGCCAGGCAAGGGGCTGCCCAGGTCAGGAGAGTCTGGGACACCACTAGCAAGTGTGCAGATTTGGTGCCCCCCTGATGGTTTATATCAGGGGTTTTCAAAGTGTGGGAAGGTGAGCCTCCCCTCAGAGAACATAAGAACAGCCGCACCCACCCTCCCAATTATTATTGCTATTATTATTATTATTATTATTATTATTATTGTTGTTGCTATAATGTAGGGGTATTATTATCCAGTGGAATGTCCTTACCTACTGGCCTAGTTAAATCAAAGTGGTTACTTTTTTTTGGCTGGACAGTGTAGTTTTACACACCGTCTTATTTGACTTTCTCAGGACTTAAAACTGTTTTTTAGGGGCAGACCCCCACAAAAAAAATAATATTTACACACGTAAGGTCATCATCCTAACAGTTTTTTATGCTCATCGAGTCATCCGTGAGCAGAGCATCAAGTTGGCATGCCTATAACAGCTGAATGCGGCGATTACCATCTTGTTCAGCAAAACGCCTCACAAACGTATTAAGATCTAAAGCTTTAGTGTGTTTTGATTCAATGCTGAGTATAGCCAAACTTGACAGTCTCTTCTCTGTCATTGTAGACCGCAAATACCTCATTCCTTCCGTCTACTTGGATCCGAATGCGCCGTCCCGTTCAAATTAAATCGCCGCCAATCACATTTCCTCGCTCGCGCCAGGGCCGGGGGAGGGGTTACAAGGCTCGCGTCTTGTGCTGCATTCACTTGCACTCGGACATTAGGGATTTTATCTCATAAATGTCCGATGAGCCACAACCTTTATTTCAAAACAAAGCTGCCAACTGGGTAGGTCCGCCCCTGCTTGACCGGTACTTGCTTTTTATCAAAGTCAATGCGGAAAACCCGCACTCACACAGGTAGGCGGAGGTGAAGGGAATGAGCACTTTTACAGCCTTTTTGGCGAGGTGGGGGAACTCGGTCCCCACAGACAGCCAAAAGTGTGCAAGTGACGTTTTCTGCCAGACGCTGCCTCCTCTTTCACTTTAGGTAACTTCACTAAAAATCGATCCATGTTGCCGCTCGCATAAAGTTAGCTGAAGTTAACTAGCTAGATTTCACTGTTTCTCGTTATTTTTTTCTCACGCTGCGCTTCCCCTGAGGCTCTCTCGGGCGCGCCTCACACTTTGAAAACCGCTGGTTTATATGAAACGGGGGGTTACGTATTGTAACCCTAGTTATATAAGCACAGGCGGAGCCCTCTACTGGACTCTATGGGTACTACTCTCTATCAAGCTATGTGGGCATTCACCTACTGAGTTGCATAAACGTAGCCGGGCCAATCGGGGCGAGCCTGAATGCGCGCACAGGCCCACAGTATATAAGGGGGCTACGCCTCCCGACTGTCATCCTACACCCTCTTCAGCGAGCGGCATAGGAAAGACAGGCCCCCAGGTAGAGGGCTCCGACTGTGCTTATATAACTAGGGTTACAATGTTACGAACTCAGGCACTTGTAGGACCCAATTGCA
Source organism: Gobionotothen gibberifrons (assembly GCA_943591055.1). Classification (NCBI taxonomy): domain Eukaryota; kingdom Metazoa; phylum Chordata; class Actinopteri; order Perciformes; family Nototheniidae; genus Gobionotothen; species Gobionotothen gibberifrons. The sequence goes on along the minus strand of CALSBZ010000148.1, from coordinate 54,505 downwards.
CGACCCGGGAGACAGAGGTAAAGTATTGTAAGATACTTTATTTTTCCATGAACAGCAAAAATGAACAAAAAGGTAACTATCAAAACTCTAGCCGAGATGACAAAAAATGGAGAACAAAAAATGAAAGCGCTCAGGAATTTTGAGGCATCATAAACTCAAAAACTTTTCAAGAGTACAAGGAGCATAGACCTTACCATGACAATAGACAAGACAAACTGACACTGAACACTGGGAGACAGGGGAATTTAAACACAGGGTAGCAAGACACAGGTGGGAACAATCAGGGGCGGGGCTGACACTGATTAGCACAGGAGACACAAGGAGTGACAGGTGAAAACAATCAGGAAATTAGACACACCAGGGAAACTGGAGCAGAAGCCTGGACCCTGGCTGTGTAAGCCAGGTAATGGAGTATGGAAGCATGGTTGCGTGGGCCGGTACTGGTGCACGGATCCATGGCCTTGTGGGCCGGTTCTGGAGCCGGAACCATAGCTGCTGGGGCCAGAACTGGGGCTGGAACCCTGGCCTTGCGTCTCCTAGAGACCTTTTGGAGGTTCTGTGGACCTCCTAAGGCAAGGCGGGATCCCAAGAAAGGGTTTGAGGCTTGAGGTTGGCACTCAGGGCTTCTTGTAAAACCCTTAAGCCACTCGGGCAACAAGCTCCAGAGCAACCTCCTGACGTGCCTCCTTCAACGCAGCCTCTCTACCCCGTCTAGATGAGGCGCCTTTCCACGTATAAAAAATGTACTCCAGAGAGTACCCAAGACGTTCCGCCTGTAGCATCAAAAGGGCTGAGTCTGCTGGGTCCATAATGGTCAGTTCGTCCCCGGCAGAAGAGTAGTCGGCGGGGCCTCCAACGGCACAGGACACAGGGTTGGCAGGACCCCCGGCAGAAGAATAGTCGGCGAGGCCTCCAACGGCACAGAACATAGGATTGGCAGGACCCCCGGTAGGAGAGTAGTCGGCGGGACCCCCAATGGGACAGGACATGGAGTTGGCGTCGGCCGGTACGCCGACAGGACTCGGGAAGCTGGCGTCGGCTGGAGAGCCAACAGGAGACGAGGTGCTGGAGTCGGCCGGTACGCCGACAGGACTCGGGGAGCTGGCGTCGGCTGGAGAGCCAACAGGAGACGAGGTGCTGGAGTCGGGACCATGGCTGCTGGGCCCGGTACTTGAGCCGGAACCATGGCTGGAACTGGGGCCGGAACCATGGCTCTATGGGCCAGCTCTGGAGCAGGGACCATGGCTGCATGGGCCGGTTCTGGAGCCGGAGCCATGGCTGTGGGAACCGGAACTGAAGCCTGGATCATGGCTGAGTGGGCTGGTTCTTGAGCCGGAAACATGGCTGTGTGGGCCGGTTCTGGAGCCGGAAACATGGCTGTGGTAACCGGAACTGAAGCCTGGATCATGGCTGTGTGGGCCGGTTCTGGAGCCGGAAACATGGCTGTGTGGGCCGGTTCTGGAGCCGGAACCATGGCTGTGGGAACCGGAACTGAAGCCTGGATCATGGCTGTGTGGGCCGGTTCTGGAGCCGGAAACATGGCTGTGTGGGCCGGTTCTGGAGCAGGGACCATGGCTGCTGGGCCCGGCACTGGAGCCGGAACCATGGCTGTTGGGCGCGGAGCAGAAGCCTGGACCCTGGCTGTGTAAGCCAGGTAATGGAGTATGGAAGCATGGTTGCGTGGGCCGGTACTGGTGCACGGATCCATGGCCTTGTGGGCCGGTTCTGGAGCCGGAACCATAGCTGCTGGGGCTGGAACCCTGGCCTTGCGTCTCCTAGAGACCTTTTGGAGGTTCCCCAGGCGGGATCCCAAGAAAGGGTTTGAGGCTTGAGGTTGGCACTCAGGGCTACTTGTAAAACCCTTAAGCCACTCGGGTAACAAGCTCCAGAGCCAGGGCTTGCGAGCAACCTCCTGACGTGCCTCCTTCAACGCAGCCTCTCTACCCCGTCTAGATGAGGCGCCTTTCCACGTATAAAAAATGTACTCCAGAGAGTACCCGACGTTCCGCCTGTAGCATCAAAAGGGCTGAGTCTGCTGGGTCCATAATGGTCAGTTCGTTCTGTTACGAACTCAGGCACTTAGGATGTAGGACCCAATTGCACGACCCGGGAGACAGAGGTAAAGTATTGTAAGATACTTTATTTTTCCATGAACAGCAAAAATGAACAAAAAGGTAACTATCAAAACTCTAGTCGAGATGACAAAAAATAGAGAACAAAAAATGAAAGCGCTCACGTAGGGAGGAATCAAAAACTTTTCAAGAGTACAAGGAGCATAGACCTTACCATGACAATAGACAAGACGAACTGACACTGAACACTGGGAGACAGGGGAATTTAAACACAGGGTAACAAGACACAGGTGGGAACAATCAGGGGCGGGGCTGACACTGATTAGCTCAGGAGACACAAGGTGTTTCACAGGTGAAAACAATCAGGAAATTAGACACACCAGGGAAACTAACGACAGAGAGAAAACACGGGAAGAAAGACCAGACAATACACAGGGAGGAAAACATGACAAGGAGAACAGAAAAACACCCACTACCAGACACACAACTAAAAACATGACACAACACAAGAATCGTGACATACAATACATAACCCCCCCGTTATATATCACACAGGCTCCGCCCTCTACTGGACTCTATGGGTACAGTGGGTGGAGCCCTGATGTATAAAACACCCTGTCGTCCAACAACATCGACCCATCACACTGCCCCTGACCGGCCTTTGGTTAACAGCCACCGCACCCCCACTTCCTCCCATCCGGTTGTGACCATGGAGAAGTCGGGGCCGCAGCTTGGATAAGACAGACTCACACATGCTTACCTCGTGTAGAGTGTGCATGGAAAAAATAATGCGGAAGACTCTGTATGGAGCTTACTGCGCATCATGTTTCCCAGGTCCCTAATGGCGCATTTCCACCGCAGGCCTCGCTCGGCTTAGTACGGTTTGGTTAGGCCTTCTTAGGCCCGGCTCACTTTAATGCTGGGCTTCAATTACAGTTTAGGAGCTGGGGCAGTAACTATAGTAACGCAGTGTAGGCGGAGCCGTGACGTCATCTTCAATGAGCACCCCAGAAAAACAACATCAACTGTTAGCTGTTAGCACTCAAGCTCACAGCTCCTCATGTCTGTTCAGAAACTAGACAAAAGTTATAAACAAGTACAAACCACAGACTGTCTGTGTCATGGTGAATGACAGTCGCTGGTTTATTTATGTCTGTATAGGCCGTTGTTGTGAGTGTGGACGGTCGGAGCATATATTGCGTTAGCTTAGCCGATCTCCATTTAGACAACAAATCAAATCACGTTTTATTTATATAGCATATTTTGAAACGATTTTTGGTCGAGCCAAAGTGCTGGACATATAATAAAAATACGCTACAGTAAAGACACTTTACAGCAAATACATCAGCACAGTTTGTGCGGAATATCAGTATGACAATACGACACCCTCTGTCCTTAGACCCTCACATCGTACAAGGAAAAACTTCCGGAGAAAAACCCACAGTTTAAAGGGAAAAATGGGAGAAAACCTCAGGGAGAGCAACAGAGGAGGGATCCCTTTCCCAGGACGGACAGACGTGCAATAGATGCTGTGTGTAAATCAAAGAGATCCATTTTACAGCGTAGGTAGACCGAATGTTTGGAAATGCATGTGTCTGTAATAAGAAGATGCATCACGCATTTTAAAAGGTTTTTCGCCTGCCGTCTGTCTGCAGACTTGTCAAAGCATTAATTCATGATTTTTACCAACCGGTATCAGTATGTTGTTACTTCGGCATCATTTTGAAATGTGCATTACAATTAAATCACGGTCAAATATGTTCATCTTGTTGTACTTGCCAACGGTTCTCTCTGACCAATCAGCAGTCGTCACTAGTTTAGCATATTCCGCCCGGTTGTTGGCCCCGCTTGTTGGCCTCGATAGAACCACAATTTAGTCGGGCCAGAAAAAAGGTGAAAAAGTAGCCCCGGGCCGGAACTAGGCCAAAAACGGGGCCCGCACGGCTCGGCACGCTTACAGCGAGCTCCGCGCTGCAGTGGAAACGCGCCATAAGGAGCATGGGAAGTGCACTCTATCCCAGGGGGGGGTCATCAGACTACTGACCCACAGTAGCATTTCATTAAGATTAAGGATGAGGGACAACAAGAAAAAGGAGAACAAAAAGACAAGGTAGATACACATGAAAATGATGTGTCTAATGGCCTCCCCGCCCACATCTGATTCTATTCTTCAAATAAGATTACTAAAGGCCCTGTGAAGTGTGCGCCTATGCATGATCTGTTATGCTAATACATATAGTAATGACCAACATTGTCC
>CALSBZ010000148.1:0-45176 GCA_943591055.1 Gobionotothen gibberifrons | reverse complement strand
TGTGATGATGACATTATTTATTTGCTGTATTTTCTGTTAATTTCTTTTTCCGGGGTACTTCATTTGTTTGTTAATTTGAAATTGGAGTGCAACCTTAAACTCTGTAAAATGTTGCTGAATTGAAAAAAATCATCTTTCTAACTCGAATACATAAAGAGGAAAATAAAAGTAAAGAGGAATAAAGAAATATAACAGAGATAGCACTTATTTTCCAGCTCCAGATCAACCCAGATTAGTCGATTACTCGAGGATTGGATCTTAATGTTACTGATTTGTCTACCAGTTACACTGTTGCTTTATAGCAAGAGTAGGAAAATATTATTTTGAAACAGACACTCATTCCATTCAGGCTATGGTGTTAATGAATATCTGATCTGACCTCTCTCTGTGATGTGTATATCTTTTAGTCTTTGGATTGGGTTGTTTGGAATTGGGGCCAAAAGTTTTATATTATAGAGCCGATTGAATTGGAGTCGGAGGCGGTGTGTTAAGTATGGAACTCCACACTTTATTTTCCATTAGGTTACAGACAAAATAATATACTTGCTACATGCTACCGTGAAGCTGGAATGCTAACAACAACAACGACCGGAACAAGGTACCACCAACTAACTGGTCCGTGGTGCAACACACTATATATGAATAGGTGAATTATGTCCCGTAATGTTCCACCACACAAGCCCCCCCAGAATTCACCCGGTCCACCGAGACGTGCTCGGCCCTGCCACCCAGGACCACCAAGTGCTTGCCCCCGTGTTCCAAGACTCGGAAAGGCCCGTCGTAAGGGGGCTGCAGGGGGCTTCTGGGAGCGTCGTGCCGGATGAACACGTGCTCTGCCTCACAGGAACCCGGAACACCAGAGTGCCGTGCTGAGCAGTGGGGATCGGAGCAAAGGTCTTAGCGCCGTCATGCAGGAAAGCTTGCTGGGCTGTCGAAACGGCACACCCAGGTTGCAATGAAAGCCCGGGCTATGTCAGCTGCCGCTGTTGACGCGAGTGGGATCGCCTCTGGCCAGCGGGTTGCCCTGTCCACCATAGTCAGGAGGTAGGTGAAACCTTGGGAGGAGGGTAATGGGCCAACCAGATCGATGTTGACGTGGTCAAAACTCCTCTCAGGCACGAGGAATTGCTCCAGGGGGGCCTTCGTGTGGCGGTGCACCTTAGCAGGCTGGCAAGCCACGCACGTGCCGGCCGATGCCCTCACGTCCTTTTTGAGCCCCTGCCAGACGAACTTCGCGGCCACCATCCGCTGCGAAGGCTTCCCACCGGGGTGCAACAGGTTTTGCACCGCCTCGAACATGGAGCGCCTCCAGCTGGCGGGAACGACTGGACGTGGCTGGCCCGTGGAGACGTCACACAGGAGATCAACCTCAGCCTCCGCCGTCAAGCTGATCTCCTGGATGGGGGCCTTACCCTTCAATGCCTCATATAGCGGACGCATAATGTGGGCGGCCCGGGCGATGAAACGGTGGTAAAAGGTCACCATCCTGAGGAACTCACGAAGCGACCGGCCCGTGTGTGGGCGAAGAAACGCTGCGACAGCCTCAACCATTCGCCGGCAGGGGTGCAGCCCCGCCCTTGGTGACGCGGTGCCCAAGGAAGTCAATGTCGGACAGCCCGAACAGACACTTTGCAGGGTTGATCATCAACCTGTGTTGGCTGAGTCTCCTCAAAAGGGCCCGGAGGTGGGACAGGTGTTCTTCCTCAGAAGTGCTGGCGACGAGTATGTCAACCAGGTCGACAAACACAAACGGCAAGTCCCGCAGCACCGAATCCATCAGGCCAGTGTTTCCGCCAGACCAGTGCTGAGAGGGCGTCCACCCAAGCCCCCAGGAAATGCGCCGGACTCTGATGAAAATATTCGTTGTGGCCTGTTACGTCCCGTCCCTCTAACAAGCGGTAGTGGCTCGTGGGAAGACCCGCAACAGAATTTAGTGATCGACGGGCATTTATTTGTAGCACAGCCGTAACTCACATTCATGCCTACCGGCACAAATGAACCAAGTCTGGAGGACAGCGTAAAACAAACAAAAAGGAAGAAGGGGGCCTGGGCCAGCCACACCATGAGCCGTAGGACCCAGACTTCCCTTCTCTACTCAGAGATCCAAACACAGCCTACTGGGAAGGAAACAAAGCCGCGAAAAACCTATACTAATATCCTCCAGAGTTCACACAATAAATACAGCATACATATATATATATATTCACACGAGGTGAGAGGAAAGCCACGGTCGTAATCCCTCGGTTTCAGGACGGGAAAAGAAACCTCTTCTCCTCCAGCTTCTCCTCCTTAAAGCGTCCCCAGCTGAATGTCATCAGGACACCTGGGGGAGGCGGAGCCAGGGGCGGACCAGGTGCACCTGCGCAGCAGAGAGACAGAGAAAAACACATAGAGCACGTAACATGGCCAAACGGCGGTACTATACTTCCGTATCAGTCGCTGGGCCCGGAAATACTTTTTCCCATTGACTAACATTGGGAAAGAGACGTCTGTAAATCGTTGGATAATTTGTTTTAAACTAAATAAACTACCCAGTATGAACAGAGAAGGTGGGCAGCGTCAGGTCTGAGAACTCGGCCAACAATACGAGGTACTTGTCCGCACCTGACAGTGAGTTGTACGCCATCTTGCCAACCGTACACACAAGGGAGGAAAACGCCAAGGCATCAACCAAGCGTTTGTTTCTAACGTCCACCAGGAGCACACAAAGAAATCTGTCCCGAGGAGGGGAAAATAAATGTCTGCTGTGACGAAGTCCCAGTTGAACCGCTGCCCCCCAACACATAAACACATAGGCCTCACGCCATATGTGCGGATGGGGCTGCCATTAGCTGTCGCCAACTGCGGTCCGTTCCCCCCCCCCCCCGACGACGTGGAGCTCCCCAGTGCCGCCACCACGTGAAAATACTTCAGGTCCTCGCCACGGACCTGACGGCCGGCAAAAGTGCGCCTCCACGTGTGCGAACCACATCGTAGTAGAGAACTCCACACGTTATTTCCCGTGAAACTGGAATGCTAACAACAACAACGACCGGAACAAGGTACCACGCACTAACTGGTCCGTGGTGCAACACACTATCATGGTGAATTATTTCCCGTAATGTTCCACCACAATATACAAATACCAAAAACAACCAGGTCAGAATCGCTTTGTCTGCCTATCTACGTAGATCTCGACCAGGGCCGGCCCTTGGCATAGGCAGTATAGGTGAATGCTAAGGTCGCATCCATCGATTGGGGGCTCCGAAAATTGGGGGGAGGAAAATTATTAAATAATACTATAGACGATATTTGATAACAAAACAATTTCCAAATTTGGGATCAATAAAGCACATCTTATTATCTTATTATAACTACACCTTGTTAGTAATTTAATCAATGTTTTATGGCATGATTTAGTTTAGACATGCCATCAGTTTAAATGTTGATTTTTACTGAGAAAACAGAAGTTTTTGCACAAGGTCTAAAGTTAAGTTTATTTTGAAAAGCTATGCCGGAAGTTATCTCTGAAATACCGACAGTAACTTGCCCTCAATGTTTGACCAAACGTAAACGTTACCAGCCGTTAAAATGAGATAAATAAAGTGATGCAAGAGAATGTGTAGAGAAGAGGCGTGTTTAGTCATGTGTTGAATGTACAATGTAAAGATCCTCTGTAAAGTGTGATATCGGACATTGGTGAAACAACAGCGGAAGTGAATAGCAGCTGGCAGCGGGGGAGGAGCGAGAACTGATTATATAAGAGCTGGAGGTGTTGTGCTCTGCCTCTTTTCATGACCGGATCCACGGAGGAACGAGGCTGCAGCTTCTCCTCTTTCGAACGATTCCTGTTTGTAACATTACCACGCCTTATCTTTATTAAAGTACCACCATTTGAAACTTTAGCCGAGACTCACTGATCTCATTATTTAAACCAGTTTTCTCCTGGACGCGAGAAAAACGAATAAGCTATTAATTGGCTGACCCAGACGTGGATAACGCTAACCGGGAGAATCAGCAGTTTTCACAGGAGTTTCAGCCACCGGCAGACACACACTCGGGCCCATACTGAAAGGTAAAAGAAGTACCTGTTTATTCAAAATCTTCACTAGATTACATAGTAAACAATAGGAGAGTGTGTCTGTCTGGTAAGTTGTACTCCTGAGAAAGACTGCCTCATTTTAATGTTAAAACCAACCCAAATTGATAAAAATAATCTTTTTAAAACACGTGGCGCTGTTTTTTCACAGACAGGGGTGAGTTCATAACTTCTTTTCTATTTTTAACCCTGCATGTTATTAATTTGTGTGTGTTGTATATTATTTTTTATATTGATAAGTGTATGCACTTGGTTTAAGGTTGGTCATACCAGCACTCATAACTTCGATGAAGTGTCTCTTATATTACGTTTTTAGGTTTTAAGCCCTATAACGTAAATGATTTAAGGTCAACCAAACTGTTTAAGGTTGTTTGGACGAAGAGACATAGAGAAGCAGTCTTAGTCTGAGGGAAGTGAGTGTTTATCAAATCAACAGTTAAGTCTGTTTAAAAAAGTCCTTTTAGTGTAAAAAGGCCTGAATAAAGTTAAGGCTTTATATCAGTGTTTATTCTGTTCTATTTAAAACCAGACATTGCGCGTGAATTACGACGAGAAATGCGACGTTCGTGCGTTTGATAGAAGATATTCTGCTGATTGTGTATGATTTGCGTCTTGATTGGTCCCATGATATTCATGTTTGAATTTGGGGAAGATTTAATTTGTTGCAATATAGATCTACAGTTTAAAGGGATAGTTTTAGTAACCACTCTCAAATCAAATCAAATCAAATCAAATCAAGTTTTATTCATATAGCACATTTATAAGCGATTTTTGGTCGAGCCAAAGTGCTGTACATAATAAAAATAGCCTGCAGTAGGGACACTTTGCAGCAAATACAACAGCACAGATTGTTCAGAGTATCAATATGAGAAAAACTACACCCTCTGTCCTTAGACCCTCACATCGTACAAGGAAAAACTTCCGCGCAAAACCCACAGTTTTAAAGGGGATACAAAATGGGAGAAACCTCAGGGAGAGCAACAGAGGAGGGATCCCTCTCCCAGGATGGACAGACGTGCAAGAAATGTGGTGTGTAAATCGAAGAGATAATACATTTTACAGCCTATGGACCGAGTGTTTAGGAAATGCGTGTGTCTGTAATAAGAAGATGAATCCACGAAGATGTCAGCCACAATCCTGTGGAAGCCATCAGGGAAGCAGCACGACACGACCCAGGCAGGACCGCAGCGATAGGTTCAGCCACAACCCGAAAGTCCACGACTTTGTCCAGAGCTCAGGATAGAGGATCAAGGGCACAGGACTACTGCAAGACGATCAGCCTCGACTCCGGAACCCGGCGTAGATATAGATAAGAAAAAACAAGAAAAAGAGATTTGGCTGGGTTAATCTGAAACAAGAGAATACACAGACACAGACAGAGAGGGAAAGGTCATTGGATAAAAGTTATTCTTGATAACCCTCAAGAAAGATCTCCTGAACCTCCCCACGCAATCTATCAAGCCTGACCCCTCAAGTGTACAAGTGAATTTAGAATAGTTTTTCTTCTCTTATATGAGAAACAAGGGTATGAAAAGAAAAGCCAGAAACAGAGGAAGGGAGGCACAACGTAGCTACGTACATGCACTCCCCGTAAATGTTAAAACGAGTCAGACGTGAAGAAATAAAAAGCCAGAAACTGTAATGAAAAGGCACCACTTAAAGAAAAGTACTGGGGAACAAAAAAGGACAGGAGGAAAGGCCCAACGAGTCAACGTAAACACACTCTCCTAGAATAGTTCAAAGTAAACGGGGTAGGAAGAATATAGTAGGAAACAGAGCTGAAAAGGCGTCCAAGAACGCTTTCCCTCTAGTTCAGGGTGAAAATGTAGGATAAGAAACAGAGATAGGGAGCACAACAACCTATCTCTTCGTCAGAATGCACTCCCCCGCCTGTCTAAGCGACTCTGTACCCCATCCCCCTCTGCCAGACCTTAGATCGGCAGAGGGAGACGGGGAGATACAAGCCCCAAGGGGGGGATTTGGGTTCAAAATAAACCCTGCAGAGATCCAAAAATGGATAAAGAAGTAATTTACATGGTGAAATATAAGGTTCTATATTTTAAGTAATCATATCTACTATTCCTATATTCGAATAATATTAAACAAAAGCCAGAGAGAAAAAATGAGTTTTAAGTGTTGATTTAAAAAAACCCAGGGTCTGGGCAGACATCACATGGAGGGGCAAAGTATTCCAGAGCCTAGGGCCAGCCGCTGCAAAAGCTCGATGCCCTCGGGTTTTAAGCCTAGTCTTAGGCACTATCAACAACAGCTGGTCAGCCGACCTTAAGGCTCTGCCTGGGGTGTAGCGATGGAGAAGTTCGGCTATATAGGCAGGAGCCAGCCCGTTTAGGGCTTTGAAAACGAATAAAAGGAGTTTAAAATCTATTCTGAACCGAACTGGAAGCCAGTGCAATGAAGCCAGAATTGGGGTAATATGGTCACGCTTTTTATGGCCAGTGAGAAGACGAGCAGCTGCATTCTGAACTAGCTGGAGGCGTCTAATTGAGGCTGGTCCATACCCACATACAGAGCATTGCAGTAATCCAGTCTCGAGGTAACAAAGGCGTTAATAACTCTTTCTAGGTCTTTAATAGATAAAAACGACTTGGTCTTAGCCAATAGTCGTATTTTGAAAAAGCAGGTCTTGACTACAGTGCTGACCTGTTTATCAAATTTAAAGGCGCTATTGAAGGTCACTCCAAGGTTCATGACAGAGGGGAGGATATTTGTATTGGGGGAGCCCAGAATGTCAACCGGGGAGACTGTTGGTTGGGGTCCAAAAAAGATAACCTCGGTCTTGCTCTCATTAAGGGTGAGGAAGTTTTGGCTCAGCCAGGATTTTTAGGCAGTCCTTCAATTGCTGTAGTGAGTTGGCATTTTGATTGAGAGGCAGGTAAATCTGTACATCATCAGCGTAACAATGGAAGGGGATATTGTGTTTTGTGAGAATTTAACCTAGGGGCAGTATGTACAATAGAAAAAGGATGGGGCCCAGAATCGAGCCTTGGGGAACCCCACAAGTAAGAGGGGCTGTGGCAGAGGAGAAGGCACCTAACTGCACTGAGAAGCTACGGTCCGTCAAATAAGACCTGAACCATGCAAGGGCAGAGCCTGTAATGCCTACGGACTGTTCAAGCCGTGACAACAGGATACTATGGTCCACTGTGTCAAAGGCAGCTGTCAGGTCTAACATCACCAAAACAGCTGTGCTGCCTGAATCGGCGGTGAGGAGCAGATCATTAAAAACACTTAAAAGGGCTGTTTCAGTGCTGTGCATAGGTTTAAAGCCAGATTGAAACTTTTCGTGGATGCGGTGCGTGATTAAAAACGACTGCAGCTGGGCGTAGACTACTCGCTCCAGGGCTTTAGATAAAAAGGGTAGCTGGGAGATGGGCCTGAAATTTGCCATTATGGAGGGATCAAGATTTTTCTTTTTAAGTAGTGGCTTAACCACGGCATGTTTGAAGGCAGCTGGGACACATCCTGAGCTAAGAGAAGTGTTTACAAGCAATAATACACTTGCTCCAACTGATTCAAAGACATCTCTGAGAAAGCGAGAGGGAATGCTGTCTGAGCTGCAGTTCGTTGGCCGCAGATGATTGACCACATCCGAGAGAAAAGAGAGAGACACAGGCTCAAAATGATCAAGAACAGCAGGGCACAGAAAGGGAGCAGGATCTGGGGCAACACCAGTATGGGCCAGCCTGAGGGCAGATACCTTTTCCATAAAAAATTCAAGAAATGACTCGCAGAGAGTAGTTGAAGGCACAATTGGAGAAGCATCACAAGGATTAATGATCGAGTTGAGGACATTAAAAAGAACTTGAGGTTTATGGCTGTTTTTGGAGATTAACAGAGAAATATACTCTGTTTTGGCTGCTTTGACTGCCGTCTGATAATCGGAAAGGCAGGCACGAAGAATTTCTAAGGAGACATGAAGTTTATCCTTTTTCCATTTTCTCTCTGCACGCCTACAGGTGCGTCTAAAAGCACGAGTACAATCATTGAGCCACGGCTCTGAGAGAACTTTGTTGCGTCTAAGCGTAAAAGGAGCAACGGAATCCAGTATTAGTGTGCATGTCGAATCAAACAAAGAGATAAGCTCATCCCCACTAAGAGCACAGTTCACCTCTAATTTACAAATCGGATAAGTATTAAAGGCATCTGAAAACTGTGAGGCAGTCAAGGGGTTAATTGAACGCAGACGACGCGCAGGAGCACGTAATTCGACTCCTGCAGAAGGGATCAAGGTTGTAAACAGAACCGGTAAATGGTCTGAGATACGCGTTCCTACACAGATTTCATCCACGGAGATAGACAATCCAAACGATAATACTAAATCTAAGGTGTGTCCTTTATCATGTGTTGGACCAGCCACGGACTGAATAAGACCGAAAGAGTCGAGGAGGTTTAAAAAATCCCTGACCAGAGGTTTAGACTCACAGCACACATGGACATTAAAGTCTCCGCAGATCAAAACACGATCATATTTCACCATGATCCCGGACAGAAAGTCAGCAAAGTCAGTTATAAAATCATTATTATACTTTGGCGGACGATACACGGCTGCGCAGAGTATAGGCGAGGCTGGGTTCAATTCAAAAAGCTGTAACTCGAAGCTAGAATAGCTGGTTACTGGGTGAATCAAGCGGCATTGGAGATTAGCTTTAAACACTGAAGCCACGGCCGGTGGTACAGGGGGAGCTAAAGAAAGTACAGTCGGGAGGAAGAAGTTCAGAAAACGGTACATACTCGCCGGTGTGGGCCCAGGTCTCCGTCAGGAACATTACATCCAGATCATGAGAGGTGAAGAAGTCGTTTAACAGGAACGTCTTGTTAGCTATTGACCTAGCGTTTAGCAAAGGCATGCAGAGTTTTCTCTCCGGGGTGGCTGAAGGTGTAGAGCGTCTCAGCTGACGAAGATGTGCGTGTTGAACGCCGCGCGGAGCAGCCGTCAGGTGTGCTATTTGATGGACAAACACGCCACCACGCTTTCCCCGTCGTCTGAAGCGCTTTCGGTGAGGCAGGATGCAGGGCAGCCGGCGCAGGTAGGTGGGAATATCTGACAGTAGAGGGGGGGGAGTCGATTTACGGTTGTCAGGTATAGGTTTGGGCAGCAGTATAAACTCCAGTGAGGGTCTTAGGTGGAGGAGAGCTTGGCGATCATAGACAAGCAGAGCAGGGACATTCTGACAAACATAAAGCAAAAACAGGATAGCTAAAGGCAGAGAGCTCAGGGAGCGGCATGCCGACACAGGCGCCATCTTGAAATCCCGTCATCTAAAGGAAAAGTTACACTTGATTAGCAGACACATCTGTATTTGTATGGAAAATGTTAAAGGTACAACTAGTACCAAGCCAAAGATAGTGTTCCAATATAGAATGCTTTCAGAGAGGAGAGCTCCAGAGGCTCAAACGGCCCAGAGGCCAGCGCCTCGAGCACTAGGGGCAGGACCCACTGCGGGGCGTAGGCGTGCACTACTGGGCGCAGCCTCCTGACCCCCTGCAAAAACCGCAACATCAGTGGTTGACTAAAGGCTGACCTGCCGCCAAATCCCTCATGGCAGGACGAGATGGCTGCTGCATACACCTTCACTGTTGAATGCGCATGCCCTCTGTCCACCAGTAACTGTAAGAAGGACAAAACAGAGCCTAACTCACATGATAGGGGCTCTATTCTCTGCTCCTCACACCATCGCTGGAATCCCCGCCACTTTGGCCTGTAACAGGCTGTGGTGGATCCAGCTCTAGCTGCCTGGATAGACTGAATAACACTGTCAGACAATCCACCCCGTCTCAGCCTGTCCCTCCAGGAGCCAAACCTGGAGAGGCTGGCCGATTGAGGGTAACGCCCCGATTGCACCTGCCTCTTGAGACATCGCCCCCCAGAACTGGGGGACCGCCCAGAACTGGGGGACCGCCCAGGGCTGGCCCACCTTCATCTGTGTCATCTCTGAGTACCACGTCACCCCGACGTCCACCCCTAAAGGTGGGTCGTCGCTCAGGGCCATGGAGAACCACAGGGCACAGTGGCTGTTTCGCCGGCTGGCGAACAGGTCCACTTCCGCTCTCCCGAACTGGGCCCAGATCTGCTCCACCACCCTCGGGTGAATCACCCACTCGCCTGGCCGGGGGCCGCCCCTCGACATGAGGTCGGCCCCTCCGTTCTCCAGTCCCGGGATATGGAGGGCTTCCAGAGATAACACCACCTCCGAAGCCCATAACCACAGCCCCTCCGCTGTGGTCAGCAGGGCGGCAGAGCGAACTCCGCCCTGATTGTTGATATAAGCCACTGTGGTGCTGTTGTCGCTCCTGACCATTACATGTTTCCCTTGAATCAGGGGCCTGAAATGCCGGAGGACTAACACTACTGCCCGTAGCTCTAGGAGGTTGCTGTGTCGAGATTATGTTAGAGCCCAGCGCCCACCTATAGCCTTCCCCAGGCAGGTCCCTCCCCACCCTGTTCCGGACGCATCCGTGAACACTGTGGTGTAGGAGGTCACCCGTCCCAGTGGAGACCCCCTCCGAAGGTGATCCGGAGACCCCCAGAACCGGAAGGGGGGGATGGTTACCAGCCGCCGCTTGTGCCTCTTGGGATCCAAGTGCAGGCTGGAAAACCACCTCTGCAGGCGGCGCATATGTAGCAGCCCTAACGGGACCACCATGTGAGCAGCCGCCATGAGACCCAGTGTCTGCATGACAGTCAAAGCTGTCACTGTCGTCCCCTGTCGCAGCCTGCGTACCCCCTGAAGAAGGGACACACGTCTGCTCTCTGACAGGGTGGCGCGCAACGCGCCTGCATCGAACACCACACCCAAATACAACACCTGTTGGTGAGGTATGGGGGTGCTCTTTTTCCAATTGATCGCGAAGCCCAATTTGGTCAGGTGTGTGATCAATTGTGCTGTGCAAAACATTGCCTGTTCCCGTGACCCAGCCATGACTATGAGGTCGTCTATGTAAAAGAAAACTCTCATGCCGTGTGCACGCAGCGGTTGAAGCGCTGTGGCCACACATTTGCTGAATGTGCGTGGGGATAGGGAATAGCCGAACGGCAGCCTGTTGTATTCGTAGGCTATCCCCTGGAAGGCAAAACGCAGATACTTCCTGTGTTCCTGAACAATTTCCACATGAAAATATGCGTCTTTCAGGTCGATGGTGGTGAACCAATCGCCCGGTTGCACAAGCCCCAGTAACTGTTTTATAGTTAACATGCAAAATTTCCTGCGGGAAATATAGAGATTCAGGCAGCGGAGATCTAGAATGGGTCTGAATTCCCCTGTTTTCTTGGGAACCAAATCAAATCAAATCAAATCAAATTTTATTTATAAAGCACATTTAAAACAATTTTCGGTCGCGCCAAAGTGCTGTACATGAATACAAATAAATAAATAACATATTACAACAATCACAGAATAAATTAAAACAAATATAAAAGCAGACACAGTTTAAGATATAAAATCAAAATGTCATGCTCTGCTCATACTTAAAAGGCCAGAGAGAAGAAGTGCGTCTTGAGGGTGGATTTAAAAGCCCCTAGTGTCTGGGCCGACCTCACATGGAGGGGCAGAGTGTTCCAGAGCCTGGGACCAGCTGCTGCGAAGGCACGGTGCCCTCTGGTTTTGAGCCTGGTCTTGGGCACTACCAGCAGCAGCTGGTCGGCAGACCTTAGAGCTCGGGCTGGGGTGTAGCGCTGGAGGAGTTCAGTTATGTAGGCCGGAGCCAGCCCATTTAGGGCTTTAAATACAAATAAAAGGAGTTTAAAATCAATTCTGAACCGGACTGGAAGCCAGTGAAGTGAGGCCAGAATAGGGGTAATGTGGTCTCGCTTTTTGTGGCCAGTCAGGAGACGTGCAGCTGCGTTCTGCACTAGCTGCAGGCGTTTTATGGATGCCTGATCCATGCCCACATACAAAGCATTACAATAGTCGAGTCTCGATGTCACAAAGGCGTTAATTACCCTTTCTAAGTCTTTAAAAGATAAAAACGGCTTTGTCTTTGCCAATAGTCGTATTTTAAAAAAGCAGGTTTTGACTACGCTGCTGACCTGTTTATCAAATTTAAAAACGCTATTGAAGGTCACTCCAAGGTTCATGACAGAGGGGAGGATATTGTTACTTAGGGAGCCAAGAATGTCAACGGGAGAGGCTGGAGGTTGGGGTCCAAAAAAGATGACCTCGGTCTTGCTCTCGTTGAGGGTGAGGAAGTTTTGGCTCAGCCAGGATTTTAATTCAGTTAAGCAGTCCATCAGCTGCTGTAAGTTGACATTAGCATTGAGGGGCAGATACATCTGAACGTCATCAGCGTAGCAGTGGAAGGGGATGTTGTGCTTGGAGAGAATTGCACCTAGGGGCAGTATGTATAATAGAAAGAGGATGGGGCCCAGAATAGAGCCTTGGGGAACCCCACAGGTAAGAGGGGCTTTGGTAGAGGTGAATGCACCTAGCTGTACTGAGAAGCTACGGTCTGTGAGGTAGGACCTGAACCATGCAAGAGCAGAGCCTGTGATGCCAGCGGACTGTTCGAGCCGCGACAACAGGATGCTATGGTCCACGGTGTCAAAAGCAGCTGTGAGGTCTAACAGCACCAGGACAGCTGGGCTACCTGAGTCGGCGGCTAGGAGCAGATCATTAAAAACTCTTAAAAGGGCTGTTTCAGTGCTGTGCATGGGTTTGAAGCCAGACTGAAACTTTTCATGGATGCCATGCGTGGTTAAAAAAGACTGCAGCTGGGCATAGACTACTCGCTCCAGGGCTTTAGATAAAAAAGGTAGCTGGGAGATGGGCCTAAAGTTTGCGAGAATGGTGGGGTCAAGATTTTTCTTTTTAAGTAGTGGCTTGACCACGGCATGTTTGAAGGCAGCTGGGACACATCCTGAGCTAAGAGAGGTATTAATAAGTCATAAAATACTTGCTCCAACAGAATCAAACACATCTCTGAGAAGGCGAGAGGGAATGCTGTCTGAGGTACAGTTTGTCGGCCGCAGGTGCTTGACTACATCCGAGAGAGAAGAGAGCGTTACAGGCTCAAAGTGGTCGAGGACAGCAGGGCACAGAAGAGGGGCAGAATCTGGGTTAGCACTAGTGTGGGCTAGCCTAAGTGCAGATACCTTTTCAATAAAAAATGACAGAAACTTATCACAGAGAGTAGTTGATGGCACAATTGGAGAAACATCACAGGGATTAATGATCGAGTTGAGGACATTAAAGAGAACCTGAGGTTTATGGCTGTTTTTAGAGATCAACAGAGAAATGTGCTGTGTTTTGGCTGCTTTGACTGCCGTCTGGTAGTCAGTAAGGCAAGCACGAAGGATTTCTAAGGAGACATGGAGTTTATCTTTTTTCCATTTTCTCTCTGCGCGCCTGCAAGCGCGTCTGAGAGCACGAGTACAGTCATTGAGCCACGGCTGTGAGAGAACTTTGGTGCGTCTAAGCGTAAAAGGAGCAACAGAGTCAAGTATTTGGGTACATGTCGAGTCAAACATGGAGATAAGCTCATCAGCATTGAAAGCACAGTTCATCTCTAATTTACAGATCAGAGAAGCATTAAAAACAACAGAAAACTGTGAGGCAGTCAATGGGTTAATTGAACGCAGACGACGCGCAGGGGCACGTGATTCGACTCCTGCAGAAGGGATCCAGGTTGTAAACAGAACAGGTAAATGGTCTGAGATACCCGTTGCTTCACAGATTTCATTCACAGAGACAGACAGTCCAAACGATAATACTAAATCTAAGGTGTGTCCTTTTTCGTGTGTTGGGCCAGCCACGGACTGAACTAGACCAAAAGAGTCAAGGAGATTTAAAAAGTCCCTAACCAGGGGTTTTGACTCGCAACACACATGCACATTAAAATCTCCGCAGATCAAAATGCGATCATATTTCACCATGATCCCGGACAGAAAATCAGAAAAGTCATTTATGAAGTCCTTATTGCATTTTGGCGGACGATAAACAACAGCACAGAGCACAGGCGAGGCCGGATTCAGTTCAAACAGCTGTAACTCGAAGCTAGCGTAGCTTGTTACAGTGTGAAGCAATCGGCATTGTAGGTTAGCTTTAAACACTGTAGCTAACCCTCCCCCAAGACCAGTAGAACGGGGGGAGCTGAAGAATGTACAGTCAGGAGGAAGAAGTTCAGAGAACGGAGTATACTCGCCAGCATGGACCCAGGTCTCCGTCAGAAACATAAAGTCCAGTTCACGAGAGGTGAAGAAGTCATTTAGCAGGAACGTCTTGTTTGCTATTGACCTAGCATTTAGCAAGGCCATGCTAAGTTGACGCTCCGGCTCCGGTCTGGCAGAAGGTGTAGAGCGCCTCAGCTGGCGAAGATTAGCGTGCTGGACACCGCGCGGGCCGGTCAGTCCGGCAGGAGGAGCAGGAGGGGCTGCCAGCGGAACCAGCAGAGGCCGCAGCTCCGGAAGAATACGCCGAATCCAACGGTCCCTCACATGTCGTGCAGCGGGAGGGCCACGGCATCCGAGGCGTGAAGAAGCAGCGGAAGAAGCCCTCAGGTGTGTCCTTAGGTAGACCAGCGCACCAGCGCGCTTTCCCCGGCGTCTGAAACGCTTTCGGTGAGGCTGCCGTTGCAGGTATGAGGGAATGTCCCACAGTAGAGAGGACGACGACGATGTATAGTGGTCAGACGTGAGTTTGGGCAGCAGTATCAGCTCCAATGAGGGTCTGAGGTGGAGGAGAGCTTGGCGATCATAGGTGAGCAGAGCAGAGACATTCTGACATACAAAAAATAAGAGTAGGATCACTAAAGGCAGTGAGCTGAGCGAGCGGCGAGCCGACACAGGCGCCATCTTGGAAATCACGTCAGTCACGTCAGTCACGACGGGATCTTAACCAGGAAATACATGGAATAATGACCCTCTTCCCTGCGCTGTGGGTGCACAACAGACACAGCCTGTTTCTGCACCAGCGCCTGAATCTCTGCTGAGAGGAGACCCGTCCTCACCTGAGAGGATAGATTCACCTCTCGTATGCCCATAAAAGGGGGTGGGACGCTGCAAAACTGGAGTGAACAACCCCGTTTCAGCGTCCTGTCCATCCACTTTGATAGTACACAGCTGCGATACCATTCCCCATAATACTGTGTTAACGGGCATGCCCTCAGCTGTGGGGCCGCAGCGATAAAGCTGCGATACTCCCTGGCGACCCGTCCCGCTGCAAAACTCCCCGTGAAGGGAAGGTTTGCCCATGGAGGGTCGACACAGAAAGGGCCGACTGTTTACTGAGGACCCTGAACGCACCGCCGCACGCTAATGACTGAGCGCACGCTCCCTCATAATGCTGCTCTCCTTACGGTGAACAGCATTAATCGGAGTCCTTATAGGGGTAGTGTGTTTTACTGAGGTCCCTGAACGCACCGCCACGCGCTCTTCTGAGAGTGCGGGCGCTGCCGTAATGCAACTTTTACCCCTATGGTAAACTGCATTAATTGGAGTCTTAGCTCCAGGCTTAGTGTGTTCCCTAACAGCAATACGCCGGCCATAATGCCTCTGTACATGTGTAGCACTATGAAAACATTGCCTACGTTTCATCACTCTCATCTGCGCACTCCCACTAGCCTCCTCCCTTACAGGAGCTACAGCTGGGGCGGCGAGTGGGGAATCAGTACAGACATCATGTGTAAGTGCAGCATTGTGGAAACAAAGGACACTTAGACTTGGATACAGATTAACCTTTTCTTTATTTTTAAAAGATGTTACGGGAATCTGTGCATCAAACAGGGAGGAGGCGGGATTCGCCCTTGCGTCCCCGGTGGAGAGACTTTCTCTCCCCGCCGAGGCGCTACCTCCCTCCGCCAGTCAGCTTCGGGCAGACGGCGCGCCCCACCCGGCTGCTCTTTGCTGCTGCGGAGCATGCCGAGGTCGGGCAGCCCGTCCCCGCGGCTGCCGGTATTCCGGTACCCCGGGTAGAGGGTGCCGCAGCCATGGGACCCCCCTGCCGGCGCCTCTCCCTCCGCTTCACTGTTGCACTGCGCTCCCTCACCTGCATAGAAGCGCGCTGAGGAGCGCGTAACGGGGCCTGAGGAGGAGCCAGCGGTAGCATCCGGCTAAGCTGTATCCTCTCCTCCTCCAGGCGACTGAAGCGCTGAGTGACCGAGGAGATCGACCCAAAAAGCCCCTCCGTAGACACGGGGGCTCCAAGGAGATCCTCTCGGTCCTTTTTAGATAGGGCAGTGAGTCCCAGCCATATGTGACGCGACGCCACCGTGGCCAGGGAAATCACCCGCCCTGCTGCAGCGGCCACGCCATGAATCAGATTGTTCATCTGACCTATGGCGCGATCCTGATAATCACTCCCGTCTTGTGGTAGGAGGGCGGGGGCGTCTGCCTGGGGGGTAATCAGGGAGACGCCCAACACGCCGAGATTATTCGCCGCAGCCGCCATCTGCGTACCGAGCTTGAACATTTTATCCAAATATTCCAGAGCGTCGCGGTACCGGGGCAGCGGGGGCAGAGGTCGCTTACCCTCCGCCCAACCTGCCGCCCTCGGAAGCAGATGGGCCGCTAGGGCCTCATCAAGGGGGGGCACACCCGAACCCGAAGTGTCCGCGCGGCCCTCCACCTTGATGATGCCTGCCATAGCGGCTACTGGGGCCTTCGTTTTAAATGGCTGCTGCCATGTCGCCTCCACACACCGCCATATATCAGGCAGCTGGGGCGAAATGAAGGTCGGTTGCGCTGGATGCGCCGGGCCGTAATACCCGGGTCTCAGGCGGCTTACCGGCCTCGGTGGCAGCGGTAGGCCTACACGCTCTGCCGCCAGGGTCATCACCACTGGAAAATCCATCCGCGCGGATCTGAGAGTTGGCCCTCCCGACCCCGAGGCGTTCTCGTCCTCCTCCTCCGGAGTCGGAGTCGTCTGGCCCCATGGAAGGGAGAACCGGAACGGTGTTTCCTCCTCTCCTGACTCGCCCATCTCGACGACCTCGAGATCCGAGCCCTCCACCTCCTCCTGCGGAGCCTCCGCCGACAGGAAGTGCTGCTCGCGATGCTCCCGCGTGAGCCGAGGAAGCACCTGGCAGGCTGCACACGCCGGTGCCGGGCCCATACCGCTCACGGCATGGTCAGGTCCCATACATAGATAGCAGAAGGGGTGAGGATCCGCTCCCGCGATCAGGTTAGGGCATTTTGGGCAGGCCCTGTGGTCAAAACCTGTCTCCATTGCTCTCAATTACGTCTTTTTTTAGCTCCGTGAAAAACACTTCCGCCGCTGAAGAGAAAGGGATGACAGTCAGGAGGCGAGGCCTCCTTTTATACGGTGTGATGCACGCGCATTCAGGTAGGCCCGCCCTTGGCCGGCCACGTCTATAAGAGTTTTCAGTGGGAGAATGCTCGCAAGATAAGGTAGTACCCATAGAGTCCAGTAGAGGGCGGAGCCTGTGAGAGATATAACAGAGATGGATGTAAAAGATGATATGGATGTAGATGATGAGATTGTCCAAATCATGTGAAAAGCGAACAAGCCACAATGCTAAGATGGAGTGAATCCATTTCAAATTACTTTGCACTTTTCAGAAATACTTTGTTTCTATAACACTTTGTAAAAACTGGTGCCTTAACACTGAGCGTGGTATGTGAACAGTTACTGTGAAAGGAGGGAGAAAGAAATGTTCCAATACCAAGCCATGCTGCTATTTTTAAGAATGATATTGAATGTTAATACTATAAGTTATGCACAAGGGAAAGCTTTTGTGTTTGAACACCATCAAAGTATTTTTGTATTTTTATAAAGTTGAGGTTATTGAACCATTCCATTTTGACGGTATGTTTTTTATATGAGTTATGTACTATGTAAAGTTCAGATGAAGAACTCATTGATTTCAGTATTTTGTACACACTTTTAATGTGTGTAAGGAGGGACTGTTAGTAATTTAATCAATGTTTTATGGCATGATTTAGTTTAGACATGCCATCAGTTTAAATGTTGATTTTTACTGAGAAAACTGAAGTTTTTGCACAAGGTCTAATGTTAAGCTTTTATTTTGAAAAGACTTCCGGCTTGAACAAACCAGGGAATAAAAGTTTATTTTGAAAAGCTATGCCGGAAGTTATCTCTGAAATACCGACAGTAACTTGACCAAAATGTTTGACCAAACGTAAACGTTACCAGCCGTTAAAATGAGATAAATAAAGTGATGCAAGAGAATGTGTAGAGAAGAGGCGTGTTTAGTCATGTGTTGAATGTACAATGTAAAGATCCTCTGTAAAGTGTGATATCGGACATTGGTGAAACAACAGCGGAAGTGAATAGCAGCTGGCAGCGGGGGAGGAGCGAGAACTGATTATATAAGAGCTGGAGGTGTTGTGCTCTGCCTCTTTTCTTGACCGGATCCACGGAGGAACGAGGCTGCAGCTTCTCCTCTTTCGAACGATTCCTGTTTGTAACATTACCACGCCTTGGCCTGGATCACAGACTACCTCACCAGCAGACCTCAGTATGTCAGACTGCAGGGCAGCGTGTCTGATGTGCTGCTGAGCAACACCGGAGCCCCCCAAGGAACTGTGCTGTCACCATTTCTGTTCACCCTCTACACCTCTGACTTCCGCTTCAACTCCGGCTCATGCCACCTACAGAAGTTCTCCGACGACTCCTCTATTGTCAGCTGCATCACAGATGACGATGAGGAGGAGTACAGGGCCCTGGTTGAGAACTTCGTAGGCTGGTGTGACAACAATCACCTTCAGCTCAACATCAGCAAGACTAAGGAGCTGGTGGTGGACTTCAGGCGGAGCAGCAAGAGGCCTCTGACCCCCATCACCATCAGGGGGGAGGATGTGGAGGTGGTGAACAGCTACAAGTTCCTGGGAGTGCACATAAACAATAAACTGGACTGGAGTGACAACACTGATGCTCTCTTCAGGAAGGGACAGAGCAAGCTGTTCTT
Source organism: Gobionotothen gibberifrons (assembly GCA_943591055.1). Lineage (NCBI taxonomy): Eukaryota > Metazoa > Chordata > Actinopteri > Perciformes > Nototheniidae > Gobionotothen > Gobionotothen gibberifrons. The sequence goes on along the minus strand of CALSBZ010000148.1, from coordinate 26,197 downwards.
TCTGAGGAGGCTCAGGTCCTTCAACGTGTGCATGAGGCTGCTGCAGACGTTCTACCAGTCTGTGGTGGCCAGTGTGCTCTTCTTTGCAGTGGTGTGCTGGGGTGGAAACACAAACACTAGGGACACTGGCAGGCTGAACAAACTCGTGAGGAAGGCTAGCTCTGTAGTGGGAGTAAAACTGGACAATCTGGAGGAGGTGGCAGAGGGGAGGACGAGGAGGAAGCTCGACAGCATCCTAGAGAGCACGTTCAGCCACAGACTCATCCCTCCACAACAACGCACCAAGCGCCTCGGACAGTCCTTTGTGCCTGTAGCCATCAGGCTGCACAATAAGGGGTTAACAACGAAAAAGAAATCAAATTAAATCACTGAACATAAATATACACTGCTTCCACAACCCATGCTAACTTTTCACTTGTCACTTTAACTTATTCTGCACTTTATAACTTAGATGATGACCATATGTATATATGCTGACAGTTATTTTACTCTTATTTGTATTCATCTCCTATTTTCATAGTCTTTTATTATTATTATCATTATTATTTCTTTTCTTGATCTTATTTATTTATTTTATTATTTATTTCTGATTTTATTGATCTGTGTGAATCTTTGCTGTACTATTTTTTTTCACGCTTACCCTGTTGCTGCTTTGTACAACTGAATTTCCCCTCGGGGATTAATAAAGGTTCATCTTATCTTATCTTATCTTATCTTATCTTTATTAAAGTACCACCATTTGAAACTTTAGCCGAGACTCACTGATCTCATTATTTAAACCAGTTCTCTCCTGGACGCGAGAAAAACGAATAAGCTATTAACCTACATTGTGTACAGTGCCCATAAACTGTGGAGGAGAAACGGGAAAAAGACAAAGGTACAGTAACGTTAATGTGATGATTAATCAAAAGTCAATTGAAATGTAGTTACCGTTGATGGAACAGAGTGTTAACTTGCTAGCTTACTTTTAGAAGATAGCAAGGTTGTTTGTTTGCTAATCAATAGTTATATTTATTGTTGACGTCAATTAACGTTACTCCCACCTTAAATTCAGGCACATTTGGAAAGATTATTCAGATGTTACATCACCTGTTATATTTTCATCTACATCTGTTGAGGTGAGCCAATGTTTGCCCTGCTTGTAGTAATAGGCTAGTCATTAAAATGCTATTCCCATTACATCCCCTTCATAGTTTATCGTTGTAGGCCTTTATTTTATTCATGCTGTCTAAAGTATTTTCAATAGTGTAGAGTTAGATGCTAAAGCTGAATCAACAGGTGCATCTCAAACAATTACTATATCATATAACTGTAATTTAATAATTTACTTTTTAGCACTAGCTAAAATCTTGCCATGGGCAGACAATTGGTTCTCCACTGCTCTGTTTCAGCCTTTATATATACAGTCTATGGTTTCAGCACTCTGGACACACTGCACCCATAACAAACAACGTTGTTCTGAAACCACTAAATAAGTCACAAGATTCTCGGACAAGACTTGTCTTGTTATTTTAGCTTTTTTTTTCGAAGACACATAAAGCCTAAAAAAGATGGGGAGCAATGAGCAAAAAAACATACAAGAAACAAGACTATTTCTAATATTCCCCCCACCTCCTTTTCTGAAAATCAAATACTGAACCTAGAAAAAATATAAAACATGTACAATTGGCCATTTAATGACATGTCTGGCTTGTCAGGGCCAGTTCTGCTGTGATGGCTTTAGATCAGGGTATTTGGGCATCCATCCAAACAGCATGACTGATGATTATTTGAAGAAAAGTTACTATTATTCTAATATAGAATAGAAGAAATACATCTTGGCAGCGCTGGACATGGCAGTGCAGTGACGTATGGTAGAAGGAGGGAAGCATAGTCTGGAAATCTTTATAAACCATTGAGAACACACAGTACAGTTTGCCACCTTGACGACAGTTGATGATGGAGATGTCTCTTATTGGTCTGATACTGTCTATAAGTTTGTGTGAGCTGAACTCAGCTGTTGTTTTGAATAGTTATGGGGATGGCTCTGAAGCTTCATCTGTTACATGTAAGCTACAAGGTACCACTCGTCAACCTGCATTCTCTATGGACGGTGACTATGTCATTGGGGGTGTTTTCTCCATTCACTATTACATGCACACAGTGAAGCATAACTACACCACCATGCCCGAGCCACTAAGCTGCACAGGGAGGTTAGTACAGGGGGATATAAAGTATATTGATGTTTTTATTGTGAATTTGTGTTGCCATGTACAGTAGTTGTATGTAACAAAATGTGGATTTGTTTTCTCTTTCATCAAAATGTATAGTTTAACTGATTTATATACATTTCACCATTTTTAAAGAGAGATATGTGTAATTTAGGATTAAATTGACCATTGAAACAATTCAGCCAAGTTATTGTGAATTTTGTGTTTGGGATTTTGACTATTTTATGTGTATGTTATGTGTTTATGTGTATTGGTTCACATACTGTAAAGCCTAAAGAGAAGCTGTTCCTTATTATCCAGACCATATTTGAATTTCAGTCATCTTGTAGTCTATCATGTATTTTAAAATCTTTAAGTTTTAACATTAACACCGATGTCTGTGTGCAGTATCGACTCCCGTGAACTGCGCTTCTCTCGTGCAATGGTCTTCGCCATTGAGCAGATTAACAACAGCACGGAGCTGCTTCAGGGTATCAAGCTTGGTTATGAGATCTACGACTCATGTGCCTCGGTGTCCGTGGCGGTGCATGTTGCATTTCAGCTTTCAGGGGGACTGGACCCGGTGTTTAACACCGGCGACAAATGCTCGCAGTCTGGTATTGTGATGGCCGTCGTTGGTGAGTCTGGGTCCACGCCTTCCATCAGTATGTTGCGCGTCATCGGGCCCTTCAACATACCTCAAGTAAATATTACGAATGTATTGCAAACTGTGTTTGAGTGCATTACTTGTTTTGCCTCTGTCCCGTTAAACAACTGTTGTTTTCTTTAGGTGAGCCACTTTGCCACGTGTGCATGCCTGTCTGATAAGCAGCAGTACCCGAGTTTCTTCAGAACAATCCCGAGTGATCAATTCCAGGCTGACGCGCTGGCCAAGCTGGTAAAACACTTTGGCTGGACTTGGATAGGTGCTGTCCGGTCTGATTCTGACTATGGCAACAATGGCATGGTGTCTTTCCTGCATGCAGCACGTAAAGAGGGGATCTGTGTGGAATACTCTGAGTCTTTCGATCGGACCCACCCACGTAGCCGGATCCAGAGAGTAGCTGACGTTATCCGCAGGTTTCTATATCACTGATTCTCCTTTAGTTCACTGTGCTGACACTGACCTTCTGCACAGAAAAAACAAAAAAAGTTCTATAAATGATGGAATATCTGTTTTTCATCTCGTATGTTTTGTTTTTCTTCACACTTATGACTTGTGTTGTTATAAAATACAATATTAATCATATATTATAACTATTGTTTGTATATGTCATTGAACGTCCCTCCAGGTCAACGGCTAAGGTTGTTGTGGCATTTATTTCCATTGAAGATATGAGAATTCTGCTGGAGGAGCTGTCACGCAAGCCTTCTCCACCTCGCCAGTGGATAGGTAGTGAGTCCTGGGTGACCGACCCAGACATGCTGAGGTTCAGCTTCCTTGCTGGAGCCATCGGATTTGGCATTGAAAAATCTGTCATCCCAGGTCTGAGGGACTTCCTGCTGGATCTCTCTCCCTCTAAAGTGTCTGACTCCCCATTGCTTACCATGTTCTGGGAGGAAGCATTCAACTGCAGGCTGGTAAAAAGTGAGAAAGTTGTGCCCATTTTAAACATACATGACACTCACGGTAGTGTCTTGATTGTGTTCATTTTTTAAATTTTCTGTCAAAGTGAAGCTCCCTGAATGTATCAGCCTGTTAAAGACCAAACCCCAGATTTTGAATGAAAGGCAAATCTAATATTTTTTATGAAATACATGAGGCGGACATAAGGTGCATCTCGGTTAATGATCTTACAATGTGATGTTCAGGTCATGTTTATTAGCAATGCTGTCTAATATATTGTAAACAACATACGTGTACATTATTCTACTTAGGCTATTATGCAGTGATTCCAGACTGTTTATTTGTTTAGTTGAAAGCTATTTATTCCTCAATGCACAACAATTTAGGGAAAGTCTCCCTTCAAAAATGATCATAAAAGAAATGCTGGGAAAAAGATTGGCTGACTCCCTATTGCTTACCATGTTCTGGGAGGAAGCAGGCTGGGAGAAAGTGAGAAAGTTTTGCCAATTTTAAACATACATGACACTCACGGTAGTGTCTTGATTCTGTTGAGTCAAAGTCAACTTTAATTTCTCTGTCTGTACACACAAACTGGAAGATATATACGTTTTTATATAGTATTATTATTGTTATTATAATATAAGTATTATATAAGTGAAGCTCCCTGAATTGATCTGCCTCTTAAAGACAAAACCCTGTTTGCTAATCCTGCTAATCTAAAACATATAGTGCAGAGTTAAAATATATGTAAAATAAAACACATAAAATGTGGAATATATCTGTTGACAGGTTACAGTCATTGTAAAATAAGGAAGATGAACTGTAAACAGGAATGTAGTAAATGTATGCTTTATGAGAAGTAATATATACACGGTATGTACATACATAATGTAGGTGAGTTAAAGTGCAAGTATTTAAATGTTGAGGGACTGTATCAAAGTCCTGAGTTCAAGAGTTCAGCAGTCTTATTGTGTGTTGAATCAAGCTGTGTAGGCCTGTTAGTGTGTTACCGTCTACCAGACAGCAGAGGGCAGAAAGTTTATTTCTAGTTTGATAAGGGTCTCTGGTTATCCTGTACTGCTGGTTCTAGTGTCCATCATGCATCATTAAAACATACAAGTCAGTATTACTGAAAATAAATAAATAACATAAAAAACAGATAGACATGTCGGCTTGTGCGAAATTTGATGTAAAGTAAGCATGTTATAAGAATAAATCTCAACACTAAAGACATTTCTTTTTTGCGATGCTTGTTTGGCAGGTTAAATAACACAATACACACATAAGAATTAATGAATGTAATCGTCATGGCTAAAAACAACTCCCTCTGTCTCTGTGTTTTTAGGTGAAGCCACAGACAGGAGTGTGTGTGATGGAACTGAAGATATAAAGACGCTCCAGAGCTCATACACTGACACATCTCAACTTCGAATCACTAATATGGCGTACAAGGCTGTCTATGCAATAGCGCATGCCATTCATAACGCAATGTGTCAAAAAATAGATTCTACTACACAGTGTGATAAGTTCACTAAGCTAGAGGCCAAGGGGGTCAGTATAAATAATGTTTTGAACTCCCCAATGTTCTTTTCAGCTGCACGTCTCTTTTATACATTTGAATGCTCATTTTATTTTTAAATGATCTCTTTATCCCCGTCTTCCTTTACTTCATCGTTAGGTTCTTAATCAGCTGAAAAAAGTAAATTTTTCCCAAAATGGTTATGATGTGTCATTTGATGCCAACGGGGATCCTGTGGCCAAATATGAGCTGGTAAACTGGCAAAAAAAGGAGAGTGGAAGCATTGAGTTGGTGACTGTGGGGCAATACGATTCATCACTGCCGGTGGGCCAGGAGTTCCTTATCAACAGGAACCTCACCTGGGTGGAGGGTGGCACACAGGTGAGGAGCCCCAAAGCAATAGTTTAACATGCTACATTTTCATATCATCTTAAAGGGTAGGCCTATAGTGTTTTTAATTTTTATAAAGAGTTTAAACTTTAAGGTCTCTGAAATTGTTTATTCCGACCATAAATATTATGAGGGTACCTCATACAAATTCCAATGTTACAAATAATGAGAGTGTATTTTTAGTATGAAAGTTACGTTTATTATTTAAAATACACATCTACTTACTTTTTATGGAGTGGAGAAAAGTGACACAATTAAAGGTGTATGAAATACTTTTATCTAGATATGATAATCACTTTCAGACTGCTGAAACTTACTTTAGCTTTAGCTGATTTTTTTTCTTACAAAAACTGGACTGTATCGCCTTTGCAGTGCGGTTGACAATACAAAAATGTAAAAGACACAAAGAAAAACATTGTGAAGAAAAAAACATGAATCTATCCTTTTGTCGTTATAGCTTCAGAGCACACCTGTCTACATGTGAGTTAATTTGTATATATGTGACAGGTGCCTGTGTCAGTGTGCACTGACAGCTGTCCTTCAGGAACTCGTAAAGTGCTTCAGAAAGGAAAACCCATCTGCTGTTATGACTGTACACCGTGTCCCGAGGGAGAGATTAGCAATGCTACAGGTATTTGTTTTTCTAATGTATGTTTACAACATAAAATATAAATTCCAACTGCTTCAAGCTCTTTTCTTTTTTTCAGATTCCTTTGATTGTTTCCCTTGCCCCAAGGAATTCTGGCCTAATGCAGAGAGAGATATGTGTCTTCCCAAACCTGTAGAGTTTCTTTCCTTCAACGAGGCCCTTGGAATCGTCTTGGCTGCTTTTTCAATCGGTGGTGCCTGTCTCGCCATTATAACAGCGGCTGTGTTCTATCGTCACAGGAGCTCACCAATTGTCAGGGCCAACAACTCTGAGCTGAGTTTCTTGCTGCTCTTCTCCCTGACTCTATGTTTCTTATGTTCATTAACGTTCATTGGAGCACCCTCGGAGTGGTCCTGCATGCTGCGCCACACAGCGTTTGGGATCACATTCGTCCTCTGCATGTCTTGTGTTCTTGGAAAAACTATAGTAGTTCTGACGGCCTTCAGAGCTACACTACCAGGTAGTAATTTGATGAAATGGTTTGGGCCTTCACAGCAAAGATTGACTGTAGTGTCTTTCACGTTTATTCAAGTTTTGATATGTACTATTTGGTTAGTTCTTAGTCCCCCCTTTCCAATGAAAAACCTCACGACATACAAGGAGAGAATCATCCTGGAATGTGCATTAGGATCAGCTTTGGGGTTCTGGGCTGTACTTGGGTATATAGGCTTACTGGCTGTCTTTTGCTTTGTGTTAGCTGTCCTAGCTCGGAAACTACCTAATAACTTTAATGAAGCCAAGCTTATCACATTCAGCATGTTGATATTCTGTGCAGTCTGGATCACATTTATCCCAGCATATGTCAGCTCTCCTGGGAAATTTACTGTGGCTGTGGAGATATTCGCCATTCTGGCCTCCAGTTTTGGACTAATTACGTGTATTTTCGCACCAAAATGTTTTATTATTTTATTTGAGCCAGAAAAAAACACCAAGAAACATTTAATGAGCAGGGGTTTGTAAAAAATGTAGATGGCTTTATAAAGCTTATACTGTGCACATTCAAATATGCTTTCCTTGTTGATTTAAATATTCATATTGGAGTTTATTTTATGCTCAATATTTTACTAATTGTAATGTCATTTTGTGAATTTACTAATAATACCCTATTTTACAATACATTTTGATCAGTTACTGAAAATATAAAATAAAGTGAATAAATAAAGTCAACATTCACGTGTGTGGAACTTGATAAACATTTCCAAAAAAATATGAAATACTGCATAATCGTAAGAAAAGCTGTCTGAATTGCTATAACATTATTGCCAACGAGGAAAATACAACATCCCATAATCCACAAATCCTTCAACAAGTTCTTAAAATGTGTTTTGAATATTCTTATTATTATATTTAAAATATAACAATTTTCATAGATTGCATCTTTTGGGACACATAAGCATACGCACCATTATAAAATGCACATTAGCTTTACAATATGTAGCCACCCGTAGGTGATAGGTCTGGGTTTGTTTGGTCGAAAATAAATCTGATGTTTCTGAATCATCTGAGTCTTAAAAGGCAACAATTAAAATAAAATGCAATTGTTCAAATGGAATTTCATTAAGTACATTTTGTATCATCCTTTAATGTATATTCTCAAAAGTAACCTGCTTGTCTTAGTAATAGACACTTAAAAACCTTTTAATACTATTGTTTGAAATGAATTTAATAATTAATCACATTATTAATAGTCAATCTCCAAACACATTTCACACGAGCTGTGTAGTCTTCACCTATGCAATTGTTTTTCGTTGTGATTGATTAAACCAAATATTTATTGGCCTTTATGGGGTCAGTATGTACACTACAATTTGTCCTTGCCAGAGGTCTATGGCGTTATATTTGTGCCTCTATCCTGAGCACGCAATGAAACATGTTGAGCATAGAAAATGCGATTGAACGTGCACTTGAACATTTTTGCGCACAGAGAAATATATTTTCTCTCATAAAACTCCTGCTCTGTGCGCAAGCAGACCGCTGCACGTGCTCTCTCTCCCTCGCTCGCTCGACCTCTCCACCCTGTGCACGCTCAGCTTTGCCTGCGCTCGCTCAAGTTGTCACAGCGTTACAAATGTGCCACAAAACCAACCAATCGGAGAACTCGAGAAGGTCAATTCTGATTGGCTGGTCGTCTCCAATCATATCTTCTATCTGAGATGAGAGAGGGATTTTCGGTTGCCATCAGGCTGTTGACGTTCTTATTACACATCCATCGTTGACATTTACAGGACATGACAGACTCGAATGAAGAGAATAGTACACCACAGTGTCAGGTGAGTTATACATTTATAGTTTTCTGATATCACGTTATTGTTTGCAATGCCTGAGTTTGCTAGCCGGCAACATAGCTATAGGGGTAGTTTAAGAAAACAGCTAACAAACCGTAGCCTACATGTACATGAACCCTTCTGAGGTATTGATTACTTTCTGTAAGCATTAGAGGTGGCAGAATGACAAAACATCTGTGGCGGCACGTGGGGGGTGTTTGTTGGAAATCCTATTCAACTAAAAGCCAGACAACGCCACCTTGGGAATTGCACCCAAGGAAATAATTATTCCAAGTACCAACAAGGCACTCAGGTTCGTGATACTGAGGGGCAGGAGACGTGGTTCCAATGTATCAAATATTTTATTTCTGGCATTAAAATATCATTATAAACACAGTAAGATCATCAAATACACTGGAAATAAAGGGGGGAACTCTTAATTCAGGGATGCTGAGGCTTACCAGTGGATGGAGGTGACGAGGGGTGAGAGGGATCCCAACAAAGTAAATTAAGGCACCCGTGATCACTACACTCTCACACGAAGGAACACAAATCAGGGGGGAGCACAGCACGACACACAAAGGGGGAAGCCACCACCGGGGACACCAGCACCACACCTTTGGCTCTCAGCAACTAAAGAGGGATAAACAGTCAACACAAATTAATACACAGACCAACACAAAAGATAAGTATAAGACAATAAAAAGTCAAGAATACTACAAAATACTGATTTCAGTTAACTGATATTAACTGAAATAAACAAAACAAATTTAAAGCAACAGGGTCGAAAACTAAACCAAAGAAACGAAAATCAACCTAACAGTCTACTTAATCTTGAATTAAAAAAACCAAAACAAACTTAACTCAATGAAATAACTAAATCATAAACAGAGATTAATCCAACGGTCCGCGATAACAATGTTTAAAATATGGCCCTGTAATGACGGGCAAAGGCAAAGGCACAGCGATACCAAGAGGCTGGTACAGACAATGTAGGCCAAGAGCAACACCCGCCAGGCAGTTGTGTAGCGGTGAAGCACCGTAGGGCAGGCAAGCCGGCGGTGCAGACAGACACAGCCGTGAGGGCAGACCAGCCGTCCAGGCAACACTCAATCAGGCAGGCAAGACACTCGTAGACGTGGAGCAGTCGTGGATGCAACACAGATGTAGAGGCAAAACAGCAGTCCTTTATCACGCTTCCAGCGCAGAGCCAATCAGGCCAAGTTCAGACAAACACATGGCAGGAGAGCTTCTTTTACAGCGGCAGCAGACATGGGCTGCAAGATCCCTGCAAGGGTCGGTGCCATGGATGTATAATAAGAACTGGATACAGCGTGGGAGGCGGGGCCTCATTCATTCCTATGACGCCCCGTCCACACAGCAGCGTTAAAAAAATCTTCCAACGCTTCTGAAAGAATTCTCCCCATTGACTTTGAATGGGGTGACGTCACTTTGCCTCGCTTATCGCCGAACTGCATTCTGGGGAAGAAAAGCGAAGATTTTCAGGATTTCCAGGATTTTCAGGATTCAAAAGTTGAGCAATGTTCAACTTTTAAAGCTGAGGTGGAAGCGTCAGCCAATCAAATCCCGTTTAAGCAAATCTGACAGTTCAAGCGCTAGCCAATCAAACCGTGTGCAAGCTGGGAGTGACATACCGCAGTTCATTTTCTATATTCCTAAAAACGGAGGAGAAATTAGTTATTGCGGTAGAAAATCACCCTTAACTTACCGGGGAAATCCTGGAAATCTTCGCTTTGCTTCCCCAGAATGCAGTTCGGCGAGAAGCGAGGCAAAGTGACGTCACCCCATTCAAAGTCAATGGGGAGAATTTTTTCAGAAGCGTTGGAAGATTTTTTTAACGCTGCTGTGCACTCAAAAAAATAACTCATTGGATGAACTCAATTCAATTGTGGGCAGGATTTCCATCCAATAAATATTCGTAGTCCCAACTGAAACTAAGAACATCCATTTAATAAAATTGAATTGAGTTAGTCCAACTCATTTTTATCAAATACAGCTGAAATAAATGTATCACGTTATATCAATTAAATGCATTTACATTTGTCCAACTCAAACTAATATAATTAATTGCTTTCAGATCTTTCCGTCATTGTTAAAACAAATCGGTTAACGCGACCTCTGCGTGAGACAGAAGATATCCAGTGCTAAGCACTGCCGCTGGGGTCAGTAAGGATGAAATAGAACTGCTCTTGACCCGTTGAAACTTGTGTGCAAACATCCCGACCACAGCTGTTATAGTCTTTAAATAATTAACAATTCACTAGCAGGAACCACGCCAAAACAGTGTGATGTTTGTACGTTTATTGAGGTAACATATGAATGATATGAGGTGGGTGAAGGGGTGTTCTGGGAGGACGAGCTGTAGTCCGTGCAGTGGGAGACTCAGAGTGGAGGTTCCGTCTCCGGCATGATCTGCGTGGGCTGATTACGGGCCCCAGACGATACCTGGAATTAAAATGTTAATATGCACAGTATATAAATATGCACAGTTTAAATATAAATGGTGACGGGCAGAGGATGTTGGGATGAAGGGATGAGGGATGGAGGGATGTAGGGATGTAGGGATGTAGGGATGAGGGATGGAGGGATGTAGGGATGTAGGGATTGTTAGGTTTCCCGAGAAGTGACTGGAGATGAGAACCCGCTATGCAAGCACTACAACTGAGACTGTGGTGAAGTGTCAAAAAAGGCTATATTTTGTCCACGACACTGACAAGGAGTTGAAGCACACGTAGGGGGAAGACGTGGAGCTGGGCTGATCAGGAGGGGAGGCTGGACGTGGCAGGCAGAGCTGCTGGAGTATGTGGATCTGGAACAGGAAAAACAAGCAGGATTAGGAAATGATCTCCCTTCACTAGGAGCATCAAAAAGTCACTAGGAAAAAACACTAGTAGGCCTGGACGATAGTTTACCACTGAAGAATAAACGAAGAACTGGCGAAGTCTGAAGATGGGAACCAGGATTTTAAGCAGGTGCAGGTGAGTAGTGGCAATCAGTGAGATGAGCAGCAGCTGAGGAGGTGAGTTGGCGGGAATCGGAATGTAGGTAGCCACGCCCAGCCAGGGAGACAGACACATAGACAAACAGACAAAACAAACACAGACAGGGGAAAAAGAAGGAGGAAAAACTGCAGATCCTCACAGTACCCCCCCCCCCCCGCATGAGGCGGCAGCTAGAAAGAGAGCAGCCTCGGTCATTGAAATTGTTACACACCATCCTGCCTCCCTGGTAGAGAATTGGCCTTCCGCGTCTGTTGACGCCCTTTGAAACGGGGGCGTTGGCTGATGAACGTTTGTTTGCGGGCCTAGGGATGATGGGAGGTGGGGGTGCGGCAGGTGATAGGCGGTTGAAGGTTGAGGCGTTGCCTCTTGATGGAAAGGGGAGTGAGCGGGGTGGCTCGGGTGGTGGGGCACTGACTGAGCATGCTGAGGCCGGTGGGAGGGGGCTCCGCATAATTGGCAAGAGAGGTATGTGCGTGCTGCAAAGATGCGGCAGTAAAGCTCGGAGTCCAGAGCGCCCCAGTATGTTCCCTGGTTGAACTGCTTGATGCGGCCGGCGGCTTGACTAGCGAAGTGGACGTGGTAGGTGTAAAAACCTGAGCCTCCGAAGCGTAAGGCCTTGTCGAGCTCTATGAGGAGGTACTCGTCTAACTCGGTTCTGCGTGTGGGTTAGACTGAGCAGATGACGTTGCGGTAAAGGGAAAAAGCTAGGGCGAACTCTGCGGGGGTTACAGATGAAGCACTTAATTTAGGACAGTTTGAAACGCAAGGGCAGTGATTGGTAAGTGGTCTGCCCTCGCTCAAGGGAAAGCCTCCAGCTTGACTTGAGACCTCCCCCGTTATAAATACATGTAATTATAATGAAGCCAGCTGCAATGGATCATTGAAAACCTGAAATTGAAAATCTGGCAACGCCCTCTTGGAAAATAGTGGGAGGGCTTGACCTTCCTCGAAACTGGGCGTAGGCAGGAACAGGTAAGATGGAGTCCGAAATTAAGTGCTTCATCTGTAAGTCCTTAGACCTCAAAGGTGATGGATTTCACAGCTGGACTAAACCGAAGTTGGGCTGCATTTCCATGGGCTGGCTAGTGTCAATGATTGATGGCTGTAGTAGCTGAGCTAAGTCTACGTAGTTACCTAGGAGAATCTGCTGGCGCAAGACGGGGGACACGGGGGAAGGGCGATAGGCTGTGGAGGCTGGCTGGATGGGTGGTGTTGCTGTGTCTAGAGTGTAGCTGGTTGCGCAGGGAGAAAAAACATTTGAGTGTTGGGGAAGGGATGGGGGGAGGGGGAGGGGGAGGGGGAAAGGATAGACCAGTTGGAAAAGAAGGTACTGGGTAAGAGTCGGCTAATGGGTTAGCATGTAGCATGGCCCCTTGGGTTACTGGGTGAGACGCTGTTGCTACGGGGTTAGCTGATAAAGGAGGAAGGTAAGCAGAAGCTGGGTTGCTGTGGACTGCTGAAGGTAGAGAAGAAGAAGGGATGGAGGGATGAAGGGATGTCTGTGCAAGGGGGTTTTGTGAAGCCTGTGAGCACAGGGATGAGAGAAAGGTTGACATGAGCTGCGACATGTCAGACACAGAGAGAGCAGGCACAGGGGGCAATACGACCTGGCCCCCACCGGGGGGTGCTGGTGAGTCGGGCCGTGTCCGTGGAGGAGGACGGAGGCCTGTGACGTCACGACCCGTGGTGCGCGCGTGCCACACGGTGGTTGGCTCTGGAGCAGGAAGAGCTGTGTGTGTCGTTGTTCTTGCCGTTGTGCTGCTGTAGGCTTTGTAGAGGTTGAACAGTCTAGCCTTGTTGTCGTTTCGGTGAAAGTGGATGCCGTTTTCTTTCAGGAAACGTTGGAGTTGAATGACTGTCCACCTCCGTAGTTCGGGCTCCGTAGTTCGGGCTCCGTAGTTCGGGCTCCGTTTCGGAGCGCGGCTCCGTCCGAGAGGCGTGTCGAGTGCGCCGCTGCGAGTGGCCGGTGGCTGCTAATGAGGCAGGCTGCCGTTGGTGGGGAGATTGGAGCTGGCTGTGCCTGTTGTGGCCCCGGTTGTTTGCACTCGCTGGCGGAGTAGACGAAGCCTGGGACCTGTCTGGAGTTGGAGGTATCTCGTTGGGGGAGCTTGAGTGGGAGCGGTGGCGGCTGGTGTGTGGGACACTGATTGCCGAGCGCACGAGGCTCCGTTCGGATGCTTGGCTTAGATCCGACTGCTGAACCGAGGATGGCGGGTAGCCGATGTCGAAGAGATCTTCATCTGACTCCGGCGGGTTGATCAGCAGTTCGGGATCCATGGTGAGTTGAGGGTTCTCGTAGTAGTGTTTCGCTTGTTTGAACCGTGACGACGCGCGGCGTGAGTCACGGTCTGCCTGTCAGTCCTTGAAAGGATGGAGACAAGCGGTGGCCGGAATGTTTTGCCGGATATAAATAGAGGCGTCTGTGGTTCGAGGCGGAGTTTTAGGCGTGGCCATGCTCCTGAACCTATGTAAACAATTTAACCTCATTTGTTGTGAATATATAAAGTATACATTGCATGCTACACAATGTAAATAGTAAATTTATATACAGGATATATATGTTAAGAGCATATTTATTTGACTAATCAGACAAGTTGAAAATATTTTTACATTTTAACAAAGTTTTACTTTAAGAATTATATCATTTCAAATACACAATATAACAATACTAACGATTTTTAACATGTATTTCATAATTCAAAAGTATCTTTAGAATTTCATGAAAGATTGCTTCTTGTGTTTACATTTAGCACAGTAAGATTTTCTTCCTCTGTATCAATAACGCATCATTTGTACACATGTGTGAAACATACCCTTTTCAGCTGAGCTGTTGTGGCTCTGGATAATGTCTGCAGAGGAAAGACAGATATGTGTAGTGCACCTAAAACAGACCTACTATAACCACATTACAAGGTTTTTGCATTTAATTAAGATTAAGAGGGACAACAAGAAAAGGAGAACAAAAAGACAAGGTAGAAAGATACACATGAAAATGATGTGTCTAATGGCCTCCCCGCCCACATCTGATTCTATTCTTCATATAAGACTACTTCATTTTATAGGCAGGGATATTGTATGTACAAAGTACACCTTTTAATTAATTATGTTAGTTTAATAAAGTAAACTTTAGAATAAATGCTATGTCATATCAGCAAATACATTATTTGTTTCAGCAAATAAGTCTATAACCATATATATTTTTTTGTATTCTTAAGTTTTCTTCATGGAATAATGAACACACCAATATCAGTGTTTTTTTTATGAAAGCAACATAGAGAAGCTAGAACATGCAATAATATAAAGGGTTTCAATCTAGGAATAATAGTTGAACAATCCATTCGTGTATATGAAATGTAATCTGTTCGTCTCAAATGCAAAAATGCAAAAATGCAAAATATGATAAAGGAAAGGTGTACAATTCAGATGGTAAAGTAAGAGCAACCTAGGCTGAGTTATGATTCTTTGCTTAGACAATGGTATCTTTACATCAAACTGTCATATATTTGCTTGTGTTATTGTATAAAACACAGGGAATGAAGGGAATATTAAAGGAATAATCAGTTTTACCCAGACATTTTATTATTTATTCTAGAAATAGATTAAATATTTAAGTCCTCAGGCAACACCACATGGGTATTTTCAATAACATACCAATTACTATGGCCTTTGGTCCACACCCAAACAGCTTCTAAGTCCATTGAACATTAAGCTTATGTAAAACTACCACGGAGACGATGTTCAGGAACTTCATTTTCAATGTAAATGTGTGGACAAGGAGAACAGAGTTTTGGTTTGTAAGTACACAAATGTGGCTGCCAACGCCATTGGTTATTGACCTGTTTGGCTTTTGACCCGTTGTGTCGTCAAACCTTCCCATTGGCCTCAAATACCACCTCATTGTGTTGTGACTTTTAAAGTGCTTGTGTGAACAGGACTTCTATTTGGACAAAGGAAATAAAACATTAAAAAAACAAGTTTATATGTTATAGGCCTCAGACCATTTTATCTATTTATTGTTTGTGCTACATTTCCATCTTGGTTATTCAACGACCCATGATAGCTTTCTTTGTGTTCCTCTCTGGTCTCAGCAGCATAATGTAACATTTGGGACCAAACAGTGCCATCAAGAGGCCAAAACTGGAGGCCAGGATGGCAAATACTTCTACTGCATCTGCATATTTGCCTGGGGAGTTTATGTAAGCAGGAACAAAGGCCACCCACACAGCACAGAAGATCAGCATGCTAAAAGTGATGAGTTTGGCCTCATTGAAGCTATCTGGAAGATTCCTTGCCATAAATGCTAACAGGAAACTAAGTATAGCCAGTAGGCCAATATAACCCATTAACACTGCAAATCCAACTGTGGACCCGACTACACACTCATACACTATTTTGTCATTGTAGTATTGAGTGTTTTTTTGAGGCACTGGTGAGGAAGAGACAAGCCAAGCAGTACAAATCACTGCCTGAATGGATGTAAGAAGCAAAACTGTCCCTCTCTGCAGTCCAGCACCAAACCACTTCAGACTGGCTCCACCTCCTGGCTTGGAGGCCTTGAACACAGCCAGAACCACCATGGTTTTAACAAGAATACAAGAGATACAAAGTACAAAGCTTATCCCAAATGCTGCATGTCTCAATTGACATGTCCACAGTCTGGGATGGCCGATAAACAGCAGTGAACACAGGAAACATAGCTTAAGTGATGCTAAGAGCAGGAAACTCAGTTCTGAATTGTTGGCGCGTACCATGGGTGTGCTACGGTGATGGATAAAGACTCCTAGGACAACAGCACAGATACACGTGCCGAGTAAAGAGGCGGTTGTCAAGCAGATACCAAGAGGCTCTTGATAAGAGAGGAACTCCGTTTCTTTAGGAACACAGTGGTCACGCTGGGGGCTGGACCAGAAGTCCTCTGGACAAATGCTGCACTCCATGGAGTCTGTTAAAATAAGGGAAAAGAGAACACTGACAGTTAATTTGAATGGGCCACTAACGGCCCCTACACACGGCCGCGGGCGTTAACGCTTGCCGGCGGGCGTGTCTGAAGCTCGACCAACAACCAATCACATGAATCTCCCGCCCCTGACACACAAGCAGCGGTTTGATTGGCTAGAGCTTGTACTGGCATATGATGCGATTGACTGACGCCTCCATCGAGGCGTCAAAAGTAGAACATTGCTCTACTTTTGAAGCGAGCAACGCGAGAGAAGCTACGCTTTGCTCCCGCAATGCAGTTCGGCAAATCGTGACGTCACCCCATTCAAAGTGAATGGGCAGAAGCGTTGAAGCATCAACGCCCGCGGCCGTGTGTAGGGGCCGTAATGCCCAAAACGTTATTGCTCGCTATGTATCTAGTAGTGGACATGTGCTTTTTTTACACCTGTGCATCAAGAAAGTGACAAATGTATAATTGTTGGTTTAGGATGTTGTTTTATAATGATACCAACCAGTTTCATTGCTGTACTTTCCCTCAGAACAAGCGACACAGTCATAACAGCAAACAGGCTGTCCCTTTTTTCTGGTCATGCGGCTACCTGGAGAACAGCTCTCACTGCACTTGGACTGGGGTGGCTGTCAGGATTGTAAAAGTTATAGAACAGTTATTCAACACTTTTTGATTGTGTTATTGTGTGTCATAAAGTACCAAGATAAAAAGAAAAAACAATAAACAGGATTAACCTGTTTGAAGAAAAAGCTCCAGAAGATGTTTTCTTCATCAAGTGTGAGTTCTTCACCTTTGGAGGCAGACTTCTTAACAACACCCACATTCTGAACATTTATTTTTCCATCAGGGAGCCACTGCCAGTTTATGATGTCATATATTGGTAAGGCATCACCATTCTCATCAAATGATACTTGATCCCCAAATGTTGTTGTAAAGTTGACCTTTTCCAAGTAATGTATAAGCTACACAGGGATACAACACAGACATACAATTTGAGAAAGTGAGACAAAACATTTACTGTTGTTGATTTTGCATAAGTATTGTGATGTTCCGTATGATATATTGTGGATTTATTTGTCAATTATTCTAGTAAAAACCATCAACCACTGTTGCCATTAAATAATTAAGTTTGTCACAAGAAAAAAAGTGAATTTTATTTTGTCTTGTAACTTCTATGATTAAAGATGTCGTCCTCTACTCAAAGACAATCAGGAGAGTATGTCTTCTTTTCCCCAAATCTATTTCATTAATTAACTCAAGATGAAGCAGGAGATTTAAAAAACTAAACAGGTGTAGTGCAAACTGATATCACACCTGCCATGGCTCCAGTGTTTGCAAAGCAGCACAGCTGTGCCCACTGAAAGGCCCTCTCCCTGGCACACAGCGCAGCATATCATCAAGGGCATATGCCAGGGAATACACAGCCTTGTAGATATTGTATTCTGGCCTGAGGTTTGAAACATCCAAAAACTCAGTCTCCACACTTGCTAGATCTTCCTGCCCAGTGCAAAGAGCTCCTCCAGCTTCCACCCAACCGGCTGGAGGTGGTGCAAATTTACACCGAAATGTGTATTCCCAAAACTGACTTACCTGAAATGTAATTAAAACAAGGAATTAACAGAAATAGCAATTATAATTATGGAATTTACAGACATGATTGTAAGGTAACACTCTTACCATTCTATTTCTATGATTATTGGACTTGTCTGGACTTGTTTTAAGTAGAAAATCCTTAAGCCCAGATATTTCTCCTCGACGGATGGCAATGCCCAGGGTGCCACCCAGGTACGGCATGAAGCGGGGGGTCTGGAGCCCAGTTGCTGTAGTCCAGGCTTCACTGGCCATCCACTGCAGGCCTGTCATATTCTGCCTTACCACCTGTAATTTGTTCTTATTTAATCACATTTTTCAGACTGATGTATACATAATATAATTTACTTACTAGGAATGAATACTTAAAATACTACACATTATATTTAAAACAGATATTTTAGATGGGTAGATTATAAATAGATAGAGATATAGATTGATACTGTAAATACCTCTTCCATTAGTTGAATCATGTGGATCTGATGTGCAAACACAATGACCACACGAGCGGTTGATTTCGTCATTAAATGGACAATCCTCTTAAGTTCAGCTGGGTTGTCACCCCAGGGCAAAATCTCAGAGTAGGCCAGACAACCTCCAATAGACTCAGTTAAGTCAGATTGGAAGGATCGGGCAACATTGCGGCCATAATCATCATCACTGACCAGCAGACCGGCCCAAGTCCAGTCAAAGTGTTTCATAATCTGAATCATAGCACGCACCTAAATAAAAATAGAGCACAGGGATACCTGTTCATGTCTCACAATAAAATAAGAATCGATTTTACCACTACACTTATTTTCTATATCTACGTAGTTTCATTAAGGATACACAATGCCAACACAGTACATTTACACACAATTACAGCTCAGTAAACTCTTTGTAAAACATATGTATCGCATTTCTAGAACATAGTTTGTTTCACCTGGAAAGCATCACTTGGGATTGTTCTGAAGAAGGATGGAAACCTCCGCCTATCACTCAGGCAGGAACATGTGGCAAAGTAACTGACCTATAAAGACATACAGTATTAACAGAAGTGTGACTTTTTTTACTATTACTTCAAGTCAGGGTAAATAAATAAATAATTTCAGCTTTTACAAATGAACTGTTTTAAAATATGCATTAAAAATATAACTTCTACCAAATAAAGCCTGATATTCAATGTAATATTTACCATCCTTTCACTTTTAAGTATAGACATTTGGTGCATCAAAAGAACAGCTAAAACTGAAGACAGGAAACTTACCATGGGCAATTTGAATAAACCTATCACATCAGATGTGGCGATTGAAAATGTTGAAAAGGGATCTCCCACAATCCCAAGGACTGGGGGGGTCCCTAAACAGGTCTCTTGAAGCAGAAACTGCTCTTCTCGACCGCTGGCTAGTGACAATGCAGCACTGAATCCAATTACAAGTGTGGCACAGTTGTCATAAAGACTGTATCCCAGAGACACATTCTGTAGCAGGTTGGGGTTTTTGTTGATCTCATCAATAGCATAGGCCATGGTCATGGCATGTCTAAACCCTGGAGGGTCAAAACTAACGAAAACATTTCTAGATTAACCACTTGAAAAATCAATATAAATATATATATATAATTATCGGTAAATGGTGTCTACTTCATGTGCTTGAAACTTACCCTTGGCAGCTGACCTGATTTGGCTCTGACGTGAACGTCGGCTCATGGAAGACAGAGGTGTAGTGGACCTCAAACAGACCACCGAGGATCACATCACCAGCCTTGTGCATATCATTAAAATTAAACTGTTTGATTAATTTACAGGAGGAGAAAAGAGAGGAAGACTCAGACAAGAACCAAATCAAGAACAGAAATGTCTCTAGAAATGCCCCCATAATGGCCCTCCTTCCTACACCCATTTATTGGCTTCATGCAATGTTACTTACTTTTATAAGTAGGGCTAAGTCATGTCCTTTGCTGGTTTTCGTCATAGTTTCACACCGCCCATTGGGGCACAGGCAGTACTGTAAGGGCAGGGCATACATATCAAACCAGATTTACAGGCAATGTGATGATGACATTATTTATTTGCTGTATTTTCTGTTAATTTCTTTGTCCGAGGTGCTTAATTTGTTTGTTATTTTGAAGTTAGAGTGCAACCTAAAACTCTGTAAAATGTTGCTGAATGGAACAACTGATAAATCATCTTTACAACTTGAATACATGTAGAGGAAAATACAGTAAAAGTAAACAGGAATAAAGAAATATAACAGAGATAGCAATTATTTTCCAGCTCCGGATCAACCCAGAATAGTCGATTACTCGAGGATTGGATCTTAATGTACCAGTTACACTGTTGCTTTATAGCAAGAGTAGGAAAATATTGTTTTGAAACAGACACTCATTCCATTCAGGCTATGGTGTGGATGAATATCTGATTTGAACTCTCTCTGTGATGTGTATATCTTTTAGTCTTTGGATTGCTCGGGTTGTTTGGAATTGGGGCCAAAAGTTTTATATTGTAGAGCCGATTGAATTGGAGTCGGAGGCGGTGTGTTAAGTATGGAACTCAACACTTTATTTTCCATTAGGTTACAGACAAAAGAATATACTTGCTACATGCTACCGTGAAGCTGGAATGCTAACAACAACAACGACCGGAACAAGGTACCACCCACTAACTGGTCCGTGGTGCAACACACTATATATGAATAGGTGAATTATGTCCCGTAATGTTCCACCACACAAGCCCGCCCAGAATTCACCCATACACAAAGTCTGTGCGGCGGGGAGGAACGACAAGCCAACTACCACGACTCCGGAGAACAGGAGCCATAGAGGCGACCCCTGCAGGGGCGGCCGATGGGAGCGGTGGGACCGGAACTGCAGGCCCCAGGTCGGTGACAGGGGTCAAGGTCGGGGGGGTGGCCCCGTCGCGGAGGCCATGCCAGCAGCCGGCTGGTGCAAGTCCAGGTGAGCATCCTTCACCCGGTCCACCGAGACGTGCTCGTCCCTGCCACTCAGGACCACCAAGTGCTTGCCCCCGTGTTCCAAGACTCGGAAAGGCCCGTCATAAGGGGGCTGCAGGGGGCTTGTATGAGCGTCGTGCCGGATGAACACGTGCTCCGCCTCACAGGAACCCGGGACACCAGAGTGCCGTGCTGAGCAGTGGGGATCGGAGCAAAGGTCTTAGCACCGTCCTGCAGGAAAGCTTGCTGGGCTGTCGCAGACCAGGGGGATGTGTTGGGGAGGAAATTCCCTGGAACCTGCAGCGGCTTCATGGAGCGATGGAAACGCTCGCAGAGGCCGTTGGCCTGAGGGTGATAAGCGGTTGTCCGGTGGAGCTTAACCCCCAAACCCCCGGCCACGTCGTTCCAGAGCTCGGGCATGAACTGCGTACCACGGTCTGAGGAAATGTCCGAAGGGGTGCCGAAACAGGACACCCAGGTTGCAATGAAAGCCTGGGCTATGTCAGCTGCCGCTGTCGTCGCGAGTGGGATCGTCTCTGGCCAGCGGGTTGTCCTGTCCACCATAGTCAGGAGGTAGGTGAAACCTTGGGAGGAGGGTAATGGGCCAACCAGATCGATGTTGACGTGGTCAAACCTCCTCTCAGGCACGAGGAATTGCTCCAGGGGGGCCTTCGTGTGGCGGTGCACCTTAGCACGCTGGCAAGCCACGCACGTGCCGGCCCATGCCCTCACGTCCTTTTTGAGCCCCCGCCAGACGAACTTCAGGAGATCAACCTCAGCCTCCGCCGTCCAGCTGATCTCCTGGATGGGGGCCTTACCCTTCAATGCCTCATACAGCGGACGCATAATGTGGGCGGCGCGGGCGATGAAACGGTGGTAAAAGGTCACCATCCTGAGGAACTCACGGAGCGACCGGGCCGTGTGTGGGCGAAGAAACGCTGCGACAGCCTCAACCTTCGCCGGCAGGGGTGCAGCCCCGCCCTTGGTGATGCAGTGCCCAAGGAAGTCAATGTCGGACAGCCCAAACAGACACTTTGCAGGGTTGATCATCAACCTGTGTTGGCTGAGCCTCCTCAAAAGGGCCCGGAGGTGGGACAGATGTTCTTCCTCAGATGTGCTGGCGACGAGTATGTCAACCAGGTAGATGAACACAAACGGCATGTCTCGCAGCACCAAATCCATCAGGCCAGTGTTTCCGCCAGACCAGGGCTGAGAGGGCGTCCACCCAAGCCCCCAGGAAGTGCACCGGACTCTGAGGAAAATATTCGTTGTAGCCAAACGGCGGTACTATACTTCCGTATCAGTCGCTGGGCCCGGAAATACTTGTTCCCATTGACTAACATTGGGAAAGAGACGTCTGTAAATCGTTGGATAATATTTTTTAAACTAAATAAACTACCCAGTATGAACATTTGTATAGCCCTTATTAAAAACATTCGGTCCTCAAGTTGTAAAATGTGCTAATAACGTTATTCTGAGAGTTATTTTCCTCTGCATTATGAACGCGGATCTAACCCACGGGGCCGCGCTACCCGGCACGTTCATGTGACGTGTTCAGTACTACATGAGTTTTACCTTTACCCATGGATGCACTTTAAGAACGGATTATATGATTATATGAATACTTTCGTGACGTTTCGCTCTCTCAAAAGTTGGGCCATTTTGTCTTCATGCCCCAATGAGCAACTCTCATAGGAATGAACGAGGCCCCGCCTCCCACGCTGTATCCTGTTCTTATTATACATCCATGACGTGACGTAATGTTGTGTCATGTGACTTGCATTTTTAATTGAGCCCCCCCTTATAGATAATATCTCTTTACGTTAGTGATGGGAATTACGGCTCTTTTTAGTGAGCCGGATCATTTGGCTCAGAAGAAGAGCCGGCTCTTTTGACCACAGTTTACCACAGAGCGTGCTCCACCGCTCATCGCGTCCAAATCGCGCACGTTGTTGTCCTGTGGCAGGCACCGTGGGTCCAAGATCTGAAAAGCTGAAAAGAGGCCGATGTCGGGGAAACATTCTCAATACTCCGAAAAGAATCCCATCAGGCTCCTTTGCCCCTCCAACAGAGGGATGTCCTTGTCCTTTTTCCTTTTCGTCATTTTTTTTTGGACGCCCTCGGCTCGAGTTCAAGGCGTTCCGAGTTGAATAAGGCCCCCCTGTCGGAAACACTGCATCAGGCGCTGGAATGTTTGAGCGGCGTTCTTGAGCCCAAAAGGCATCCGCAGGATCTCAAACAACCCAAATGGCGCAATCACTGCAGTTTTGGGAATGTCCAGGGGTTGCACGGGCACGGGTGGTATCCACACACAAATGCGAGCTTACCCGCCAGGTGCGCCGAAAAGTCGGCAATGTGCGGCACCGGGTTGCGGTCGGGTGTCATGGCGTCGTTGAGGCGGCAGTAGTCCCCACATGGGCGTCAACCACCATTAGGCTTGGGGGCAATGTGCAGAGGAGATGCCTAAGGACTGTCAGACCGGCGGATGATACCCAAGTGTTCCATGGTTAAGAACTCCGCCTTCGCTACTGCGAGTTTGGAAGGGTTCAACCGCCGGGCCCTGGCATAGACTGGGGGTCCCTCAGTGGTGACGTGGTGCTCCACCCCATGCTTGGTGGTGGGCGCAGAGAAGGTGGGCAGCGTCAGGTCTGAGAACTCGGCCAACAACACGAGGTACTTGTCAGGTCTAACAGTGAGTTGTACGCCACCTTGCCAACCGTACACACAAGGGAGGAAAACGTCAAGGCATCAACCAAGCGTTTGTTTCTAACGTCGACCAGGAGCACACAAAGAAATCTGCCTCGAGGAGGGGAAAATAAATGTCTGCTGCCCCCCAACACATAAACACATAGGCCTCATGCCATATGTGCGGATGGGGCTGCCATTAGCTGTCGTCAACTGCGATCCATTCCCCCCCCGACGGCGTGGAGCTCCCCAGCGCCGCCACCACGTGAAAATACTTCAGGTCCTCGTCACGGACCTGACGGCCGGCAAAGTGCTCCTCCACGTGTGCGAACCATGTCGTAGTAGAGAACTCCACACTTTATTTCCCATTAGGTTACAGACAAAAGAACATACTTGCTACGTGCTACCGTGAAGCTGGAATGCTAACACCAACAACGACTGGAACAAGGTACCACCCACTAACTGGTCTGTGGTGCAACACACTATCATGGTGAATTATTTCCCGTAATGTTCCACCACAATATATATATATATATTGGCATAGGCAGTATAGGCGAATGCTAAGGTTGCATCCATCGATTGGGGGCGCCGAAAATTGGTGGGGGAGGAACATTATTAAATAATACTATTAACGGGAGAAAGACAAAGGTACAGTAACGTTAATGTGATGATTAATCAAAAGTCAATTGAAATGTAGTTACCGTTGATGGAACAGAGTGTTCACTTGCTAGCTTACTTTTATAAAATAGCAAGGTTGTTTGTTTGCTAATCAGTAGTTATATTTATTGTTAACGTCAATTAACGTTACTCCCACCCAACCTGTTAAGCCCCAAGGACCCCCTCGGCGGGTCCTTTCTTTCACGACACTGTGTCTCAGGGGATCTTAATATTTAAGAACCTATTAATGTGTTATACCAGATTAACGGGAATAATCTCAGCTAACTGACGATACAAACCATTTTTACCAAAACAAAACACAAGTGTCAAGGGGAGAACTCAGAGGCATGAACTCAAATGCACAACTCAGACTCAGACTCGGGTGGTATTCAAAAATAAAGACTTTACTGGGATTTACACAGTAACAAAACAATAAACACAAAATCACTCTTCTGAGGAAAAACTATGTCCGAGACATGACAAGTCTCATAAGAAGCATCTAAATGACCCCTGAGCGAAAAACGCACTTTGGCACAGAACTCAAGATATAAGATACCCTTATTACTTATCGTAGCTGCACATACAAAATATCCGATTAAAGCTGAGGTTCCACAGATTATTTAGGTATATAGTATCATCACTGAGTGATCTGAACTCGCGACAAGGGAAGCAAACACAGACATCACAACACGTACCTTTAAGGAGCTTTTACGGGAGATCGTCTCACTGTAGCTGTCGATCTGATCGATAAGACTTGTCTTGTCATTGTGTCATTTTTGCTTTTTTTTTTAGAAGTCACATAAAGCCTAAAAAAGATGGGGAGCAATGAGCAAAAAAACATACATGAAACAAGACTATTTCTAATATTCCCCCCACCTCCTTTTCTGAAAATCAAATACTGAACCTAGAGAAAATATAAAACATGTACAGTATATTGGCCATTTAATGACATATCTGGCTTGTCAGGGCCAGTTCTGCTGTGATGGCTTTAGATCAGGGTATTTGGGCATCCATCCAAACAGCATGACTGATGATTATTTGAAGAAAAGCTACATATAAAATATAGAATAGAAGAAATACATCTTGGCAGCGCTGGACATGGCAGTGCAGTGACGTATGGTAGAAGGAGGGAAGCATAGTCTGGAAATCTTTATAAACCATTGAGAACACACAGTTTGCCACCTTGACGACAGTTGATGATGGAGATGTCTCTTATTGGTCTGATACTGTCTATACGTTTGTGTGAGCTGAACTCAGCTGTTGTTTTGAATAGTTATGGGGATGGCTCTGAAGCTTCACCTGTTACATGTAAGCTACAAGGTACCACTCGTCAACCTGCATTCTCTATGGACGGTGACTATGTCATTGGGGGTGTTTTCTCCATTCACTATTACATGCACACAGTGAAGCATAACTACACCACCATGCCCGAGCCACTAAGCTGCACAGGGAGGTTAGTACAGGGATATTTTGGCTAGACTGTGGGGATGTACAGTATATTGATGTTTATATTGTGAATGTGTGTTGCCATGTAGTTACATGTAACAAAATGTGGATTTGCTTTCTCTTTCATCAAAATGTATAGTTTAACTGATTTATATACATTTCACAATTTTTAAAGAGAGATATGTGTAATTTAGGATTAAATTGACCATTAAACAATTCAGCCAAGTTATTGTGCATTTTGGATATCAAGTGTTTGGGATTTTGACTATTTTATGTGTATGTTATGTGTTTATGTGAACCAATACACATAAACACATAACATACACATAAAATAGTC
>CALSBZ010000140.1:337151-385731 GCA_943591055.1 Gobionotothen gibberifrons | reverse complement strand
GTGTGTGTGTGTGTGTGTGTGTGTGTGTGTGTGTGTCAGTCAAAGGTTCTCCCCCTCTTACTGGAATCGACGTCTCTTCACATCGATGGTCAGGAGGTTTGATGTTGCAGCCAGATGCAAGCTTCTAATCCCGCCCACAGCGCTGCCTTCATGGGACCGGACAGCCAGAGCAGAGCGTATTGATTGGTTCTGCCTTTGTGGTGCCCTTCAGCATGCATGTCCTCATATTGACCGACACCTTGAACGTCTCCCCCCACCTCAGATTATGATGATAAGGCCAGAAAGGAAGCTGACAACAAGAATCTATCTTCAGCATGTGATTCTGTCGAAATAAAGTGTTTCTGTGTTTATTAGTACGACCTGACCAAGCAGCAAAATGGTTTCAAGATCACTCTTAAGACGCTGGAGGACAGCCTGTTGTCCCGTCTGTCCTTGGCTTCAGGGAATTTCTTGGGAGACACAGAGCTGGTGGAAAACCTGGAGACGACCAAACGCACCGCCGGCGAGATTGAAGAGAAGGTTTTTATTTTAACTTAACAACTCTATTTCCTTTATTTATTATAACTTTGTCACTCCTATTAACTCTTTAGAGTAAAGTGAATACAAATGGTGTCTAAACTGCTAAACATATATGCAGGGGCAGATTGGAAGACTTGCTGAGCAAAGCGAATAGCCGCTAATTCGCAGCAGACTGCGTGAATGACGTGAATGCGCAGCACAAATGACGCGAGTGACACACATTTTGCACCATATCCGTGAGAGTTAAAAATGTACGACAAATTGATATGACACTGTCTCGCAAAAGCCAATCATCATTTGTCACTGTCATACGGATGTAGAATCAGAAGAAAAAAATGGCAGAGCACTACAGTACCTCCGAGACCTGACAAAAATCACTATTGATGTGTTCAACCATAGACTTTCTATGGAACTTTGAATCAAACCGTGTCCATTGTTCACATGTGTCATTCTCTATACATGTGTTTCTTTTTGTCGGTGGCAAAACATAACAAACGTCCCAACAACACATTAGATCAGTCTATCCATGATCCCTTACAGCAGCATCAGACTCTCACTGACGGCTACCATTTACCATCATTTTCATTTGACTGTTATTTAGGATATTTCTCTATTTTCCCATTTTCTGGTTTCAAAAGTTAATCTATAATATTTTATATTGAAGCCTATAATATTTATTTTTACAAGATCAAATAACCACGCATATAACAATTCACGGTATTTATTTTAGCGCTTTTCCAAGCGTCAAAGCATGTATTATATATGATATTACATATATTAGACATGTAGTACATTGAATACTGTGGACAATACCCACAGGAGCAAAGTAGAACACAACAGCCCTAATGTAGCATATAGTCTTGCTTTACATTTACACAGATATTTTAAGAGGGTAGTCTGTTTATAACCTTATTATAAAATATTTGTGATTTAAAATGCAAATATGTTAACCACGAACCCCTGTTAGTTTACAACTGGTGATCTCCATGTATTAACTGTTAAAAGAGTAGTGAGTGTGAACCACTGTCTGTCACCGCCTCTTTCTGCTGCGTCTTCCTGTTGGTCAGCACATTAGATCAGTGAGAGGAGGACAGCGCTGTGATTGGTTGATGTGAGTGTGCCTCCTATCAGTGAGGAGATGCCTTGCAGGTGTTCAGTCTTAGACATTATAACCCAAAAAAAAGATAAACGGCTCATAATTAACGTGTTCCACGGAGTGTGAGAACATTTTGGCTGGAACAGTGAAATAGCTCTGAGGGTGTTTATTCGGATGGTGCACAATATCACCATTAGCTGAGTGTATACATACGTATCTTAGATGTATGCCTGTGTGTATAAGTATGACTCAGTGTGTGTTTGAACTCTCTTTACTGCAGGTAAAAGAAGCCAAGGTGACAGGCCAGGATCAACGAGGCCCGGGAGCTCTACAGACCAGCGGCAGCTCGGGCTTCCTTATTGTACTTCATAATGAATGACCTCAATCAAATTCAGCCCATGTACCAGTTCTCTCTCAAGGTAGCCTGTCTGTTGACATGCCATGTTTCCACCCCCTCCGAGACCCCTCTTTACACTCACTTCTCCGTTCTTCCCCTCCTTCTTCCATTTGCTCCTTGTGTGTTATGCTCTTTGCTCTGCTTTTATTGTGTTTGCTGCTCCCTAATGTTATGGGGGTTATGTAGTAGAGCATGATGTCTTCCATGTTGTCAGCCAGCGTCGCTGAGAGGAGGCAGCCTGAGATATGGTTTGCAATCACTCCGACTCTGCAGTTAAAGTTGAAGTTATTTCCAACATAATCAAATGAAAACACATTCAGACAGCATATACCTTTGACCTTGAAAATCAAATGA
Source organism: Gobionotothen gibberifrons (assembly GCA_943591055.1). NCBI lineage: Eukaryota > Metazoa > Chordata > Actinopteri > Perciformes > Nototheniidae > Gobionotothen > Gobionotothen gibberifrons. The sequence goes on along the minus strand of CALSBZ010000140.1, from coordinate 383,365 downwards.
AACCCATTATAATGTGTTCTTCAGAGCAAAGTGTGACACAGTCTATGATTACTGACAACTATTGTTCTAAAGTTTCACTGTACTGTTGTTACGGCTATCAATTCTTACATGGATTACAGTTCTAGAACCTTTGATTCATATTTAGATGTGTAGATCTCACAGCACACTGCATAATTTCTGCTGTAGTAACCACAAGTAAAATGGGTCAGCTTAAATTGCATGCAATTATTTTAAGCTACACTTCATCTGTAAGCTGCATGTGTGGAGAATATTCTGCTTGATGTTAGTAGATACTCTGTACAGCACACTGTGTAAATGCTAATGAAGGAACATGTCACAGTGTGCTTACTGATCTGTGACTATGGCACAGAGGAAGAAGATTTTGGTCAGGTTTTGGTCTTTTAAAGGACCCAGAAATGAGTCAGCATTTTAAAGTAGGCATTTCAAAGCATGAAAACACAATCAGGGATACTTGCATGAATTCTTAGCATGTTTCAGTGGATCACAGTGAAGGGCTTTCTACTGTGCACACGGCCAAACTAACATTGATGAATTCATCTTATTCCTATTATTGTGATATTAAGATAAAGAACAACTGTCCAATATGAGCAAGTCACTGAGTAATATTGATCATTAGTTTCTATTTGGTAGACCCTAACTGTGTATCCAGCTTCATGTCAGAGTGTGATCCAGTGTGTGTGTGCAGGCCTTCAGGGTGGTGTTCCAGAGAGTGGTTCTGAGGGCGGAGCCGGGCGAGGCTCTGAAGCAGCGGCTGTCCAACCTAACAGACAGCATCACCTCCTCAGTGTTCCAGTATACCACCAGAGGCCTGTTTGAGTGTGACAAGCTCACGCACAGCGCTCAGCTCACCTTCCAGGTATAGAGAAGGATGTCATCTTCTGCATGGTTGGTTTTCAGAACAAGCCTTCCATTGAATCAGGAGCTCCTGAGACCAGCGCCTGTTTGGATCTAATCAAGTGAAATTGAAATGTGGTTTGTACTGAAATAGAACAATTCCAAGTCCTTGCTGTTTGTTGTGTCCCCAGGTCCTGCTGATGAATAAAGAAAAAAATCCTGCAGAGCTGGACTTCCTCCTGAGATACCCTGTCCAACCAGCTGTGATATCACCGCTGGATTTCCTCTCCAACCACTCATGGGTGGGGCTCAAGGTACAGAGAGACACAGATGAATATTGAAATATAATGTTATGAAATGCAAAGAGGTATGACCTGGGACCTCAATTATAAATGTGGTGTACGCTCAAAAGATGGCGTACACCAAGTTATAAGAAATCTTAGCGATTTATAAAAAACAAACTTGACGGGAAAGTTAGTTTTTTATTTTGGACCCTTTGGCAGGAAATGCCGTAACTGTATGTAACAACAGTTTCAAATCAGCATCTCTTAGACAAAAAATAAAATTAATAACTAAAATAAAATATCTTTAATTGTGTTTTTTGTAAAGCTCTTTTAGTTTTAAACCTGATGTTTATAAGCTTCTTAGTTTTTGCAACAGTCTTTTGTGTGTGTAAAATATGTACATATGTGTAATTCGTGGCACAATTCAAACGGGATCGAAAGATAATCTTTCTCTCCCCATTGACTTCAATGCATAATTTTTCAGAAATAAGGTCCCATGGGGCGGAAGTAGATGGGCGGGACTTCGCCACTCTATTGGAACTAGAAGACGACAGCCTGTGTCGTCTTATAAGTGTAGAAACTCCGGTGAGTTGAGGCTGTTAGCTCCTTGTTATCACTGAAGGGCTAGCCTGCTAATATGACAATGACAGTCCGTTTTTGTTGTTTATTATAAGATACATTTCATTTAAAAACCAATCGGGGTTATGAAAGTGAAGTCTAAGGTTTTTGATGTACTTTGGTGCATTTGGTATCATTGTTAAACCAGGGCTGCCAACACTCAGGCATTGAGTAAAAAGGTGTGTAAATAATACTAAAATCAATGAGTTCTTCATCTGAACTTTACATAGTACATAACTCATATAAAAAATACAGTCAAAATGGAATGGTTCAATAACCTCAACTTTATAAAAATACAAAAATACTTTGATGGTGCTCAAACATAGAAGTTTTCCCTTGTGCATAACTTCTAGTGTTAACATTCAATATCATTCCCAAAAATAGCAGCATGGCTTGGTATTGGAACATTTCTTTCTCCCTCCTTTCACAGAAACCGTTCCCTCAGTGTTAAGGCACTTGTTTTTACAAAGTGTTATAGAAACAAAGTATTTCTGAATAGTGCAAAGTAATTTGAAATGGATTCACTCCATCTTAGCATTGTGGCTTGTTCGCTTTTCACATGATTTGGACAATCTCATCATCTACATCCATCTCTGTTTCTGGGGGTAGGTTGTCTTATTCTGCTAGCATTTGTAACTGTTACCTCTTGAGAAATGTACCCTTCTTTCTATCATACCTTTTAAGGTATGAAAGTAATATGTTCTCTAGAAGAGGCCGTCGTAATCAATTGGTACCTTAGGACATGGAATGCAACTGCAACCTCTAGCCCTCCCCTTAGTGTCCCTATGCTATCCTTGTATTAACCACATAAAAACATCACTGGCTGTGCTAGTGCAGAGGTACCAGTCCAATCCTGTGACAAGACTAAATACTAGGTTTTGGTTCCTCGATATCACCAAACATCTACTCTGGCATTCCAGACAGTCATTTCTGGGAGAAGATTTTGGTCAGTTACAACAGTTGCAGAATTTCATCATTTGAAAGTTCCTACTTCAGTACCTTTGGTGGTCTGTGCTAATGCAGTGATAAAGTCCCTGAAATGGTGTGAACACCAGTGTAATATCACTAACTCATCATACTAATCACTAACTCATTATACTAATGTATCTTCAGTTCTGAGCTACTTAAAGAACTATGCTAAATCCCTTTAACAGTGTGTGTAACCTTGGGTGCCCGAGCATGTGATAATTACTCCCTCCTTTATCAAGGATCTTAAAAAACAGAAGTCATTTGGCTTGGTTTGTAGTTCAATTTAGGAATTTTTGCTTATGGCGGATATGTTTCTACTTTAAATAACATCTCTAAATGTCAGGTCATCTGGTTAAATGGATGACCATTAAGAGGTGGTGGCACTTGTCTTTTAAAACTCATAATCTGGTGCCGTGCGCTCCCTGTGAAGCTGCAAGTAAGATTTAGAACATCTGCAGGGTGAGTTGAGCGACTCCTTCTCCCTGATGGATATTGGTTCTCAAAAATATGCACCATTACAATGAGTGATCCGAGGCCCCGCATGTATTACTCCCAATTATATTACTTTAAAAATGTGCAATCTCTCTTTGCCCGGTTTCTTTTTAAAACTCTACATCTTGGACGACAAACAAATGTTACTTCCCCCTTAAACGTTCTCCTCTGGTAATAACTATGCTACAGTGGTGAAATCAATACTCTAGATTGGAATACTATCTTTGGCTTGGTACTAGCTCTACCTTTAACATTTCTCCATACAAATAGAGATGTGTCTGCTTTCATAGAGTGGTTACTAAAACTATCCTTTTAAACTGTAGATCTATATTGTAAAAAAATTAAATCTTCCCCAAATTCACACATGAATAAGAATCTCTAAAAGAATAATTTGTTTATATTATGAAAAGATTGAATAATATGTTTTACCCTCAGTGTGTTTTAGGATTATTCTCTCATTTTACTTTAATAGTTTCCTCTTTAATACATGTGTTTATGTGTAAACTCACTCCCGTTTTCCTTCTCTCCCCCTCTGGTCGTCAAGCCACGACCCCCTCACGTTCTGCTGGCCCCTGACAACTCCTCCGCCCTGTCTTCTTGAATCCTTCTGCTGCAACTCTCTTCAGTGGCCCAACTGCTTTGCCTGTACAGTCTCTTCGCTGTTGCATGGAGGGCGTATTCTGCTCTCATGTCTTGTGCAAAGTCTCGTAGCTCAGCTTGCAACTTTATGTCCTGTCTTAAGGGACCGATGAGATTATACCTCTTTCAGCATGCTGTTTTGGTCCTGGATTCCTCAGGTCGTTGTTGGTTCAGCTCGGGTTTTCTGTCTGTTCGATGGAGGAGGAGTCTCCTGTGGTGATGTCATTTGTCTGCTGGAGATGGGGTCGTAGCAGTCTTTCAGGCAGAGAAAGGGAGAGAGAGAGAGAGATCTCGGGACGCATTATCTATAGCTTATTCTAACACACTGAGGCAAAATAAATCCAATCCTTTCCACTCAATTCTCTTAATAATACTACCTGTCTTAGATGTTAAACGCACTCTAAACACAATCAATGTCTACTAATAATTTTACCATATCCCAAAACATTGCTTTCACCCACTGTAACATGTTTACCCCAAATACTCTTTGAGGAAACCATTTTCTTCTATATACTGAAATACCTACATGCTTCGAGCACCTCATATTTCACACACTATAAAAGAGCGTCCCCATATTTCCTCCATCATTTTAAATCTCACTGTTATTTAGAACATATGTCACTTTTGTGACTGGACATATCTGTGCAATGTCGCCACAATCTGCTGGGGAATCTTGTTCATAGAGTTTGTGCGTACAAAGCTGTACTTGTGGGTTGGTAGCCTGTTTCTACTGTAGTAATTCTCAATAATTTTGCTCAGATAGGTCACCGATCGGTTGTTCATAACTTATCAGGGGGTGTTATGGTACAGTCTAAAACATGGATCCCGTGCATTTGGTGATTCCCCTAATCTGTAAATCCCCATCACTTACATATCCCGATCACTTACATGATATTGTACTCCCCTTCCAACCAGAAAGGTGCTAACTGTAATGAGGATAATAAACAATGCTATTCTGACTCTTATCCCTAGTGGACCCCACAATTGCTTTGGCTTTGTTCTCGACATAATCTCTATTTTCTCCATGGTTGTGCCAGTTACAGAATTCAAATTATGAGTACAAAAATAACTTATTCTAAAATTGGACTATTTTTCAGGTGTAAAACAAAAAAATTGGTTTTCACTTTAGTGTACTAACTATACAAATCTAAAGACAATTCATCTTTTGAGCTGTTTCTATCTTATTCTTATTTCTATTTATTGTTTTGTTCCAGCTCTGTCAAATCAGTCCTAAGTCCTAACTTCCAATAACTTCCTGGAAGGTGCCAGTGAAGGGTGACTGTGTGAGGTGGTGTCAATTTTCTCCTTTTATCTTTACCTTTAAACCGGAGTGCATGTGAAGTTCGTTACAACTTCTCACGGTTCCGACCACCGGGATCAATCTCACTGTCTTTTGTGAACTTTCACCCTCACCCAATCACCTGGCCGAACAGGAGTCTCTTTTGGTGTCTCGTCTGGTATCTTTGCAGTTCTCTGAACCTGTGTAGACAAGACTTGGATAATATTACTCAGAGCCCTGACACTTCAATTTGTCTGATATCCAAAGCTGGACCACTCCCTCCTTGGAGAAGGCCCAAACCTCGGCATACCTTTTGTTGTTAAACACTTGTTATTATTTATTAACTACTACGTCACTGAAATCAACATAACATATCTGCATAATCATGACACTCCCTCCTTTGAGCATAACATGCTCAATTAATATTGCAATGATTACCCTATTATGAACAGAACATGTAAAACCCATAACGTTCTATTAAATAAATATAACTTCGCCGTGTACCCTTAAGGCGTACAAAAATATCATACGATGTATGGTATAAAAACATATTCGCTAAAAACCTGCCATTAGTACAAAAAATAGTTTACTTGTTTCAATAACGGCTTTAGTCAGGTTCAGGTTCAGGTTATTTATTTGTACCCGTAGGTAGATTCTGTTTGCAGAGAAAAAGACAAGGGTTCCATCCTGACACTAAAAACAAACACAAACAGACACATCTCTAATAAAAGGACTAGTAAAAGTACAAGTATACCCTGCTCAACCAAATCTCAAAATATTTAAGAAACATTTTAAGAAGGAAACCACTAGTACAAACATGGACATTCAAAATTCACAATTAAATAAATAAATAATCTGTGTGACGCTCCTATGATTTGTTAATTTGTGCAATAGCTGCTGGGATAAAACTGTTTTTCTTTTATACCGCTTCGTTCTACTTCTTGGGACAAGTAACCTCCGGCCCGAAGGAAGAAGCTTGAATTCTGAGTGCAGAGGGTGGGAGTCATCGTCTAATATGGAGCTGGATAACTGCTGTAACTGCCTGAGGTACAGGGTCTCCAGGTTTAGCTGTGGCTCACCAATCAGTCTGCTGGACCACTTTATGATCTGACTCAGAGAGTTTCTGCTCTTTAAAGTCAGGTTACCAAACCATGACATTAGTGAAAAAGACAGAATTGACTCGATAAAAGCACGATAAAACATAATCATCATGGTTTTGTCAATGTTAAAATAGGACAGTTTCCTAAGACAGTACAAACGCTGGTGCCCCCTTTTGCACACAGCTTCACAGTTTGGATCAGAGCTCAATTTTGAGTCAATAATTGTCCCGAGATATTGGTATGATTGCACAAATTCTACTTTCTGATTCTGGATTGTTAAGACTTCATGTATGTGGGGATGTCTTCTAAAATCAATGATCATGTCCTTGGTTTTGCTTATGTTCAGTTGTAGATAGGACTCCTCACACCACCTGACAAAGTCGTCAATGACAGGGCCGTGGCTGGTCTCATTGTCCTCGAGCCTACTAACAATTACAGAGTCATCTGCATACTTTAAAATAGTCCTATTTTCCCACCTACTTTGACACATATTAGTGTAAAGTATAAATAATAGTGGTGAAAGGACACATCCTTGTGGGGAGCCGGTGGAGGAGCTGACTTGATCAGATAAGGTCCCATTCACCCTCACTCTTTGTGTCCTATTGGTTAAAAAATCAAGAATCCAGCCCATAAGATTATTGCTTATTTCAAATTGTTCTAAAAGTCTGACAATTAGAATATGAGGTTGAATTGTGTTGAAAGCAGAGGAAAAATCAACAAATAAAAGTCTAGCATGAGATCCATTTCCCTCCAAGTGTTTAAAAAGTAAGTTAAGTAAGGTGACCGTGGCATCCTCCACTCCTCTGTGTGGCCTGTAAGCAAACTGCATGGGATCGAGTGCATGCTCAGTCTTCCGTAAGATTTCTGCTCTGACTAGTGTTTCCAATGTCTTCATTAGAATTGATGTAAGTGCAACTGGTCTAAAATCATTAAGAGTTTTGGGGCCTCTGGATTTGGGAACAGGGACTACCACAGCATCCTTCCAAACCTTTGGCACATGCTGTGTCTGTAAAGACATATTAAAAATGTAGTGGAACACAGGGCTAAGTTCTTTAGCGCAAAGTTTAAGTAAACGGCCGCAGATGTTGTCAGGTCCATGACTCTTATTTATTTTTACTAAACGGAAGGCCTTTTCCACTTCCCTCTGATCTATGTTAAAATGCTTATTGTCTTCAAGTTTAAGCTTCAGTTCAGATATATTATTACTGAAATCAAAATGTGTCAAATCGAGAAAAAAAGTGATTTAGGGCATTTGCAAACTCAACATCTGAATTAAAGCCATCCAGAGTCACATGACAGCTCTTTGTTTCCCGGAGGCCTGTTATGGTTTTCATGCTACTCCAGACTGAGCCAAGGTTGTTTGCAGCCATTTTGTTTTGTAGTTCAGATTTAAAATTCTGTTTAGCTTTCAGAATTTCTATTTTAAGTTCCCTATTAGCATCATGCAGATCAGAGGCACTTCCCTGTTTAAAAGCTTGTTTCTTTTTCTGAATGCTGGACTTAACTGCCTTGGTCACCCACGGTTTGTTATTAGGGTATATTTTAACTTGCTTACACGGAATAATCATGTCTTTACAAAAGGCTGTATATGAGCATGTTACATCAACAAGTTCATCCAAGTCGGCACCACAAGACTCTTTGAACATATCCCAATCAGTGCAGTCATAACATTCCTGCAAACAGGCTACAGATTCTTCTGTCCAGACATTTATGTCCTTTGTCAATGTTTTCTCTCGCTTCAAAACTGTTTTGTATATGGGCATTAAATGCACACAGTTATGATCAGCAGAGCCCAGTGGGGGTAATGGGACTGACTTATAGGCTTCCTTTACTGACCCATAACACAGGTCTAATGTTTTATCCCGCTTGGTTGGACAGGAGACATATTGATAAAAGTTAGTGAGTGTCTTTTTAAGGATCACATGGTTAAAATCCCCAAGTATAAAGTTTGGTGCGTCAGGTGAAATTGACTGCAGTTTTTGCACCAAATCAAAAATAGTGCTGGAGGCAGAGGTGGCATTTGCCCTGGGATGGATGTACACTATTGTTATAAAAACTTGGGGAAACTCACGGGGCAGGTAGAAGGGACTCAATGAAACAGATAAAAGTTCAACATCTGGGGTGCAAATGCGTTCTCTGACAGTCACAGAGCTACAGTACTGTTTGTTTACGTACAAACATACTCCGCCCCCTTGAGTTCCTGAGCTTGAATTGTTGGAGGTGTTTGACCTGCCTTTTGTGGTTCTATGGCCATCTCTGAGAACTTCCCCTCCCATCCCCTTTCATCTGGTATGTCGGGAGGAGAGTCTTCGGTCAGGCTTGGATACTGCCTTGGAGTTTGGATAGCTGGAGCGGCTTCTGTTATTCCTGCTATGTCTTCCCTCCTTGGTAGGTCTGCTTCTTGGACCACAAGAAGTCTGTCTGCCGGCCCAATACCGACGTATTTTAGATGATGTAACAGACCTATAACTCTTGATTTCCTTTGGTCCGCTTTCACCCATGCACTTCGCTGTTGTAGGTGTTCTTCATGTTCATAGTCAAACACTGCTATTACATGGGCTTCTGTTGGTCCCGGCTGATCATCTGCTGGAATCAATCCCTCCGTTTGCCACTGTTCCAACAGATTCTCTATGTGGTTCCATGTTTCCTGTCTAAAATTTGGATGTGTCGTAGCATCTGATCTCATGCGTATCCTCTCTTTAACAGTTGCAGTTGAGCCTGTCACTGTGACTGGTCTCAACCTGGTGTCATTTGGCGACATGTTTCTTGAATACTAGGATAAAATTATTAAGTTATCAAAGATGAAGCACTAATCCTCTGACTAGTACCTTTGTATTCCTTATAAAAATATCCTATGTCATCAGATTTGTTTTAGTAGTAGTAGTTAAAGGTTTTTTAAAGTTAAAACGTTTTTTTTTTTTTTTCTTTTAAATTTATGGTTTTTTTTTTTTTAAATGTGCACAATGTTTGGATTTTTTGAAATATGAAAAAGAAATATTGTGCAAATCTAAATCTGGTATTTAATGTGTATCCTGAAGTGCATGTAATTATGCAAATTTCATAACTTGTGTTAGCTTCAATACATTTGTGTTTGAATATTCTAGAGTCTAGTTTGAAAGACTATTATGTAAGGTTTTCTTATCCTAAAAGTAGAAACCACATGTGTTCTTTTATAACACTTACAATCAGACTCCAGAATATTATTGTTGATATTATTATTGATTATTCTGTTCCCCTATCTGTGTAATACTTCTGTGTTACCAGCAGCTTCCCCTAGTGGATTGCGCTGTTGTAATCTCCAGCTCAATCCACTAGGGGAAGCTGTTGTAAAATAACCTCTTTTTACAAGAATGTTATTTTCCTTAAAAAGTATCTTAAGAATGGGAAGAGAATTTCAATATGGTTTAACAATACAGCACAAACACGCCAAAACACATCTGCAAACAAGAACACTGCAAAAAATAGCCAAAACACACTTGCCAGAAGAAAACACTTCAAACACACATCCGCCAGCAGAAATCACTTCAAAAATGAGATTTGACCCAGAAAATACTACACTGCTTCTCCACTAATACCAAACTTCCAACGGTATAAATAACCTTTTTTAGCTAAATGTACTATTTTCTAGCTCAAACTATGACAAAAAGTATTATCTGTCCCCTGGTGGTCTCATGTGATCTGCTCTAAAAGAATACCTCAATTAGCATTCCATCAAATGGCGACTTTGAGTGTCTTTGTTCTCCCCCTTGTGCTCTAAACAAGATGTCAGCTGACTTCTTCAACCTCTAACCTGAAGAACAAAGGGATTTGAAAATACCTCATGTCTCTCTGGCTGGTGTTTACAAAGAAAAAATGGGCCTTAAAACCATTACTTCTAGATCTTAAATCTAGTCACGTAATATTTGACTTAAAGTCACTATGTTTTATCTGTTGCTATTAAAACACGCCATCATGGGACAAATTAAGTCGCAAATCATACACAATCAGCAGAATATCGTCTAACTAACGCACGAACGTCGCATTTCTCGTAGTAATCCACGCGCAATATCTGGTTGCAAATAGAACAGAATAAACACTGATATAAAACCTTAAACTTTATTCAGGCCTTTTTACACTAAAAGGACTTTTTATACGGACTTGAACTATTGTTTGATAAACACTCACTTCCCTCAGACCTAGACTGCTTCTCGATGTCTCCACTTCCTAACAACCTTAAACTGTTTGGTTGACCTCAAATCATTTACGTTATAGTTCCTTAAAACCTAAAAACGTAATACTAGAGACATTTCCTCGAAGTGAGTGCATGTATGACCATCCTTCAACCGAGTGCATACACTTATCAATATAAAAAAATAATATACAACACACACAAATTAATAACATGCAGGGTTAAAAAAAGAAGAGAAGTTATGAACTCACCCCTGTCTGTGAAAAAACAGCGCCACGTGTTTTAGAGTGATTATTTTTATAAATGTAGTGGTTTTAACATTAAATGAAGCAGTCTTTCTCAGGAGTACAACTTACCAGACAGACACACTCTCCTATTGTTTACTATGTAATCTAGTGAAGATTTTGAATAAACAGGTACTTCTTTACCTTTCAGCATGGGCCCGAGTGTGTGTCTGCCAGCTGGTGCTGAAACTCCTGTGAAAACTGCAAATGCTCTCCCGGTTAGCGTTATCCACGTCTGGGTCATCCAATTATTAGCTTGTTCGTTTTTCTCGCGTCCAGGAGAGAACTGGTTTAAATAATGAGAACAATGAGTCTCGACTAAAAGTTTCAAATGGGTTACTTTAATGTAGTAAAAGGCACGGTAGTGTTACAAACAGGAATCGTTCAGAGGGAGGAACACAGCCGTTTGTTCCTCCGTAGTCCAGGGGTAGAAGAGAGCGAACTCAACATGTTCCGCTCTTTTTATAACTCAATTTGGCTCCCCCTCCGCTCCCAGCTGGCTTTGTTGTTGTTCACTTCCGCTAGTTTCTCCAATGTCCGATATCACATTTTACAGAAGATTTTGACATTGTACATCCAACACATGACTAAACACGCCTCTTCTCTACATTCTCTTTCCTCACTTTTTATTTATCTCATTTTAACGGCTAGAAAACATTAACTTTTGGTCCAACTGGGGTCAAGTTACTGTTAGTATTTCGGACATTAAAGCAACCGTTGATATTTCGGAGATCCCTTCCGGAATAGCTTTTCAAAATAAACTTTTTATCACAGACTAACAGGAAGTATTTTCACAATAAAAGCTTGACATCAGAGATTGTGCGAAAACTTCAGTTTTTTCAGTATAAATCAGCATTTAAACTGATGGCATGTCTAAACTAAATTATGCCATAAAACATTGATTAAATTACTAACACTTCTCTATTACGCCCGCTATGGTAATGTTTACGTGGATTTGGGAACTGCCCCTCGATTCTATTGGGTCTGATGGTTAAGAAAAAGGTGTAAATCACACGAATCGACCAATGGGTTCCAGAGATATGGTCCTGCGCAAAGTATAAAGAATGCCAGCCAGCGTAACAACATTACGCAGAGACTTCACTTATTGTTTACTACGTGAAAGGAAGCAGGAATTGCAGCAGGACCCAGAGCGCACGGAGCACACAGCAGATACCAGAGCAGATTACAATATTTGCGTTTAGGACTTTTTCTGTACTTTGACTTTTGTAAAATAATGGCTCATAGGAAAGAGATGCTTAGTACTTTACAGGTAATGGAAATTGTGACTAATGTTGACAGCGGTGCAGAGATGTTACCGACGATCCTCGTCGCCCCCTCCCCCACCACTCACATGCGGGCCCATGTTATTATTATGTTCATTTTGTATGTTTTATTTTATTTTATTTTTTACAACAGTTGTATTTGGATGGAATGAATACCGATAGTGAACATTGTTGGAGCAAAACCACCTGTGGCGGGCCTCACCCCACCTGTGCTCCGCGCCGTTCGTTGGATGAGACTGGTCAGATTTAATAAAGAAGGAGTTCAAACACCGGAATAATAGTTATAACAATAATCTGATTTAATGGCAAAAAACACAATACAAGTTACAGAGTACCCTGGGTCTTTACTCCGGGCCCCCAGTTCCACTGCCGTGCGATACAGATATCGGGACCGGCCAGTCCGAACCAGAGGCATTTTGCATGACAAAACATTCAGTTTACATAGACATGTTTGGGGGCGGAGTTGTATCGGTTCTTCCGCCCCATTTTACTCCTAAGCGAATCAGAGAGTTCGTGGGGAGGAGCGGAGTCGGATGCTCCCTCCCTAGGTGTTATCTACTGGTGGATTCGCTCCGGGGCGGGCCCTCGGCAGCGAATCAGAGTTCTGGGAAAAAGGCGTTCTTCTTGTGAACAGAGCGTGAGATCTTCAGAGAGACCCAAGGACAGAATCACTTCTTATCTTGCACCTGTATTCACTCCTTTACTTTCCCAGACAATCAAACATTGTACACGGATATATTGACACAGATATATGGGTGCTTTGAGATTGTATGGACCCCAAAATGAATCTTCAAAGAATATGTGTGTGTGTGCTAGATGTCTGAGTCAGCATGTAAGTGGGGATGTGTGTGTGTGAGCTGATTATAATATGTGTGTGTGTGTGTTGCTCTCCTGACTGTTATCTTACAATGCTCTCATAGGGAGGGCCGCATCCTCCAAGTACGACCTTGGCAGGATGTTACCGTGTGGTACGACAGGTCGAGGAGTGTGCACAGAGGCGAATGTGTGTGTGTGTGTGTGTGTGTGTCAGAGGCATGAAACAAAAAGGATTATATATATGATTACTTGAAAACAGTTCAGAATAATGCATGTTTACTTCAAAACAGTTTAGGACAATGCATGTTTACTTTAACATTCAAATTAATAGATGATTTTTACAGTGAAAAAGGTCAAAATACCCAGAGGTGAGTCCGCCTGGACTTTATTTGTCTAAATCTCTCTTTTTTTGCATCAATCTTGATACAGGGTACTTATTATATGTTATAGTATGGATTCCTAAAGCTTTTAGTCTACTAACCCATCATGCAAGGGTGGTTTTCACTATAAGTAAAGGTTTGTTTAGGCGGACATTAGAATTTACATGTTTTTACTATGTTCCATCTGAATTTACTTTAAAATAAAAACATCTGTATTGATTCTGACACTTCTACATCCAACTCACAGATGTAACCCCATATTTTCTCCATCAAATTAAATCTCACTGTTATTTAGAACATAAGTAACTTTTGTGACTGGACATATCTGTGCAATGTCGCCACAATATGCTGGGGAATTTTGTTCATAGAGTTTGTACGTACAAAGCTGTACTTGTGGGTTAGTAGCCTGTTTCTACTGTAATCATTTTCAATAATTGTGCTCATATAGGTCACCGGTCGGTTGTTCATAACTTAACAGAGGGTGTTTCTGGTACAGACTAAAACATGGATCCAGTGTATTTGGAGATTCCCCTAATCTGTAAATCCCCATCACTTACATATCCCGATCACTTAAACCCATCTCATCATTTGATACAAGAACTGCATATAGGGGGTGAATCATCTTGATTATAACTGCCTCACCTTTGGGAACGAGTTCTAACAACCCAGTCTCATAAAAAAAGGTGTAATAACTACGTTGGTCCACAACGTAGGACGTAGTATTTCTACAAAAACGCCTCTGAAATTGTAAGATCCCTACGTTTTTTTTCACCATTCATTCCAATGGCTGGCGTCTATGTCACGTGATCTTCCCTGCAGAAAAAAAAAACATGGCCGAACTTCGTTTTATTCTCGGTGTAAAATGCCTATTTTAAAGTTAGTTTGGCCATTAAAATGCGTTTGGATGTCATTTGATGCGAGAAATATGAGTTGTTATTTCAGATTATGTGTGCAGTGGATGTACATGATCTTTAATTTGCTAGTTATTACGAAGATTACTTCAGGAAATTGTGTCTATACAACTTTTTCATTGTTACCAAGGTGGTTGCTAGGGACGCTGCTATTGATATTATGTTGTGTAACTGTTTAATGGTGTTGTCTTTATTGCTACCCCGTCAATGCATAGTGTTGGTCCACAGCGCAAACGTATTAGTTTAACAAAATCCGCATCTACAATTGTGGCATAGATACGTTATTTTCCCCTGTGCAATTCCAGTCTCACATCTCACATCACATCGTCATAAACAAATACCGGAAACAGACCGAACGGATCTATGGGTTGGGGTATTGTTCCGCACGGACATTTTAGTTCACCGGACTCCTGTTGATAATCTTCATAATAACTAGCAAATTAAAGATCATGTACATCCACTGAACATATCATCTGAAATAACAACTCATATTTCTCGCATCAAATGACATCAAAACGCATTTTAATGGCCAAACTAACCTTAAAATAGGCATTTTACACCCAAAATAAAACGAAGTTCGGACATGTTTTTTTTTTCTGCAGGGAGAAATGTGAAGATCACGTGACATAGACGCCAGCCATTGGAAAGAATGGTGAAAAAAAACGTAGGGATCTTACAATTTCAGAGGCGTTTTTGTAGAAATACTACGTCCTACGTTGTGGACCAACGTAGTTATTACATGTTTTTTTGTGAGACTGGGTTGGTTCTAACCCCTCTTCTTGTTGCTCAGTGGATCTTTTGGCTCTGGGGATAAGTGAAAGTCTCTGAAACACAGCTGGAGTTTTGTTAGTGATGTGGGCATTCTCTATGAGTGAACTAATGGATCCATGCCTTACATGATATTGTACTCCCCATCCAACCAGAAAGGTGCCAAGTGTAATGAGCACAATCAACAATGCTATTCTGACTTTAGAGGACCCTAGAGGACCCCACAATTGCTTTGGCTTTCCAGGTGTAAAACTAAAAATAGGTTTTCACTTTAGTGTACAATCTATACAATTTTCAAGACAATTCGTCTTTTGAGCTGTTTCTATCTTAATCTTATTTCTATTTATTGTTTTGTTCCAGCTCTGCCAAATCAGTCCTAACTTCCAATAATTGTCTGGAAGGTGCCGGTGAAGGGTGACAATGTGTGAGGTGGTGTCAATTTGCTCCTTTTTCTTTACCTTTAAACCGGAGCGCGTGTGAAGTTTGTTACAACTTGTCACGGTTCCGACCACCGGGGATCAGCTCACTGTTTTTTGTGAACTTTCACCCTCACCCAATCACCTGGCCGAACAGGAGTCTCTTCTGGTATCTCTGTAGTTTTCCTAGCCTGTGTAGACAAAACTTGGATAATATTACTCAGAGTTCTGACATATTCCTGCACTTCTGTTCGTCTAATATCCAAAAGTGGACCACTCCCTCCTTGGAGGAGGCCCAAGTTTTGGCATACTTTTTGTCGTTAGGAGACCTATTGTTAACTACATGTTATTATTTATTAACTACAACGTCACTGAAATCAACATATCTGTATAATTACATTACATTACATTGCATTCAGCTGACGCTTTTATCCAAAGCGACTTACAGTAGTACATAATCATGACACTCCCTCCTTTGAGCATAACATGCTCAATTAATATTGCAATGATCACCCTATGATGAACAGGACATGGAAGACCCATAACGTTGTATTAAATAAATATAACTTCTCTGTGTACTGTTAGTAATTAAAATCAATGTTTTATGGCATCATTTAGTTTAAACATTGCCATCAGTTTAAATGCTGATGTATACTGAAAAAACTGAAGTTTTCGCGCACAATGTCTGATGTCAAGCTTTTATTGTGAAAATACTTCCTGTTAGTCTGTGATAAAAAGTTTATTTTGAAAAGCTATTCCGGAAGGGATCTCCGAAATATCAACGGTTGCTTGACTTCAGCCATTTAAGGGAAAGTAACGTTTCTAGCCGTTAAAATGAAACAAATAAAAAGTCATGAAAGAGAATACGTAGAGAAGAGGCGTGTTTAGTCATGTATTGAATGAACAATGTCAAAATCCTCTGTTATGTGTGATATCGGACATTGGTGAAACTCCAGCGGAAGGAAACACCAACCCAGCCAGCTGGTAGAAGAGGAGGAGTCAACTCAGCTATTTAAACAGCTGATAATGTGTTATTCGCTCTCTTTTCTTCTTCACCTGAACCACGGAGGAATGCAGCTGTTTTCCTCCTCTGAACTGCTTTCTGTCTGATTCACTACCGCACCAATTTTATGGGGCTCCATTTGGTCTCCTTACTTTTATACCTTCTCTCCTGGACGCGCCAATAACGAATAAGCTAATAGTACCCGTAAGGCGTACAAAAATATCGTATGATGTATGGTTTTCCGATGGTATAAAAGCATATTCACTAAAAATCTGCCATTAGCACAAAAAATAGTTTACTCGTCGTTTCAATAACGTATTTTGTCATGGTATTATGCATCATTGTTGCCGTGAAAAACAATACCCCTGGTTTCGCTAATGCGTCTCAATAATTCTAGGATTAGAGGATTGGTTGATACTGCTGAACCAACATATGATAAAATAATATTTCACTAAACTAGAGGGAAAATACGAACTATTCTCACTGAGGGTGACATGCAGAGAACATGAAGGGCTGGTGCCCCTCACTCAAAATGAGATATTGCCTTACGCACTACATTATAAATCAGTAAAATCACTTAAAAATAAATAAATAAAGACTGATTTTTGAAACTGTTGTAAAAACCCTACAACTTCTTCATCCAAGCTCTCAATCAGTGTTATGTTATTTAGTTTGCAGCTCATGCCTTAAAACAGATACTTCAGACCTATTATAAAATTGTGTTTGAGAAAAATGTAATCTGACTCCATAAATCACATAATTGTTTGACTAAAACCACTAACAATAAATGAAGTTCCCCTTTAAACACAGCCCCGGACTTCTGACGGGGTCTATCTATGTACTGGCTGGAAAATGTTGTGCCAGTCTCTGTCGCTCCGTCACTGTTCTCCTGCTCACAGTCACTCTCTAGTTCTGCTGGGTTCTTGTTGACTTCTTCACTGGTTTGAGACAAGCGACCCTATCGGAAAAACACCTCCCTTTGTAGCCAGACTTCACCACAGCAGAATCGAGTTTCTGTTTTCAGGTCTCAACAGCTTCTCGTCAGGTGTATCGCCGCGCCTTGAACTGCAGTCGGTGTAAATAGGAGGACTTGGTAAGGATCCTCGGTCTTGGGCGAGCACTAGGTTTGAGTCTTCATGTTTTGGGTGGAAACTAGGGGTGTAACGGTTCACAAACATTTCGGTTCGGTACTTACCTCGGTTTTTAGGTCACGGTTCGGTTCGGTACAGCAGAAACAATTATCACAAAACATAACATATTTTTTGTTTGTTTTTTATTATTATTAAACTGTGAATAATGTATTCACTCAAATAAATACAAAATATAATAAAATAAACATTAAGGTGCAGCATTTCGATGAACTAAAATAATCTGTATTTGAACTTTACTGTACTAGTACTCCCAAAACATAAACTATTAGTTTGGGGTTTTTGATTATTATTAAACTGTGAATATTCACTCAAATAAATACAAAATATAATAAAAAAACATTAAGGTGCAGAATTCCGATGAACTGAAATAATCTGTATTTGAACTGTACTGTACTAGTACCTAAGCAGCCAGTTTGACATTATGACTTGCTTGTCATTGTATTTTCATGTTTTTTTAAAGAAAAATGAACTTGCTTGCCGAAAGGGCAGATCTGCTGGCACTAACAATGTCTCCTGCTGTGGAGAACACCCTCTTGCTAGAGACAGAGGTAGCAGATACAGCCAGGTAGCGCTTTGCTAACATGGCAACATAAGGATATTTGGCGTTTGTAATAGCTTTGGCTCGGTCTGAACTGTTTGCGAGTGGTGGAGGCTTAAATGCTAGCGGGAGTTGGGTTTGCACTTCAGTCTTTTTTCTTTTGGTACCGGTGATATTCACGTTCGTGTGATGCCTTTTCAAATGAGTGTGCACGTCTGATGTATTGCCAGCCACGTAACCGATGTTAGTTGAACAATGCCAACAAACAGCTTTGGTTCAGTCCACCTGTCTTTGTCCGTCATCCTTGTACGTAACTGCGAAACCAAAATGTTCCCAAACCGGAGACTTCAATGATGCTGGAGGATTTTCGAGCTCAACTTTATCTGCGTTCGCCATTTCCTCAAATTACTGACTAAATTTGAACGCATCCCTGTGACCAGCTCTCATATTATGCCTCTCGTCCAATGAAATGACTTGGTCGCTCTATGATGCGTTAAAATTACACTGAACGCTGCGTTCACTTCCTGCAGCAACATGCTGCTCAAACGCTGCGACGCAGCACCTGAGATTACTTCCAAAAAGCTTTTCACGTTCTCAATTTTTTACGTTTAACGTTATATTCGTTCGGTACACACGTGTACCAAACCGAAGGGCCCGTACCGAATAATTTCGGTACGGGTACGTATACCGTTACACCCCTAGTGGAAACCCATCGTCTTGACCTCACTAGCTGTGTGGACACAATAGTTTTCTGTGTGGGGGAACAACATCACTCGTAATCTCTATCCTTCTCATAATTACAAAAATAGTCTGCTAAATGTTCTACTATGTTTTAATCTTTACTAATCTGTGGATGTTTTATATTTAAATGCAATATGCTACTCTCGATTTTTCAAATAACATTCAACCTCTCCCTCCTGTGGTGACAGATGTGGCTCTATGTAGCTGGATTTCAAGATACCCTTCTGGGCTGAAGATGCATCACCTGGTGGTCTGGCCCTCTGAGCTTCCTCATTGTTGTGGTTGATCCCAGGCTGTCAGCGGCATTTGACTCATGTTTGGAAATCCTGTTCCTCTTTGACATCCCTGGGAACCCCTGCCTCTGTCGTAGTCATGGAAACCTCCCCTGGGGTAACTGCATGGAGGGCCGTTGTTTGGTGCAATGTTCTGCGGACACTCTCTGGACCAATGTCCCATTTGGCTGCAATGGTAACATCCCTCAAACCGGAAACCTCTTCCTCCTTTTTGTCGGTTCTGCATCTGAATCTCTGGCACTACTCGAGTTTGAACTGTTGGAGGTGTCTGGCCTGCCTTCTCTGGTTCTACTTCCATCTTTGATGTAGCTGCCATTTGCCTTGCCGCTTTCTTGTTTTTATTAGCTTCGGTATCTTTCTCAGCTATTTGTATCTTCAAGAGTCTCAGTTGTAATGCTACCATTTCTGTCTTTTGTGTTTCTCTTTGTCGTCGTCTTTCTTCTGTGATTTCTTCTAATTGTATGTTCTTGGTCAGGTGTTTTGATTTACTGGTTAGCACTCTTACTCCATACTCCAATCCTTTGTCACTTTTGTCCGTGGAAACTCCATTCAACTGCAAGACTTCTCCAACATTTGGAAAGGGAGGAGGGACTTCGGCCAGGTTTAGATACAGCTTCGGAGTTTGGATAACTGGAGCGTCTTTAGTTTTTTCTGCTATGTCTTCCCTCACTGGCAGGTCTGCTACTTGGACCACATTTATGCTGTCTGCCAATAGGCTGGCATATTCCAGATGGAGTATCAGACCTGTAACTCTTATAAACCTTTGTTCAGCTTCCCTCCATACATTTAGCTGTTGTAGGCATTGCTCATGCTCATAGTCGAGTACTGCTCTTCTTCTATGGGCTTTTGTTGGTCCAGGTTGATCATCTGCTGGAATCAATTCTCTCGTTTGCCATTGTTCCAACAGTTTCTCTATGTGGTTCCATGTCTTCTGTCTAAGATTTGGAACTGTTGTAGCATCTGATCTGATTTTTACCCTTTCCTTGATATCTGCAGTTGAGCCTGGCTCTGGTCTCAACCTGGTGCCATTTGGCGACATGTTTCTTAAATACTAGGATAAAATTATTAAGTTATCAAAGATGAAGCACTAAACTTTTTAAATTATGCAAATTTCAAAATCAGATTCACATAAAAAATGTAAATGAATAATGTATGGTTTGACTTTGAAATATGAAAATAGAAATGTGGTTCAAATCCAAATAAACTGTGTACAGTGTATACTCAAGTTTATGAAATTATGCAAATGTCATCAAATGTGTTAACTACAATACTTCAATTCAAAGAAACCACATGTATTCTGTATCTGTGTGTAATGAAGCATGTGTTCATTTATAACACTTGAAATTAAACTTCAGAATATTATTGCATCTTTCCCTAAGATGTGTTTTATTTATAATTCTGCTCCTCTATGTGTAATAATTCTGTGCTACCAGCAGAATGCGCTGTTTTAATTTCCAGCTCAATCCACAAGGGATTGCTGTTGCAAACTAACCTCGATTTAACAAGAAGCTTATTTTCCTTAAAAATATCTTAAAAATGGGAAGAAAATTACAATATGGTTAAACAATACAGCACAAAACCGCCAAAACACATTTGCAAATAGGAATACTTCAAAAACCGCCAATACACATTTGCCAGCAGAAATACTTCAAAAATCAGATTGGACTTTTAGAAAATACAATATTCCTTCCATACAAATACCAAACTTCCAACGGTATAGATAACCTGATTTAGCAAAATGTACAAGACAAGAAGTACGATTTTTGTTCTTCACAAGATGGAGTGCCTAGCCTCATGTGAGTGAAACTAGGTGAATGAGAACAAGCAGAGGAGTACTTTCAATTAGCATTTCTGATTATTTCAACCTCTGACCCCCAGCCCAGATGAGGTGAAATCATGAGGTGCTGATCTTACAAAGAAACCAGCTATCAGGCTAAACTTTAGCGTAGCACAACAGCAAGACACACTCCAAAATGCTAAACAATTTACAACAATATTAATAACAATATAAATAGTTAGGGACCATCAAAACCATTAGTCTATGGTCGTCCGAGGAACTCTCACGCTATTATGCGACCAAATGGGAAGCCAGTCAGACACTATTAGTAGAATATCGTCCAACTAACGCACGAATGCCGCAATGATTAAAGAGTATACTTTGGACTTCCACAGACTCTTATCACCAATTAAACAAGAGACCATCTCATTTATTTGGGAGTAAACCAACGGATGCCATCCGAATCAACTTTTCCAGAATTAAGTAAGAAACCATCTTTGTAATCAGGAACCTAGAACACTGGATTCCATCCGTTTGTTCAAACAACACAATATTACAAGAATTAAACAGATACCATCTATTTTATTCAGGAACTTAGAACACTGGATTCCATCCGTTTGTTCAAACAACACTCTATTACAAGAATTAAGCAGATACCATCTATTTTATTCAGGAACTTAGAACACTGGACTCCATCCGTTTGTTCAACCAACACACAAAATATATATAAATACAAACAATAAGTACCGGCTAAAAACACATTAATATATATATCCGGCTTAAGAATTCATACATTAGTATCAGGCATGCAGCGTTAGTGAAAGAAGAAGGGAAATGCTTACCTCCTGTTTGGCTCAGAACATCGCCACGTGTGATAGCTGCCTAGTATGCTTAGAAAATGTAGGTTTGTTTAACATTAAATTAGGCAGTCTTTCTCAGGAGTCCAACTTACCAGACAGACACACACTCCTATTGTTTACTATGTAATCTATTGAAGATTTTGAATAAACAGGTACTTCTTTACCTTTTTTTATGGGCCCGAGTGTATGTCTGCCAGCATTGTTCAAGCTCCTTTGAAAACTGCAAATGCTCTCCCGGTTAGCGTATATCGCGTCTGGGTCAGCCAATTATTAGCTTATTCGTTATTCTCGCATCCAGGAGAGTAGATTAGGATAAATGAGACCAATGGAATCTCTGGCATAAGTTTCAAATGGGTACTTTAATTAAAATGGCGCTGTAATGAATCAGACAGAAGGTAGTCAGGAGAGGAAACAGCACTGTCTTTCAGGTGAGGGGGTGAAAGAGAGGGCCGAGAAACACATTTTCAGCTGTTAAATAGCCCCCGATGGCTCCTCCTCATCTGCCGGTTGGCGCTGTAGGGGGTCCTCCCTCCTCCGTCCTTCAATGTTCGTTGTTGCCCATAACGGATGATTCAGACATCGTACATTCAATATATACTTAAACACGCCTCTTCTCCTCATATTCTCTTTCATCACTTTTCATTTATTGCAATTTTACGGCTGTTATTCATACTTTAAAAATACTTCACGGCCGTTATCCTTTCCGGTAGTTCCGGATGTGATCCCCACATCTGTAAACAACGTATTCAAATAAACTGTACCTTCATTTAATATTCAGAAATAATAATATCTCGACATCTATAGTTGTAGCATTATAATCAGTAGGTTTCGGTGTGGAACACTCCGTGTCATTTCGCTTCTAAATTCACCTCTATTGGAGAAGGAACATTTAGCCACATGCTACATGCTAACCTGGTATGAAGGATTTTCAGAATAAAAGCTTGACTTCAGACATTGTGCGCGAGAACTTCAGTTTTTTTAGTATAAAACAGCATTTAAACTGACGGTATGTTTTAACTAAATTATGCCATAAAACATTGATTTTAATTTCTAACAATAGTTCACTTTAGTCTAGTTATCTCAGTGGGTCTCAAACGTTTTGGTCACCATTTATGAGAATAAATGAAAAACAGTGATGAAATACTATATGACAGTAAAAGAAGAATACAGTTTAAAAGGTGAGTGATTTGTAAAATATCCATAAAGAAAAAGAAAATCTGTTTACAGTTCTGTTTCATATGGGTGTTGAGAGATGTATCCATACATTCATTTTGCTCTCAAAGTGCACCAGGTTGATGCATTTAACTTCAATATTCCCCCACTTGTAAAATAGCAATACCTCTGCTTACCTATATGCCATTTTAAATGCTGTGAGGAGCTGATTATCGAGCCTTCATTGTAAGAGTCGCGGGTACACTGTGTATGTGCGTATTCCACTGTAGCGCCCGGTACATTAATGGGAAACCCTAGTTTGTACATGTTCAATACATTTGTAACAATGTACACATGAACGTTTCTTTTATCGGTTCACCAACAAAAAAATCTCACTCCAAGCTGAACTCAAATGTTGGCAGCCCTTGTTAAACCATTGTAATAAGATCGTTAGCTTATGCTAATCGCGAGCTAGCGATGCTAGCTAGCGCTAACGATGCTAGCTAGCGCTAACTGTGAGTTGATGCTAAACGCTAGCAGAAGCTAACGGCTAACACCACGTGTTAGTTCCATAGAACAGAAGCTGATAGCATAGCTAAATATTAAAAGAGCATTGCTCTTCTTTGACTTAAAACCACTCTCTTTTAGTTATTTAATTTGTTTCATTAACTGTAGTGCTGCTACATGCTGACTGCAATGTCTGTTCATGTTCATGTTAAGAATAACTTAAGAATAACTGTTAGTGGTTGAAAACAGTTGAAATAATAGTTAAAAACAAGTGTATCCCTTGTGTATTTCAACTTCAATGTAAGATGTGTTGTTTAGAAATACAAGTTAATTATCACTAGTTAAAATACGTTAATTAATTGGTGATGAAGGTAAATCATTTCATTATAAATTAAATGTGATTTAAGTTACTGTTTATATGTTGAAACATGCTAACTAAAGATGTTTATAAGAGTGTGATATAACAGAAAGATAATATTCTGCACTATTCGTGCAGGTTGGTTTTTTATTGATGTCAGCAAGCCAGATCCAATCTGACTTGGGATTGATGGCGAGCCAAGCCCATGAATCTGTGAGCGGTTGTTGGAAGCGGTGTGGCCTACCGTTGGATCTGCCCCAGAGGTCGTGTGATTTGAAGAATCCTGCTGAATTCACACTGATCTGATCCAGATAAGAACCAGTACACTATTAGCTCTACCCGGGTAGAAGAGCCATAGCAGTACATACACACACGCACACTGAACTGAACTGATTTGAATGATCTTGATCAAAGGGAAGAGACTATTTCTATTTGTGTGGTAAAGAGCTCTATTTTTATTTTCATTCCTTTTCATATTGTTGGCACAATTTAATGTAAATGTTGTTGAACACTGCTGGCAATAAAATTGTAAAATCTTCAACTAAAATCGAACTCTTCCCAGAGTTATTCACGGCATACCACTTTACGAACCTAGGTAGAAGTGCCTCTGTTCTTGGTATGATATAGGACTAGAGGTGCTACATTTACATTAGCAAGCATCACTAACACTCACGGCCCGTCCACACTACAGCTTAAAAAAAAAAAAGCTTGGAGCTGGGCGTGTCTGAAGCTTGGGGATTTTATTAGAGCAACGCGACCAACAACCAATCACATGAATCTCCCGCCCCCGACATACAAAGCAATAGCAATGTTAAAACGAAGTAAACTGGATATAAAATCCCCAAACAGGCGAAAACCTACCAGTTTCACCCACTGTCTCTGACACCTCCCTCCATGACTGGTTCTTCCGGTTTGTATCCCGGTAGGTGAAGAGGGCTGGTCATACAAAACCGGGTGATTTGCTACGGCGATAATTAGTTTCTCCTCCATCTTTTTTTGAAATATAGAAATGAACGACGGGATATCTCTCCCAGCTTAGACACGGTTTGATTGGCTAGGGCTTGAGCTGTCAGATTTTCAGAAACGGGATTTGATTGGCTGGCGCTGGCTACAACTTCTGCAGCCGGAGACGCCGGAGACGGACCGCTATGCTACCCACAATTCAGTTCGGCTAAAAGCGAGGCAACGTGACGTCATCCCATTCAAAGTGAATGGGCAGACGCGTTGGAAACCGTTTTTGAAGCTGTCGAAGCTGTAGTGTGGACGGGCTGTCAGAGCTAACCTGTACTGGAGAGAGTATGTGTAAAGAAGCCGGATATAAAAGATACTGTCCTTGTGGTAAACCCGCGAGAGAGAAAGCGTTTGAGCGCCATACTGTTTCAGAAATAATGCTTGATGTGGTTTGGAACATAATATGGCGTTTAATCACGGCAGCGTTTAGCTGAGTTTCTGCTGGTAGACAGCCTTCTCTTCACAGAGCTCACTGCTTGCATGTGGACGCTCCAGCAGCTGGGATCAGCACTTCAGTAACAGGGCTGAAATAGAGGGGTATGAGGCATGCTACAATGCAGCCAGACCTCCAATCTGACAGGACTCTCCATCACTCAGCTTTGACCTTTTTACATTAAAAAGGTCAACGAAGAGTTCTTTATAGCTGAATTTCATCTTAAAGAACGGACGTCTGACGGAGCAGCCTGTGGAGCAGCAGCAGAGCTCCTCTCTGTCAGATCTCTTTAGCAGCAAACAAACCCCCACGGCAGCATGTTTCTTAGCCTCTCACACTCATGAATTGTTCACTCTGCCTACGATGTAGTCTTAACCTAAACCCCTCTAGGAGTTTGGAGACCACCTTTCCCCAACAGCACTAAACCTACTGTGAATGGTTAGGCCTTCTAATCAAATGATGTTGTAACGTTTATCTATCGCATTGAAACATAATCAGTTGTCGAGCTTTAAAGGACAGTAAGATCCTGCAGTGGTTTGGCATAATGAGTTATTTTACTTTTGGAACTTGGAACATCCAGTCCCTGTGCTCCATGGAAGAGTTCAAAAACCTGGACCGAGACATCGAGGGCTTGGCCAAGCGCTGGAAGAAGTTTGTGGAGTCTGAATGTCCAGAAAAAGAGAAACTCCCTCATGAGTGGAGGAACAAAACCTGTCCAGAGACTGTGCATAATGAGGGCCCTGAGGTCGGACCGCATGACGTACTCCATCAGGTGAGAGCCTCTCTGAACCGGGCTGTGTGCTGAAAGGGTCAAAGGTAGACCTTTTGCTTTTAGTTTGATGTGACAGCACCGTGCTCACCGCTGCTGCTGTTTCGCTGTCTGTAGCTTAGAGCTAGCTCAATGACATAGCTGTAAAAGACTATTCCTAAGCCTCATTATAAGCCTTAAAGGGGACCTATCATGCAAAATGCACTTTTTTATGTCTTTTATACATAAATATGTGTCCCCGGTGTGTCGGGGAACTCACGCAGCGTCAGAAAATAAAACATTCTCTCTTTTCCTCCGTACCCAAATCTCTAAAAACGGGGATACAACGGAGCTGATCCAGATTTGCGTCCGATATGACGTAATATCCATTATATATACATTAGCATCGCTAACACTCAGAGCTAGCATGTGTGTGAAGTACCTGGATATAAAAAGGAACTCACCTTGTGGTATAACCGGCAAGAGAGTATTAGCATATTCGTTTTTCTCGCGTCCAGGAGAGAACTGGTTTAAATAATGAGATCAGTGAGTCTCGGGTAAAGTTTCAAATGGTGGTACTTTAATAAAGATAAGGCGTGGTAATGTTACAAACAGGAATCGTTCGAAAGAGGAGAATATGCAGCCTCGTTCCTACGTGGATCCGGTCAAGAAAAGAGAGCACAGCACAACACCTCCAGCTCTTATATAATCAGTTCTCGCTCCTCCCCCGCTGCCAGCTGCTATTCACTTCCGCTGTTGTTTCACCAATGTCCGATATCACACTTTACAGAGGATCTTTACATTGTACATTCAACACATGACTAAACACGCCTCTTCTCTACACATTCTCTTCCATCACTTTATTTATCTCATTTTAACGGCTGGTAACGTTTACGTTTGGTCAAACATTGAGGTCAAGTTACTGTCGGTATTTCAGAGATAACTTCCGGCATAGCTTTTCAAAATAAACTTTTATTCCCTGGTTTGTTCAAGCCGGAAGTCTTTTCAAAATAAAAGCTTAACATTAGACCTTGTGCAAAAACTTCTGTTTTCTCAGTAAAAATCAACATTTAAACTGATGGCATGTCTAAACTAAATCATGCCATAAAACATTGATTCAATTACTAACAAGAGGAAGCCTTTGAGCTCCATACTGTTTCAGAAATAATCCTTGATCTAATAATCCTTGCGTTTCATCACCGCAGCATTTTAGACAGAATCTGCCAGGTCCCCGCATGAGCCGGGCATAAGCTCCGCCCCCTCTTATTTAACCTGTTAAGCCCCACGGTTCCGGGCACGAAATTGTGTCATTTGCAGGAAACAACGTCTAAGGAACCTTAATATTTAATAAACTATGAATATTTTATATCCATATAACGGGGAAAAACTCATTTAACTGATATTTTTCATTTTTTTCATCATTCACTCCTAGCTCCCTTATTACTTATCCTAGCTCTGCACATCCAACACATCGTTTATGATCGTAAAGACGCAGAATCTAACGGTGCCCACCTTTTTTTTAACATGAGTGTGTGCGGAACGATTTCCCTTCGATTCTATTGGCTCTAACGGTCAGGAAGAGATGTCACATGTCAAAATCAAGCAAGGGGGGCCAGAGATATGGAAAATCCACCCAAATGGCACCAGAAGAGGTTTTCAATCAATCAATCAATGTTTATTTATATAGCCCAATATCACAAATGTTACATTTGTCTCAGTGGTCTTCACAGTTTGTACAGAATATCAGTATGACAATACGTAGAGCCATATGAAATCCGCGTTCACGGAATCGCGGACGGAATCGCGGAATTGACCAATAAAAATGGAATCAACTGTAAAACGTGGAATATTGCAGAATTTGCCATAATTTGGACTGAAACCAGTGTTGTGCTAGTGTGCTAGTGCCGCCCGGACATGGCATCATGCTTACTAGCTCCCTGGAAGCGGGTGACTCCACTGTAGAAATAGCCTGCATGTGTTCTACAACATACCGTGTGTTACCTTTCTTCCTTACGGTATCTCGGCACCGAAACCGTAGTTTCGAATACACACCGGTGGTTTCTGACTTGGCTCGTTGTCAGCCGGTAACCAGCTGCCCAGACATTTCGAGGGGAAAAAGGATGAAAACGGGGCGTTCGGGTGCCGTGGGAAGAACCTCCGTTTATTCAGGTTCTTCACACTAATTGACACTGTATTGCATACATACAGACTAGTTACTTTTCCTTTTCTGACCACTTTCTCTATACTTTCGTCTCTCTCTTCATACCGCCGCACTTCGCCTTGGCCATCACATTTTACACACACACAGACTCCAAAACCCACAACCCCTTGCGGCTGCTACTCTTAAAGTGACAGGCCTGGCTAGCAGTCCCTCGGTCTTCAATGGAGATGTCTCTGATAGATGGAAGACTTAAACGGACAGACAGGAGCTAATAAGTAGTAGTAGTACTAGTCATACTACTACAGGGAAACAGAAACATGTTTTATTGTTTTAGTTTCAAGTTTTCAACTAAATTCAGGTTACTAAGTAAGTTGTTGCATATTTTCTGATGCATTTTTTTTCATTTATAATGAAAAGCGTAACAGTTTACAGTTATTGTGTTTACAGTTATTGTATTGAGTGTTTTGTTTACAGTTATTTATCTTTTTTACTTGAAGCACAGAGAGAAAAGTTTGCTTAAAATGTGTTAACTCAGAAACCAAGGGAATGTTTTGTTTACAGTTTTTTCTTTACTTGAAGCTTATAAGCATTTTACAATTGAACTGTAACACTTAAACATTAAAAAAGACTGTTATATCTTATTAAATTGTGGACATTTATTCATTCCCACTTATTAGACACTATTTCTGATGGTAAAATGAGCGTAAAAAGCAAAATACAGAATTCTGAAATATTAAAACGGAAAAAACGGAATTTGGAAAATAATAAAACGGATTTCATATGGCTCTACAATACGACACCCTCTGTCCTTAGACCCTCACATCGTACAAGGAAAAACTTCCAGAGAAAACCCACAGTTTAAAGGGGAAAAATGGGAGAAACCTCAGGGAGAGCAACAGAGGAGGGATCCCTCTCCCAGGACGGAGAGACGTGCAATAGATGCCGTGTGTAAAAAAAAGATAATACATTTGCAACATAGGTAGTCCAAATGTTTGGAAATGCATGTGTGTATAATAGGAAGATGAATCCACGAGGACAACCATCAAGGACTTATGATCCAGGACCACAGCAACAGCCACGACTCAAGATCCGGGCTCGCGACCCAGGACACAGGACTGCAGCAACAGGATCATCCATGACTCCGGATGGTGTATATAGACACCAAAAAGAAAGACATTTGGGGAAGCTGGGTTAATCGGAACATGAGAGTACACAGGTACAGACAGAGAGAAGGAAGAAGTAAGATGTCCCCCGACAAACTAAGCCTATATCAGCAAAACTAGGGGCTGAATCTAATCAGCCCTAACTATAAGCTTTATCAAAAAGGAAGGTCTTAAGCGCACTCTTAAAAACGGATAGGCTGTCTGCCGCCCGAACACAAACTGGAAGCTGATTCCACAAATGTGGAGCTTGATAAGAAAAGGCTTTTCTTTGCTAAATCTGTCTAAAAAGGTCAAATATCACTTGTTTTGCATCAATCTTGATACAGGGTACTTATTATATGTTGTACTTTGGATTCCTAAAGCTTTTAGTCTACTAACCCATCATCCAAGGTTAGTTTTCACTATAAGTACAAAATGTTTTTTGGACAGACACTATAATTTACAGTTTTTTTTTTCAAATAAAAAACATCTATATTGATTCGGACTTTTCTACATCCAACTCACAGGTTTATTATTACTTTGAGTAAAAAGATTATTAATTTAACCCTTTTAGAAGGGAAGATATGGTCATTTGTTCTGGGAATGTCATTTTCGAGCCTGAAACCTGAAAAACAGGCTTGGGGCTTAACAGGTTAAACAGGTGAACATTTCATTCTCAAGAGAGACCTGTTTATACCAAGAATCAGCACTTTTGGAACAGGAAGTGAAATAGAGGGATATGGCTAGAATGGGTGATCTGTTTGGTTTTCTGACCAAAACACTTCATAGACATGTTTGTTATATTTTTTTATATATCTGAGACCTATGCTATTGCCTAAAAATAGCATGATAGGTGACCTTTAACATTTGTCTAAGGACTTTCAGCCTATCAGACTTTGATCTCCGGCTGCTCCTTTATAACTAAATTGTATTCTCAATATCTTTTAAGGGTAAACATTGTTCCGCCTGTGCTCTTTTAAACATGTAGTTAATTAAATAATAAAGAAATAACACTACACATTTACTTGGTTATGTTCAGTGAAAAATGGTTTTGCGTGTAGATAAAATGTTAGGAATGTAAATTAAAATAAGCCTTTTGTTGACTTTTGGTCATCAGGACATACAGCAGTGGACTCCTGGGTCTACGTCTGTATTTGTATGTATTTATATTTGTATCCAAATATAATCCTACACAATACTCTTCACTCACTCAGTTTTTAGGAACTTGCTTGGTATTAACATGCAAAACATACCTGAATACTTTGTCTGGATAATAGGGGTGTAACGGTTCACAAACATTTCGGTTCGGTACGTACCTCGGTTTTTAGGTCACGGTTCGGTACGTTTTCGGTACAGCAGAAAAAATTATCACAAAACATAAAATATTTTTTGGGTTTTTTAATTATTATTAAACTGTGAATATTCACTCAAATAAATACAAAACATAATAAAATAAACATTAAGGTGCAGCATTTCGATGAACTGAGGCCCCCGGCCACACGAGGATGATAACGGCTAAACGCATAGGATTAACGCAAACGCAATCGCAAAAAAGCTTCCGTCCACACGCAATCGACATCGGAAAGTTTCTGTCCACACGAGACAGCTCCGTTTAGCTCCAACCGCTGGAGAAGCTGCAGTACATATGCAGGAGCCTGTAAGTGGCGCTGTAACTTCCTCCACAAAAGCAGAGAAGAAGCATGGTTGTCATGGTTGCCCTTCTGTTTATTCTCCACGTTGGGGGCAGAGGGAACCCGGCAGAGTTTTTCGCCAGTCAACGTGTATTAAAGTTGAAATCTTCCGGACAAAATTATAAAAGTGCCGGTCAAAGGTCTTCTTTCTTATTTATTGAGCTTTAAAACAAATGAATAACGACTATATATAATGTATAAAATACACGGAGCCTCTCTTTTTCCTCCCTCTCTTCTGACAGCGTCAGTGTCTGTCATGCAGCAGCTGATCCAGTAATGAGTGACCCGGCCGACAGTAAAAATAAACATATTTATAACTAGTTTAGGTAGTTTGAGAGGTAGCCTAATTAAAATAGCTAAGGGCGATGATCTGACTTGAAGTGTGTGTTTTGCTCGGTTCACCACTGCAACACAGCGGGAGGAGCTGCAGGTGAGCAGAGCTGCGAGTCTCCGTCCGCGTCCTGTCAGATTAGACTTCACTCGCGTTTATGTCCATATCGAGAGAAAGATAAATAATCTGAATTCAGTGTGCAGTTTATTTGATGCGGGGGTGAGCAGCAGAGGTGGGGAGAGGCGGGGCTATTGCGTCATCGTAATCAGAACATGTTCGTATAGGGCGTACTCACGGAGCCGTTGGACCCCCCAGAGCGTTGCGTATGCCTTTCTATTCACCTTGGGACCCGTTATTGTTTCCGAAGTCGTTTAGTGCCATATTCGGTCGTCCTTGTGTGGCCCAACGGTCTATATGACACTAAACATTAACGCAAACGACCGTTATCGTCCTCGTGTGGCCTCTGCCTGAAATAATCTGTATTTGAACTGTACTGTACCGAAGCAGCCAGTTTGACATTATGACTTGCTTGTCATTGTATTTTCATGTTTTTTTAAAGAAAAATGAACTTGTCCACATTGCTTGCCGAAAGGGCAGATCTGCTGGCACTAACAATGTCTCCTGCTGTGGAGAACACCCTCTCTGGGGACAGAGGTAGCAGATACAGCCAACATGGCAACATAAGGATATTTGGCGTTTGTAATAGCTTTGGCTCGGTCTGAACTTTTTGCGAGTGGTGGAGGCTTAAATGCTAGTGGGAATTGGGTTTGTACTTCAGTCTTTTTTTTTTTGGTACCGGTGATATTCACATTCGGGTGATGCCTTTTCAAATGAGTGTGCATGTTTGATGTATTGCCAGCCGCGTAACCAATTTTAGTTGAACAATGCCAACAAACAGCTTTGGTTCGGTCCACCTGTCTTTGTCCGTCATTCTTGTACGTAACTGCGAAACCAAAATGTTCCCAAACCGGAGACTTCAATGATGCTGGAGGATTTTCGAGCTCAACTTTATCTGCGTTCGCCATTTCGACAGTTCCTCAAATTAGGTTAGCACACGTGTTCCCGAACCAAAGGGCTAATTATTCGGTGCGGGTACGTATACCGTTACACCCCTACTGGATAATCAATTCCTTTTCCCTTTTAGGGGATTTGAATTTCCTCATGAACAGAATTTACATAACGTTTTATCGTCAAAATATTTCATGTGTTTACATAAAAGAAAATGTTTTTTTTTTTAACCACAGTAAGTAATCCTGCAGTTTGAAAGAGCCACCAACAACATGTCATGTTTTTCTATAAGATCTGCCTGTCTAATGCTCTAAACTACAAATGATTCCCACTTCAAGGTTTTCAGCTTGAGTCATGTTCTCCCTGCAGAGACTTTGTGGACGAGAAACTGGGCAGCACGTACGTGATTGGCAGATCACTGGACTTTGCGCTCTCCTTTGAAGAGTCGGTTCCAGCTACGCCCATGTTCTTCATCCTCTCTCCTGTAGTCGATCCTTTGAAGGACGTGGAGAAACATGGTAACACATATTGGACATTCTCTTGTGGGAACATGCTACATTTTATTTGGAAAAGCCTATTGAATTCAAGTGCAGGCATTCCTACAAGTTGAGTTACACTTTGATTCCCAACATCACGATACTATGTACAGCAGGCTGTGGGTAGATAGAGACATTGTACTAAAGGTCACAAATATATGAGGGGACACTGGTGTATTAGGGGCTGCAGAGAGTAAATGTCACCTGTTTTAGAGTTCCTTTATAACCCTGTCTGAATCCTGTGGATGGCAGCAGGACACGCCATTATTATTATTACTGACCACAAATATGCTTTTCAAAGCCTTTGTGCTGACCTGGCACGGGGCGCAATCACGCATCGCTTTTGAATCTGCTGTCAAACTATTCAGTGTGTGGATATTTTAGGTCAGCTCTATGAAAAGTTCAGATTGCAAGGATTGTATCAGTTTACTAGAACATAGAGATTTCCCTGTGGTTTCTGCTAAGTGAGTCGCCATTCAAATTATAAATCATGATGGACCCATCGTTTTTCCTGATGTTACTTTCTTGGATTTCTATTTCTGCTTTAATTTCCTCCTTAATTGAAATGACATGTTGGTGATTTCAACATGACAGTAAGCTTTTCATTTATTGAAAATACTTGGCAGCAGGTGGTGGACAGACCTCGGCCCCCCCTGAGTGATATGATGGAGCCCTGCCTGTAATGGCTGTGATTATGGATTATCTACACCCTTGAGCGTGGTCAGTCACATCAAAGCTAAAAGTAAGCAATCAGTGCCGCTCAGAGCACGGTGGCCACATTACGCTGAACCACATTCTGCAGATGTGCTTTTCCATTATAGCTGTGACTATTAGCTTTCTTATTGGTATTAGGCCTCAATTAGATTTTCAATAGACAGATGATGTGATTATGTATGCTCTGCAGGGGACTTCTCTCCCTGAGACCAAACCTCGCTATATGCCTGGTTTCAGATTCAAGCTTTAATGAAACAGAAACAGTTTTATTGTTTGAGTTACATCTCAGTGTAAGTGTCACGATCACAGGTACTCAATAGCACGACTCAGATACAACCAGTTTTTAGCAATGTTCAGTTTATTCAGGTCTGGGACAGGCAGGGTCAGAACCAGGAAATCCGTCAGATAGGCAACAAAAACCAGACAGGGGGCAGGCAGGAACTCGAGATCTGAATATAGGCAGGCAGGGGTCAAAACCGGGCAGGACAAGAATCTAGGATAGAGAGTAACAAATACTGGAGAGCTTGACAGAAAAGACAAGACAATCTGCCAAAGGACAAGTGATAGTGAGGTGGTATAAATACTGTGGAGTAATGAGGGAATGAGTAACAGGTGAGGGGAAGTCCTGGGGAGACCAGAAAAGGGAAGTGAGCTGATTACAAGGGCCTGGAGAAAGGCGGGATCTGAAATGACAGGAGAGTTAACATGAGCCAAACAAACAACAATAAATATGTCTAACTTGTGACAGTAAGGTGGGCAAGTGAGTCATGGACCATCTGCTGATTATGATAATAAACACTGGCTTTTGAGGAAACTTTGATCAAGATTATTATCTTTTCCTTTTCTGTGTTCCGTAGTCGTAGTGTGTAGCTCAATCTTTCACTTCAGTGTGTTACTGGTTTGTTAAGTTCTGTGCAAAGCTAGGCTTATATAAGCATTGTTTGCTGCAACGTAGTTTCATGCTCTTTCACTATCTTTAAATAATATATCAAGCAGAAAAACTGAAACTGATGGCTCAGAAGGGCTTGGGGTTTCTGTGTTAAATATTGTTCTGTAAATGTGCTGACCACTTTTAGCCGTGTTAACACTTTGCATGTGTATTTAACTAATGGAGAGCAGAAAACAGGACAACGTCCTTTGGAACGCAGTTAGCTTATTCACAGCAATGCTGTATATAAATAGTCCTGTTGCTCTAATTAGCGCTGGCTTTCTGCACTATCCAACTCTGATCTAAACCCAGGTGACTCCTCGGTGTCTATTGATGCCGGTTTTCCTAGCTGACAATATACAAATTGCAAATAAGACTTTTTTTTCTAATCCATCAAGGTGAGCTCTTTGTCTCAGCTTGTAGTATTTGTGCTCAGCTTGGTTGAGCATGTCTCAAAGCAACCTCTGCGTTTATATATAAGATGCATTTTTCTAAATATCAGACTATCATAGTGTAAAGCTCCTATCCATCCCCACCCGCACCAATCACCGGACCTGGGGGGACAAAGCCTTCTCCGTCGCTGCCCTGCTCTGGAACTCACTCCCACAACCCATCAGAGACTGCACTGACCTCACCACCTTCAAAAAACTTACAAAAACTCACCTCTTCAATCTGGCTTTTAATGTGTGATTGTTTTTGTATTATTTGACTCGATAACTATATATTTATTTGTTGTTCCTTTCTTTTCTCTTCACTATATCTGTAAAGCGTCTTTGAGCACCTGTAAAACCGCTAACAAATTAAATCTATTATTATTATTATTAAAGCCTGTGAGTTCAACGATGTTTAAGAAGGAGGGCTGTCAAAATGAACGTGTTAACGCAAGCAATTCATGTGGCAACCTTAACGCGTAAAGAATAAAATAACGCAGTGTGGATGTTTACCATGAATCGCATGGAAGTGAGAAGGCAAAGAAAGCGGACGAATCAGCACAAGCTGCATGTCGCGCACTGACTGGAGACCAGCGGACATCAGAAGAACCACTTGTTCTTAGGTGGGGTGAAAACGGAGGAACGGCATTTTGTCCAACTACATTGTGCTACGTTACAGAGGAGTGTGACCCCTCGATTCCACCGGGTCCGTCTGCGTCGCGTAACGGCTGCGCCGCGGTTTTGGTCCGGCCTCCTCCGGCATCATACCCTACCGGGCGCGTTTCAGAAGCATTTCAGAAGCGGAGCGTCTTGCCTGTCTGCTCGCAGTTTTTGTTGATTTGGGCATATTTCCTGGACAGGCTACTTTGTACAGACAAAGTTAATAATAATAATAATATTCCACTTATAAACGACATGAATCAAAGATGTGTTGCTGTATTTTAGTGGTAAAAAATGCATTCATCATCATAATTATTCTATATATATAATTTACACAGTGCCTGTAAACCGGAGGAGAACGCTGGCATTTCTCCTCCTACTTGAAAGACTACGGAGGGATAGGGTCTGCAAAATGAGTTTGTGTGTGTATATATATATATATATATTTAAATATGATATATGCTCTGTTAGTAAATTTAAAATCAATGGTGATAAGGTGTAATTTGAATTAAATACAATATTTGATTTAAATCAGTTTTATTCTGAAAAACCGGAAGTTCACTAACTGTTAACTTGACACTTTTATTCTGAAAATTCATCACTTCCAGTTAGCATTA
Source organism: Gobionotothen gibberifrons (assembly GCA_943591055.1). Lineage (NCBI taxonomy): Eukaryota > Metazoa > Chordata > Actinopteri > Perciformes > Nototheniidae > Gobionotothen > Gobionotothen gibberifrons. The sequence goes on along the minus strand of CALSBZ010000140.1, from coordinate 347,312 downwards.
GCATCTGACAAATGCTACGGTTTAAAACCATGATAGAAGGTGAAATGACATGTGATGTTCTAAACTGAGCACACTGGGATTAGCACTCATTTATTGACGCTGAATAATGTGTAGCAGGAATGTTTAAATACCACAGACACCAGAATGAAGTAATTTAGCAACAGAAAAGGCACCACATGCATTGGACCCGCCCCCCGATGACGCCGGCCAATAGGAGAAGACCTCAGAAGACTATAGGGAGGCCAAGCCAGGGAGCAGGTCTCTTGGGACCCCCGGCTGGACTGAGCAGAGAGATGGGGAGAGTGTCTCCATGCAATTTCATTTGTACACCACTGCATCTTTTGTTTAATTAAATGCTGTTAACTTTTATAAGCTTCCCTTGACTCTTTTCAGTCTCTCCTGCCTTCAGGGTTTGAAATCGCTCACAGCTCTGAACGTTCCACTTCCTGCCTGCCCGACATTACCTTACGGCTGCGCCGCGACAAAAATAGGATTCATCCTAATTTTAGAGGAGCCCTGCGCCGAGCCGCTTCTGGGACGCTTCTGAGCCGTAACGCGCCGCGTGTGGTGGAATAGCACCCATTGACTAGAGTGGCCGCTATCCTTGCGGACGCCGCGTCGCGGCCGTAACGCGCCGCAGTCGGACCCGGTGGAATCTAGGGGTGAGATAGGGGCCAGGGTCAGCACATTAGAAAAAAATAGTGCCGCAGTATGATAGTGACAGAGATAATATGCTCTGTGTAGCCCACATCATACAGAGGGGAATCACAGCGGCTCTCTGTGACAGAAGCCATGTCCATGCTTTAGCTAAGTGTCGGAAAATTGTCGGACGTGAAAGAGACCCAGATAGTTTTTTTCCCCCTGTTCGAGCGTGTAGCTGAGACCAGAGAGTGGTCTGACGCTGAGGTGACCTTATTGTTACAGTGTGTGTTAACGGGTAAAGCCCAGGAAGCCTACTCTGCTCTGACGGTGGCAGAGAGCAAGGTTTATCTGACTGTTAAGACTGCTGTGTTGAAGGCATACGAGTTAGTCCCTGAGGCCTATCGACAGAGGTTCAGGTCCTGGGAGAAGTCTAGCGGACAGACACATGTTGAGTTTGCCAGGGATCTGGTTACCTTTTTCAGTAGGTGGTGTAAATCCCTGAATGTCGAAACGTATACTGCAGTATGTGAGTTGATGGTGTTGGAGCAGTTTAAAAATTCTGTACCCAGCCACGTTGCGGTTTACATCAGCGAGCGCAAAGTGAAGACTGCTGCAGAGGCTGCTGCTCTGGCTGATGACTATGTGCTAATGCACTGGGGAGGTCGAGTTTTCAGGGGCCAGGATGAAGCTGGTATGTATCGTGCAGCAGGGAGATGGGAAGAGAAAGCTAATCCGCACTGGGGTAAAGCTGAACGTGGTATGCGAGGTCAGCCACGGGTTGATCCATCGGAAATCTGTCATTTCTGCAGGGAGAGAGGGCACTGGAAAGCTGACTGTCCAAAAGCTAAGGCTAGCAGGGGGAACTGTGTGTACCAGTTTAACTCTGCTGCTTGTGCTGTGTCTGTGGTGCCCTTACCTGTCATCTCTCCCTGTCAGCAGGTTAATGAGCCATGCGGGTTGAAGGAACCACTGTTTTCTGCATTTTTGTCAACCGGATACGTGTCATTGGTGGGAAGTGACATCAGCGTGCCGGTACATTTTTTGAGGGACACGGCATCGTTTGATTCTGAGCTCTGTGTTACCATTTTCTGAAAATTCTAGAACTGGGGATTTTGTCGTGATGCGAGGTATGGGAATGAATGTTGTGCCTGTTCCTCTGCATTCTGTTGTGCTTAACTCTGGTCTGGTGCAGAGTGAGGTCGCCATGGGGGTCCGTCCTGTAATGCCAATTGAATGTGTGGATGTTATCCTGGGTAACGGCCTGGCTGGCAGCCGTGTGTGGGGTCAGGGTCCACCGCCTACCATGGTGTCATCTTCACCCACTGTGCTTGTTCACCCAGAGGAAAAAGCTAAGTGCTCCCCTGGAGTGTTTGTGGCTGGCGCTGTGACACAGGCTGTGGGTCGTGCACAGGGGGAGTCTGAGCAGGGTGAAGAGGTGGGTGTTCCTGACTTGTTGTTGTCTGTATCCCGCAGTGAATTGGTGATAGAGCAGAAAGCTGATATCTCCCTCAGTCCGTTTTTTGAGGTGGTTCTTTCCACCGAGGATGGAATTGGCGCTACCGGTGGTTGTCTGCTGCAAGGGGAACTGCTGGTCAGAAAATGGTTGTCACATGGGAAGGGCTTCATTGGTGAGCCAGTCTTTCAGATTGTGGTTCCTGTCAAATTTCGTGAGGAGGTCCTCAAGGAAGCGCATAAGCGATCAGGACATCTGGGTGTCCGTGGAACATGTAATTACATGTTGCGGTATTTCTTTTGGCCTTGTTTAACCTCTTAAGCCCGAAGGTCCCACCAGTGGACCCCCCCCCCCCACACAGTTTTATTTTCGAGACTATGTCTCAGGGCTTCTTAACATTTATGAAACTATTAATGTTCCATACCCTTTTAAAGGTAAGAAACTCCGCTAACTGACGATATGAAAAATGTTTAGCTAAAAAAAACACAAGAGTAATACCAAGCCTTTGAATTAGCATTGAGCGAAAAAATGACTTTTACACAGAACTCACGGTAGAAATGCCCTTATTACTATCTTAACTGCACAAACAAGACATATTATTTAAAGCTGAGACTCCACAGATTCCAGACATGTAATGTCATCACTGTACGACCCCGAATTGCGGAGCTATCAGCCAGAAAAGAGAAGGTAAACAACATCCGGTTTAAAAAATATTACAATAATTACGTCTTCTTTTTTGATTTGTGATCAAAAGTTGTGTTCACCGGAATAAAAACGCCGCTCAAGGTTAATCCAATGTCTTTGTGTCACGTAGACATTTTTACTGATAATCCATCATCATATTTATGGCAATATACTGGGTATAAAGTTTTGCAGTCCAGGCTTGTGTTGGTAATTAAATCAATGTTGTAATAGCATAATTTAGCTTAAATGTTGATTTTATTGAAAAACAGAATTATTCACGCAAAATGTATGTTAAGCTTTTATTTTGAAATGACTTCCGCCAGACGCAGGAATACCAGTTTATTTTGAAAATCTATTCCGGAAGTTATCTCTGAAATACTGACGGAAGCTTGAACTCAATGTTAAACCAAACGTAAATATTATCAGCTGTTGAAATAAAAAAAGAGCCACAGGCGAGTGTGTAGAATCAAGGTGTGTTTAGTCATGTGTTAAATGTACGATGGAAATATCCTTTGAAAAAGTGTGTGCGGAAGTCAGAGGACGAGCGGAAACCAACAACAACAGAGAGACCGGACACGGGAGGAGCCAGTCTACTGTATTTAAGGACGAGATGTGTTTTATTCTGCCCTTTCACCCCTTCCCGGAGGACACTGCAGAAGTCCTCCATTTTCAACTCCCGTCTGCCTGTAACACCACCGCGCCTGATTTTCGATTAAAGTACCAACCTTTTAAACTTTAGTTGAGACTCACTGATCTCCTTATTTTAAAACTTTCTCTTCTGGAATAATGGACTAATCAATAGTTGGCGACCCCGACCTGATCTTGACGACGGAAGAGAGATAACAAACCGGCTGTTTTCTCGAGGCGCTCGCCGCCATTCTGCACACATTGAGCTCAAATCGAATCGGTAAGGAGAAACCAGTTATTGTCAAAGTTCTTCACTAGGTATACTAGGCCATTTTAGATTTGTGTGTCTGATGGCGGCTGGCGGATCCTGAAAACAGCTGTGCATTTTAATGTTAAAAAACCTAAATTGATATAAATAATCACTCAAACCAAGAGGCGTTGTTCTGTTGCAGGCACGGTGAGTTTAATTTCATTTAAGTTTTTACATTTAATCCTGCATGCTTTTAATTGTGTGTGTGTTATATTTTAAACATTAACTTGTGTAAACATTAATTCATTGAGGCGTTTTGTTAGTCTTCAGAGATGTGTCTTTTGTCATCTTGGTAGTTTTTAACTATACAATTTGAGAGTATCGATGCTCATTTAAATATAGATTTAAGATTGAAGGACACAGAACATGAAGACTTGAACAAAAACGTAGCATACCGGCTAACGACTGGTGATATGAGTTAAAAAACCTTTTTAAAAGGTCTGATTTAGTGCGAGTGGAAGGCTGAGTCAGTGCTTTTATTCTGTTCTATTTGCTACCAAACATTGCGATTGGATTACGATGAGTAGTGCGACATAACTGCGTTAGTATGACGATATTCTACTAATTGTCTATGATTGGCGACTTAATTTGTCCTGTGTTGGCGTGTTTTAATAAGAACAGATAAAAACAATAGAGGCTTTTAAAGTCAAATAGTATGATGTGGAGAAGTTTATGGCTTAAGCATCATAGGGTTCCTAATTTTAAGAAGAGGATATCTCTAGGATAAAGCCCATTTTTGTTTGTGATTGTTTTCTTTTGCATGTACTAAAAAACCAGATTTTCCTTTTGGACTCTATTAAGACACCAGGTCTATTTTCAAATCCCTTTGTTCTAAGACCACATGTTGAAAAAACAGAGACATGGCAAACGCCATTTGGTGAAATGCTAATTGACTCATTCACCTTTGTTTTCATTCCAATGAGGCAAAGGGAAAAGCGCCATTTTGTGAAATCCAAATTATACCTTTGTTCATACTAAGCTGGCTGGTTTCACTCCAAATGAGGAATTGTTCTGACTTCCAATTACTAAAGAACAAATCATACTTCTTGTCACAGTTGGATCTCGGAAATAGTACAGTTTGTTAAAACAGGTTATTAATTCCGTTGAGAGTTGAGTAATTGTAGTGAAAGAATATTGGGGAGTCTCAAATCTCATTTTTGAATTGATTAATGCTGGCAAACGTGTTTTGGCGTGTTTTTTGCAGTGTTCTTGTTGGCAGATGTGTTTTGGCGAGTTTTGTGCTCTATTGTTTAACCATATTGAAATTCTTTTCCCATTCTTAAGATACTTTTTAAGGAAAATAGCCATCTTGTAAAAAGAGGTTATTTTACAACAGCTCCACCTAGTGGTTTAAGCTGGAGATTACACCATAGGGAAACAGAGTATCAATAATAAACATCAGCAGTAATATCCTGGAGTCTAATCTTGAGTGTTATTAAAAGAACACATGTGGTTTCTATTTTTAAGATAAAAGAGATCTTATATAATAGTCATAGATAGAAGCTAAAACAAATCCAAACATTGTACAATTTGAATTTTTAATAAAATAAAATCTTAAACTTTTAAATAAATAAATAAAAATAAAAAATAAAAATCTTTTGGAAAAAATAAATAAATTGAATAAATAAATAAATATACATAACTTTTTTGAAAAAAATAAAAAATAAAAATCTGAAGAGATAGGACATTTTTATAAGGAATACAAGGGTACTAGTCGGAGGATTAGTGTTGAATCTTTGATAACTTAATAATTTTATCGTAGTACTAAAAAACATGTCACCAAATGGCACCAAGTTGAAGCCAGACGTAAAGCCAGGCTCAACTGCAGACATCAAGGAAAGGGTAAAAACCAGATCAGATGCTACAACCATTCCAAGTCTTAGACAGAAGACATGGAACCCCCTAGAGAAACTGTGGGGACAATGGCAAACAAGAGGGCTGTTTCCGGCAGATGATCAACCGGGACCAACGATAGCCCATAGAAAAGCTGTAATTGACTATGAGAATGGAGAATACCTGCGAGAACACCAAGCATGGATCCAAGCAGGACAACCCTCTTGGTGTGGACGATCAAAGATGGACAAAGCAGAGATAAGAAAAACACAAGTTACAGCCCTGATACTCCATTTAAAGCATTCTGTTAGTAAAACGGCAAACATGCATGTCGTTCAAGAAGCAAGTTCGTCAGCAAAGGAAGACACAACGGAAAAGACAGAAGAAGCGCCAGCAACCCAAACTCCAAAGCTCTATCCAAACCTGACTGAAAAACCTCCTCCTTACATGACAAAATCAGACCTTGTCTCTCAAACTTCAATACAAGCTCCAACTTTCAATGTTCTCGGAGGAATATTGGAATTAGAAGACGTCCCCACAGAAAGAAGTGTTAAAGAATTGGAATATGACATAAGAATGCTTACCAGTAAAAACCAACCAGCTGCTGGAGGAACACAAACGCATGACAGCATTGTATGCATTAAGAGAAATGACTACAGACAGCCAACTTCAGCGAGACATATTACGAACAACTATGTCATTCCAGCCCAACAAGAAACCTCCCTGTGCTGAGGCACTATCAATGGCAGGTTATGACACACCGACTTTCCCCCTGTTACAGCCAGTAACAGCAGGGATGGTCACGCAGGAAAACTTCGGAGAGCAACAGGGACACAAACAAGAAACAGAAGAAAGACGAAAGGCGGAGGAGTATGAGAACCGGATGGCAGAACGAAGAAGAAAAGAACATGATTACCAAGAACTTCAGGAGCAAAGACGACAAGAAGAGAAAAGATTTCAGGAAGAGATGGCAGAAAGACAAACCGAACGTAGTCAAGATAGAGAAAAAGAAGAAAGAAAACAACAAATAACGGAAGATTGGGAAACATCTCAAATGCCACGCCGAACAAACTACTCTCCTGACCATTCCAAAGGACAGGGAGATGGCAATGGCGGCATACAGTCAGAAAACAGTAGACACTCCCCACACCATGAACAGTCACAGCAACAAAGCAGTTTTGCATCTCCTCCTGAGAATAATAGTAGCGACGAAGACGAGCAATATCACCCTGGGACATGCCCCAAAACGAGAAGAACCAAGAAAACCAAGAAAACTAAAAGAACCAAGACTGTTGCATATACCTCCATGCCATTGATAGCTGCTGGAGAAGGAGGATTTCAATACCAACCATGGAGTCACAGGGACATGGAAGCATTGGTGGGAAAGCTGCCTCCACTCACGAAAGGAGGTCAGAAGTGGGTGACTGATCTGGAGAGATACACAGCCCAAGATCACCTGTGCTTGGGGGACATGAGGGCCCTGCTTGCTCGGATTGAAGGACGCTTTGAGGCAAAAGCAATAGATACTGAGGCCAATTGCACGCATGACTCAGATGACACTCCATTCAACCACATCAGGTCGAATTTTTGGGCTGCAATTCGTCGCATCTACCCGACAACACGAAATGTACATGCTCTCACAAGCTTGAACAAGGAGCCAGGGGAAGACATGCATACATTCTTGAAGTGTGGGAGACTTGCACAGGTGAACGACATGATCTTACTCCATCGGTTGAAAGGTTGTGGAAGAACGCTGTCATAAAAGCCCTTCCCCTAGCAGTACAGGCGAGCCTGGAAGAAGTGGTGGGATTAGAGACTGGACACATTGAAGAATGGAGACAATATCTCATTCACCACAAAATGAAATACCAGGCAATAAGAAGGAAAGATGATGAAGAAATGACAGCACTACGACTTAGACTTCTGAGGATACAAATAGCAGAGAAAGATACCGAAGCTAATAAAAACAAGACGGGGCAGAAACTTCCAACAGTTCAAACTCGAGTAATGCCAGAGATTCAGATGCAGAACCGACAAAAAGGAGGACGAGATTTCCGGTTTGAAGGATGCTACCATTGCAACCAAATGGGACATTGGGCCAGAGAGTTTCCGCAGAACATTGCACCAAACAATGACCCTCCATGCAGTTACCAACAAGGAGGCAGAGGAGGTTTCAGAGGAAGAGGCAGAGGAAAAGTTCCCCGTTTTCAAGGATGTTACGCATGCAGTCAGCTAGGCCATTTTGCTAAAGATTGTCCGCTACAACAAATACAGTATTATCCCCAACTACAGCCACAAGCGCCCATATACATGCCTACGCAGTATCAACAAGGGGGAGGACCCAGTGGTGGCAGAGGATTCCAGGGACAACCAAGAGGAGGAATGGCGCCAAACATGAACCAGATGGTGCCAAACAGGGACCAAATATCCCAGACAGCCTGCCAACCAAAACGATGAGGGAGCTCAGAGGGCCAGACCACCAGGTGATGCATCTTCAGCCCAGGAGGGTATCTTTTAAATCCAGCTACATTAAGCCACATCTGAGACCACAGGAGGGAGAGGTAGAATGTTATTTGAAAGATTGAGAATAACATATTGCATTTAAATATAAAACATGAATAGATAAGTAAAGATTAAAATATAATAGAACATTAAGCAGACTATTTTTGTAATTATGAGAAGGATAGAGATTACGAGTGATGTTGTTCCCCCACACAGAAAACTATTGAGTCCACACAGCTAGTGAGGTCAAGACGATGGATTTCCACCCAAAATATGAAGACGGGAGATCCTTACCAAGTCCTCCTGTTTACACCGACTGCAGTTCAAGGGACAGCGATACACCTGACGAGAAGCTGTTGAGACCTGAAAACAGAAACTCGATTCTGCTGTGGTGAAGTCTGGCTACAAAGGGAGGTGTTCCGATAGGGTCGCTTGTCTCAAACCAGTGAAGAAGTCAACAAGAACCCAGCAGAACTAGAGAGTGACTGTTAGAGGGAGAAGAGTGTCGGAGCGTCAGAGACTGGCAAAACCAACCAGCCAGTACATAGATAGACCCCGTCAGAAGACCGGGGCTGTGTTTAAAGGGGAACTTCATTTATTATTAGTGGAAGCCTAGTTTTTTTGAAAGATTATGTGATTTAAGGAGTCAGATTACATTTTCACAGAGACACAATTTTATAATAGGTCTGAAGTATCTGTTTTAAGGCATGAGCAGTAAACTAAATAGAATAACACTGATTGAGAGCTTAGATGAAGGAGTTCTAGGATTTTATAACAGTTTAGAAAATCAGTCTTTATCTATTTATTCTTGAGTGACTTTACTGATTTATAATGTAGTGCGTAAGGCAATATCTCATTTTTAGTGAGGGGCACAAGCCCTTCATGTTCTCGACATGTCACCTTTTGTGAAAATAGTTCGTATTTTCACTCTAGTTTAGAGAAATATTTTATCATATGTTGGTTCAGCAGTGTCAGACAAGCCTCTAATCGCAGAAACAATGATGCAGAATACCATGACTGAAGCCGTTATTGAAACAGAGTAAACTATTTTTTGTACTAATGGCAGGTTTTTAGTGAATATGTTTTTATACAATACACCATATGATATTTTTGTACGCCTTAAGGGTACACGGAGCAGTTATATTGATTTGGTACAACGTTATGCGTTTTACACGTTCTGTACATAATAGGGTAATCATATTAATTGAGCATGTTATGCTCAAAGGAGGGAGTGTCATGATTATACAGATATGTTGATTTCAGTGACGTAGTAGTTCATAAATAATAACAAGTGTTTAACAACAACAAGTATGCCGAGGTTTGGGCCTTCTCCAAGGAGGGAGTGATCCAGCTTTGGGTATCAGATAAATTGAAGTGTATGAATATGTCAGGGCTCTGAGTAATATTATCCAAGTCTTGTCTACACAGGTTCAGAGAACTGCAGAGACACCAGACGAGACACCAAAAGACACTCCGTTTCGGCCAGGTGATTGGGTGAGGGTGAAAGTTCACAAAAGACAGTGAGATTGAACCCAGGTGGACGGAACCGTGAGAAGTTGTAACGAACTTCACATGCACTCCGGTTTAAAGGTAAAGATAAAAGGAGCAAATTGACACCACCTCACACATTATCACCCTTCACTGGCACCTTCCAGAAATTATTGGAAGTTAGGACTGATTTGGCAGAGCTGGAACAAAACAATAAATAGAAATAAGAATAAGATAGAAACAGCTCGATAGATGAATTGTCTTTAGATTTGTATAGATAGTACACTAAAGTGAAAACCTATTTTTTGTTTTACACCTGAAAAATAGTCCAAATTTAGAATAAATTATTTTTGTACTCATAATTTGAATTTTGTAACTGACAACCATGGAGAAAATAGAGATTAAGTCGAGAACAAAGCCAAAGCAATTGTGGGGTCCACGAGGGATAAGAGTCAGAATAGTTTTGTTGATTGTGCTCATTACAGTTGGCACCTTTCTGGTTGGAAGGGGAGTACAATATCATGTAAGACATGGATCCATTAGTTCACTAAGAGAGAATGCCCACATCACTAACAAAACTCCAGCTGTGTTTCAGAGACTTTCACTTATCCCCAGAGCCAAA
>CALSBZ010000140.1:277522-336751 GCA_943591055.1 Gobionotothen gibberifrons | reverse complement strand
AGGACACTGCAGAAGTCCTCCATTTTCAACTCCCGTCTGCCTGTAACCCCCTGATCCCACTGCGAGCGTCTGCGTTACGTTACGTTGTGGCTACGCCGTGCTGCGACCTCCTCCTGCGTCGTAACCCACCTGGCGCGTTTCAAAACGTTGTGGAAGCGGAGCGTCATATGTGCAGCCTCGCAGTTGTTGTTGATTTTGGAATATTTCCTGGACATTTGTACTTCTACAAGTAGGCTACGTAGTTACATGGTTTATGTCTGTTTAAATCGTGTTTATTGTTGTTATTTCCTATTTTGTTGTGTTGTAGACTACAGACAAAGTTAAGAATAATTGTAATATCCCAGTTATAAACGACATGAATCAAAGATATGTTGCTGTATTTTAGTGGTAAAACAATGCATTCATCATCATAATTATTCTATATATATAATTTACACAGTGCCTGTAAACCGGAGGAGAACGCTGGCATTTCTCCTCCTACTTGAAAGACTACGGAGGGATAGGGGCTGCAAAAGTGTGCGTGTATATATGCTATATATGGTCTGAACGTTCCACTTCCTGCCTGCCCGACATTACCTTACGGCTGCGCCGCGTCAAAAATAGGATTCATCCTATATTTTAGAAATTCCTTGCGACGAGGAGCTTCTGGGACGCTTCGAGTTGCGGCGTAGCGTGGTGCAGCGGGTCTGATGGAATAGCACCCATTGACTAGAGTGGCCGCGAACGCTAAAAACCCAGCAGACGGAATGTAGCGTGGCGTGGCGTGGCGTAGAAGCGCTCGGTGGGATCAGGGGGTAACACCACCGCGCCTGATTTTCGATTAAAGTACCAACCTTTTAAACTTTAGTTGAGACTCACTGATCTCCTTATTTTAAAACGTTCTCTTCTGGACTCAAGAATAATGGACTAATCAATACTTGCACTTTCAGATATGCTTCGTTTGCTTCTCTATTACGCCCGCTATGGTAATGTTTACCTGGATTTGGGAACTGCGTAAAGTATAAAGAATGCCAGCCAGCGTCAGCATATTTATGCAGCAGACTCTACGCATTGTTTACTACGTAACGAAGCAGGAATTGCAGCAGGACCCAGAGCGCACGGAGCACAGAGCAGATACCAGAGCAGATTACAATATTTGCGTTTAGGAATTTTTCTGTACTTTGACTTTTGTCAAATAATGTCTCACAGGAAAGAGATGCTTAGTACTTTACAGGCAATGGAAATTGTGACTAATGTTGACAGCGATGCAGATATGTTACCTGTTGATTCTGAGTCAGACAAACAATCTGCTCCAGTTGGAGTCAAACTTCATTTTATTTATTTTTTAACAACAGTTGTATTTGGATGGAATGAATACCTATAGTGAAAATTCAAAGTAATAAAATGATTTTTACAGTGAAAAAGGTCAAATGGAACTGACGGTTCCCAAATTACCCAGAGGTGAGTCCACCTGGACTTTTTTCTTTCTAAATCTCTCTAAAAAGGTCAAATTTCACTTGTTTTGCATCAATCTTGATACAGGGTACTTATTATATGTTATAGTTTGGATTCCGAAAGCTTTTACTCTACTAACCCATCATGCAAGGGTGGTTTTCACTATAAGTAAAGGGTTTTCTTTAGGCGGACATTAGAATTTACATGTTTTTACTATGTTCCATCTGAATTTACTTTAAAATAAAAACATGGCATTTTCGAGCCTGAAACCAGGCTCAGGGCTTAAGAGGTTAAGGAGAGATGTGTCTCGGCATATTAAATCATGTCACATGTGTCAAGTGAGAGGTAAGCCAATTCGGTCAAGAGAGAAGTTGTCGTCTGCCCAGGTAAGGATGGAAAATCTGCATGAGCGAAAAACTGAGCAGCGTTTGTTTAGTCCTGGGGGTCAGGTCTTGGTTTTGTTGCCCAGGGCTAGTTTCTGGAAAAACATTCCGGGCTTTTCCATGTGCTGACCACGCCGAAGTGTAGGAGAAGAGCTCCTAGTTTATTTAGGTAGTTGACGGTGTTCTTAGGGGAACTCCTTTCTTATCGGGGGGGGGGGGGAGCAGAGTGTGTTTGTGGGTGGTTACAGGTTCCAGTGCCTGATGAGCTACACCTGCGGAAAGAATAGAAGAGGAGCCAAGCCGGATAACGTCTCTGTCACTTCTCTGGGCTCTCTCTCCGGGCCAGCCGCGGGGTTCTGTTGCTGGTGCCGCGTGATCATTTTGTTTATGAAAATAAACGTCTTTATTATTCACACCCCTCGTCTCGCCTCCCTGCTTTTTGTTGCAGCCCAGGAGCCGGGTTGTAACACTTCTCAACAGACAGATATAATGTATAGTTTTAATGTTGGCCATGGGGTTTGTGCAATAGGGCGTCAGTGTCAGTATGTTGTCTATGTATACTTTAATGTGCAATCTGTGTACATATAGTGTAAGTCATGTGTGAATATGCTGCAAATGTCCTTACAAGGACAATAAAGTGTATCGTATTGTATCTCTCACCAGTCAATTCAATTATTTTAAACTTGTGACATTGATCATTATTGTGAATAACGGGATTATTTTGTTCTTTACAAAAATGTTGTGTTTTCTTTCAGGGAAGAGGCTGGGTTACACATTTGACAACAAGAACTTCCACAATGTGTCCCTGGGTCAGGTGGTGGCTGAGCAGGTCCTCCACCTGGCAGCTAGGAGCGGCCACTGGGTCATATTACAGGTATGAACACACACATACAGGCACACACACTAATACCCCCATACCCAGTATAGCAAAGACAAGCAGTTGTTTAATTACCTTTGCATTAAAATCACAATCAATAAGCTTAAAAGGCCTTGTCACCACCGGCAACAAATCTCCAACTCACTTTATCATCATTATCTGTCTGTCTGTCTGTCTGTCCCCCCTGTGTAGATAAAATGGTGTCTGTCCTGTTTACCTGCAGTGTTTTCTCCTAATTACACTCTCCTGCTGCCTGCCTGGCTCTTTGAGGGGGGGCTGGGTCAGTCGGCAGGTTCCCCCCCGCTGACAGGCCATTATTCTGCAGAACAGAAGCTGCTCAGATGGGCTTTGGAGACAGCGATGCAGAAACTTTAAAGCAGCGAGTTGGGGGAGGGGACGTAGAGACAATCAATCAGCAGATTGGAGTAAAAGATCCTAACGTGGCCCGCCTTGGGACTGCAGTGGACTGCATCTCTGTTGAGGGCACGTGAGATTGTGTAATCATTAGCTCCTGCACCTGGCAATATATGAATATTTGTTGAGTTGTCCTTGAATAAAATCTGTTCATGTAACGTTTAGGGTGTACATTTTCATTTGTGTACACCTTTGTTAAGTTCGATTTAACATTTAAGAACTTGAATTACCAATTTGCCATAAGAGAGACCTGGCAGGCAACACTAAACAAATATGAAACATTTTAACTCAGAAAGGGAAGTTGTCAAAATCCTGTGACATAAATGTATGTTTTTTGTGATGGGATGTCTCTTACAATGATCCTCATCATCGGAACATCTGTCATCTGAGTGCACCCACAGTCACACACCCCCCCACCCCCCCCCATCAAACTCTCCCCCTCTAATTTAGCTTTCTTATTTCATTCCCTCATATAATTGAAATGAGCAAAAGGCTTGAGGAAGGTTCATTTCAGTCGTATGGATCCAGTTTTGTGCAGCACATTTCTGTGTTTGATTGTGTTTTCTACAGCAACCACTTTACCCTTCATAGAAAACAGACAGCCAACATCAGAATACATTTCCCATGGCTAGAATGAAATATGATTTGAACGTATAGCGGAGAGTTAGCGGACAATGGAAAATAAAAGCCTTCACAGCCTACAACTGTCAACTGAGTCCCTCAGTGCTGGTGTCTGCGTCTGCATCAGTCTGCCTCTCACCGCAGGGTGCTGGGGCCCAGCTGTGCAGTGCTCCTCAGTGCTGCTGCTGGATGAATGTGTGTGGAAGAGAAATGCTGTGTGTGTGATCTGCATGTGTTTCTATCTGCTCTTTAGGAGCCAGCATGTGTGTGCATAAAATACAGTTTGACGTGCCATTGTGCTTTCTTTCCCTCAGGTTGTGTGTGATAGTAATGCATCAAAGACCTTGCCAGTGGTGTCTTCTAATGGGTTTTAGATTCAACTTTTATATTGCTATGTAAATATGAGACTCTTTTTGATGTAGTGTCAGCACAGTCATCAGAGGGCTGGAAGGCCCCTATCATGAGGCGTTGAGGGAACACAAATGTTGCACCTGGAACTTAATTAAAAAGCCATAAAATAAAACTGCTGCGCCTCTGTCTTGTTTGTCTTTGTCAACCCGCTGGTTTTTCTCCCTCACATTCTCGAACCCTCCCCTCTGTTGTCCCCCTCGCAGACAGAGGATGAATGGTTTCATTACAGTTTGGAAACAGTCTCTGAATTCTCTGTTGGCTCTCTTTATTGCCAAACGATTTACATGCCAAGAGGAATGGTTGATGTAAAAGCGCTTGAATTTAGACTTTTAATTTGCATACCATTCATTATTCTCTAGAGCAAACTCACTTATCCCCCTCTCAGCTTCAGGCTCCTCCCACACTTTTTCCTCACAGACATGAAACTTCTCTAGCCTCTGGGTTTTTGTATGACTCTCCCCAAAAATTAGGTTCCTCTCCCTTACTTGAGCCATCATAAGGAAGATTAAATATGAAGAGCAAAGGGAGTGAGAAAGTAAAGAGGCTTATGACTTAATGACTGGAGTTATTAGTGCTGTAATTAGATTTAGGGAATGGGCAGTGCTGCATGGTGAGATGTGGGCGGCTCAGCTCACCCCTTATCATTCACAGGATATCCTGTAAGTGTCAGGGCAGTTGAGTTTGAAAATTGAGCTCATCCAAGCTCCACTGCCCGAGACACACTGAGATATGAATGTGCAGAAAAGTGGAGGACGCTTATGGCGCATTTCCACTGCAGGGCCTCGCACGGCTTAGTACGGTATAGTTAGGCCTTGGTAAGCCAGGCTCACTTTATGCTGCGTTTCCATTACAGTTTAGTTGCTGGGGCAGTAACTATAGTAACGCAGTGTAGGCGGAGCCGTGATGTCATCTCAATGCGAACCACAAAACCAACATCAGCCGTTAGCTGTTAGCACTCAGAGCTCACAGCTCCTCATATCTGTTCAGAAACTAGACAAAAGTTAAACAAGTACAAACAACAGACTGTCTGTGTCATGGCGAATACAGTCGCTGGTTTATTTATGTCTGTAGGCCGTTGTTGTGAGTGTGGACGGTCGGAGCATATACTGCGTTAGCTTAGCCGATCTCCATTTAGAAAACACGCATTTTTAAAAGGTTTTCCGTCTCCCGTCTGTCTGTAGACTTGTCAAAGCATTAATTCATGGTTTTTACTAACCGGTATCAGTATGTTGTTACTTCGGCATCATTTTGAAGCGTGTATTACAATTTAAATCACGGTCAAATATGTTCATTTTGTTGTAGTTGCCAGCGATTCTCTCACTAGTTTAGCATACTCAGCCCGGTTGTTGGCCCGGAAAGAACCTCGATTTTGGAGTGCCAGAAAACGATGTAACACCAATTAACTCCAGGGCCAAGAAAATCAAAACAGCTCTGACAGATACAACTTTAAGAGGTCATTCGTCATTTTTTGTAATTCTTAGGTATGTTCAATATGTATTTTAATATAATAATGTGAAAGGGCCTTTTCCATTTCAAAGGTTCCATCAAATGGTACCACTGGTTACGTAACGTTCATAATTCCTGTTGTAATCTTTAAAGGAGTTCAGTGGCTATTTAACTGGATCAGGTATGTTGGGACAACCTTCCTCTGAAGCCATGAAGAAGAAAAATCCCCCAGAGGAAATTCCAGATTGAGTGGCAGTTGAAACCAGACATTCCAATTTCACTCCAGATTTCTTAACAAGTTGCCAATTTGTCAAAATGTAGGAGCTGACAGATGGGGGGGGTCATCTTTACTCTGGCCATGGAGGACAGATGTAAACGTATTTCATCTGAAACATGGAGCGTTTGTGTGGCTGTAGAGTGCAGGGACACATTTGTGCGTAACCGGAGGAGAGATCACAACAAGTCAACATGCAGGAGCCTCTTTGTTTTCACTTCTGCTCTCTATCCAAGACCTCCCATTGCCTTAGTGCTGCTCCACCAACACATCTCCCCCACATGGTGTCCTTTGAACTCGGCTTCCTCCCAGTCTTTAGTTTGCTATCCGCCTATCAGTGCAAAGTGCTTGTGAGCCCTGCGTCATGCAGACAAACAGCAAGGTCCACTGAGGTAATTATGGGGGAATATTCCATGCATGTTTACTCAGTGAAAGCTAATCAATGTTAGGCTAACTCTCTGTAATAGCCCACCCGCCTGGCTAAGCCAACGCTATGCCAGAGAAATGATAGTTGCTTTGCTCATAACCTTTTCAGTACAGCTCTGCTGCCACAATATTTTAGTTTTAACTGTGAGAGCACTTGAATAAATGTGGTGCTGGCGTGAGTGTGTTCGTGCATGTGTGTGTTTGTGCATGAGTTTAAGTGTGCGTGTTTGAGTGCCAGTCAGTCTTCACTGCTTATTTCCATAGGGGTTGTTGTCATGCTTATTTACCTGTCTCTCCCCAAGAGATTACAAGGCCATTACATTCAGCATTTTTATTTGCTTGTCTGGAATAATGAGCCCAGGAGACGGTTGAAGGTAGGAAGCACCTGACAAGTTGTGACAATTAATCTCTTTGCCATCTAGTCATCTCATCTGTTAGTGCCTGCACTGCTGAGGACTTGTCAAGAGATCACATGTCTGCCTGCCTAAACTTTTGACCTGTAACACACTGCAGCGGCTTAGTTAATGCAGCTGTTTAGTCAAGGAGGTGTGAGTGTACTGTTTAATTTTCCACAATTTGTTTTTTGTTTTTTGTTTTCTAGGACACACTGGAAATGTGCGTGCGAGAGAATAAATGTAAGAGCATTTTGTTTGCCCTGTGCTACTTCCATGCGGTGGTGGCAGAGAGGAGGAAGTTTGGTCCTCAGGGCTGGAACAGATCGTACCCCTTTAACACTGGAGACCTCACCATTTCCATCAGCGTCCTCTACAACTACCTGGAGGCCAATCCTAAGGTACACGTGTTTTTGTTTTTATTCCTGTGCCAGGTATAACAATGACCACTATTTGTAATCTTAATTGGAAATCTAAACACATGTGCCCTCAGTTTAACACCACAAGCCACCTTCTAGTAAAGCAGCATCCCATTTAATTCCCAGGTGCCATACGATGACCTACGCTACTTGTTCGGTGAGATCATGTACGGGGGTCACATCACAGATGATTAGTATCGCCGTCTGTGTCGGACCTACCTGGAGGAATTTATCAAGCCGGAGATGATGGAGGGAGAGCTGCAGCTGGCGCCTGGCTTCTTCCTGCCTGGAAACATGGACTACCACAGCTACCACCAGGTGAGGAAATACTAGCTTTTCCAGGACAGGAGAATACAGATCAATCATTGCGGCTGCAAAATTGATAGAACAGATGAAGAAGTGTACATTCTGAAAAATAAAAGATTAGATATAGAAAAACTATAATACAAGAACATAAAGACGGCACTCTGAGGGTCTCCTTGGGGCCACAAAGTTGGATCTTTGTGGTCACTAGCAAGAGCAAAGAGGCTTCATATTGCTCAAATGTAATCACTATATTTCCACAGGGACTTGGCTTGGCAACTGGAAGGTCACCAGTTCAAGTCCCGGAAAGACCAAGTGCTACCGAGGTGTCCCTGAGGAAGGCACCGTTCCCTACACTGCTCCCCGGGTGCCGTACAGAAGTGCAGCCCACTGCTCCTAGCATTACGGCCCCTACACACGGCGGCGTGCGTTGACACTTCAACGCTTCTGCCCATTCACTTTGAATGGGGTGACGTCACGAGTCACCGAACTGCATTCTGGGAGCGACGCGTAGTTTCTCCCGCGGTGCTCGCTGCAAAAGTAGAGCAATGTTCTACTTTTGACGCCTCGGCGGAGGCGTCAGCCAATCGAATCATAAGCCAGTACAAGCTCTAGCCAATCAAACCGCGTGCTTGTGTGTCTGGGGCGGGAGATTCATGTGATTGGTTATTGGTCGAGTTTCAGCCCAGCCCTCCGGCAAGCGATAACGCCGGATAACGCCCGCGGCCGTGTGTAGGGGCCGTTAGGTTGGGCTAAATGCAGAATATACATTTCCCCTCTGTGGGACAATTAACGGTATATAAAAAATTAAATAAAACCTCCTGTCTTGTTCGTTTCTCCCCCCTTACTTTGGTGTTCTCGATCAAATTTGAGCGGTCTGTTTTAACTGCTCTTACATTAACACAAAATCCATTAATAATCACCAAAGTTTATTCAACACCATTTTAATATCATAACAATATTTCAGAGCACTGGTTGACATGTATAACTATGAGTATACAAAGAATAGACACTGAAAAAGTATTCCACAGTCACATGCTTGTGGATTTGTGGGTGTGTACTCCAATACAAGCCAATGCATTTTATTTCTATAGCACATTTAAAAACAAGAGTTGAACAAAGTGCTGTACATCAACAACTGTATAAAAAACATAGCATAAATACATTAAAAAAAAACAGGACACAAAACAAATGTAAAACACGAGACAATGAAACCAGATCAGAAGCCACAGACTGAGAAACTCTCCTACATGACGTAAAAACAATACAAAACACTAGTAAGATAATAAAAAAACAAGTGTCATCTGTCTCATGTATAACGCCGTGCGTAGGATTCACGTGGGAAGGTTGCTTACGTAGTAGAAATCCAAAAAATAGGTACAGAAATGTTCCGACATGTTCCGATTCACCAAATATTGCGTACCTCTGAGGAAAGTGCGTACGGCACGTCCTACGCCTGTTTCCCTTTTTATAAATCACAATCGACTCGAAATGCGGTGCAACTTTTGCGGGCTTCACGTAACGCCCATATTTGCCTATAAATAGTCAAAGAAACGCCCATTCATTCATTCATTTTGACTGACTGCATGAAGAAGATCGCAGGAAATGACAGAACAGCTAAAAAAGACATCTCACACCGTGTCAGATTTTGGTTATTTTGGGGAGGTCGAGATAAATCATATTGTTTGGTGGATGCAGTTTGAACCAGAGTAGCAGCATGGAGGTCGGATCGTCACCAAAATAAATAAATAAGTGGTCCGAAAAAGGTTAATGACAAAAAAAAAATACACATAGCCTAACCTTCCTCAGGCAGTGTGTTTGTACCGGGGACAGGAGCCCCCCCCCCCCCTTGATGAGAAACTGTAAGAAATGATCGGGGAATCTCCCGTCATGACGACTGGATCTGAATTATGTTTTTGCATTTGGTGGTTTGTGTTCCAGCTGTTGATCAGCTGTGCGCAGCGTCTCCACTGCAGCCTGTGCATCTCAACCCCCACCTTCCCCGCAGCAACTCTATATCCACCAGTTAAAGGAAATCCAAGTCTTGGCAAACGGCATAAAACACGATTAAACATGATAGTATATAAAACCATGCTCGTATCTACAACCTATAGAAATGCAAAACGGCGTCAGTTTAGACGTAATTCTGTCCTCCTGTGTCCCGCATCATTTATGAGAAAACATTTCATAATATTAACACAACATATTCGAGGTGGTTTTAAATAACATATCCGTATTTATTTATTTCTCCAAGTTATGTTTTTGTGTGCACTGAGGAGTCTCAAACAGGCGTTTGTTTAATCATTTTAAGATTGGCTTTAATCAATTTGCGAAAATGAATTCTTCATATATGATAAATGAGAGGTAACATTTTATTTATGGTATTATTTCCACATATTTCTCTCTATTCTTCGTTCTGCCAACGGTGTCGCAGTTTCTCGTCTCTCCCGTGTTTGTGCTTAGTGCGTACGCATGGGTTAGAGTTTGCGTGGAGGACCGCACATTTTCCCGTCAAGTTAGTATTTATAAATCACAAACATTGCGTACAAACTGGCGTACTCTTTTTTTCGTATATCCCTTTACAAATGAGGCCCCTGGTCTGTAAATGCCAGGGAAAAGAAGTGGGTTTTTAAACGAGATTTAAAAACAGGCAGAGTTGGAGCAAGTCTAACCTGGAGGGGCAATTTGTTCCATAACTTTGGAGCTTATTAGCATATTCGTTTTTCTCGCGTCCAGGAGAGAACTAGTTAAAATAATGAGAACAATGAGTCTCGACTATAAGTTTCAAATAGGTTACTTTAATGTAGTAAAAGGCACGGTATTTTTTTTAACAGGAATCGTTCGAAAGAGGGGAGGACACAGCTGTTGTCCTCCGCAGATGTCCGGCCGAGGAGTAGGTGAAAAGAGAGCCACAACAAAGCACATTTCGTCTTTAAATACGGTAGATTGGCTCCTTCCGTCTGCTGGCTCTGTTGGTGATGACTTCCGCTGTGGTTTCTTCAATGTCCGACGTCACACTAAACAGAGGATCTTTGCATTGCACATTCAACTCATGACTAAACACACCTCTTCTCTACATATTCTCCTTCATGTCTTTTCATTTGGTCATCTTAACGGCTTTATCCGTTACGTTACGTTACGTCTCTGTAGTCAAGTTACTGTTAGTATTTCGGACATTACTTCCGGAAAGCTTTTCAAAATAAACACAGGCTGGAGTCAAACCGGAAGTATTTTCACAATAAAAGCTTGACCTCAGAGATTGTGCGAAACTTCAGTTTTTTCAGTATAAGTCAGCATTTTAACTGATGGCATGTTTTAACTAAATTATGCCATAAAACATTGATTACAATTACCAACAGTCCCTCCTTACACACTCTACTAAATACTGAAATCAATGAGTTCTTCATCTGAACTTTACATAGTACATAACTCATATAAAAAACATACAGTCAAAATGGAATGGTTCAATAACCTCAACTTTATAAAACTACTTTGATGGTGCTGGAACATAGAAGTTTTCCCTTGTGCATAACTTCTAGTGTTAACATTCAATATCATTCTTAAAAATAGCAGCATGGCTTGGTATTGGAACATTTCTTTCTCCCTCCTTTCACAGAAACTGTTCACCTACCACGCTCAGTGTTAAGGCACTTGTTTTTACAAAGTGTCACAGAAACAGAGTATTTCTGAATAGTGCAAAGTAATAAAAAACACAAAATGTACTATCTTAGAATAGTATACAAGAATAAAGAATACAAATTAACTATCTTGGAATAGTGTAAAGTAATTTGAAATGGATTCACTCTATCTTAGCATTTTGGCTTGTTCGCTTTTCACATGATTTCATCCACATCTACCGGCCTCCTAAACCTCATCCCTCCTTCCTCTCCGATTTCACTGAATTCCTCACACTCGCCTCATCCCTCTCTCAGCGTCTGTTACTACTTGGTGACCTCAACATTCACATTGACTCACCCACCTGCAAGCTGGCATCCGAGTTCACAACCCTACTGGACAATTTCTCTATCACCCAACATGTCACCTTCCCCACCCATGACAAAGGACACATTCTTGATCTTGTCTGCTCTACCAACCTCCCAGTGATTGACCTCCACCCTTGCCCATTTCCCCTCTCCGACCACAAACTCATACATTTCACCATTGCCCCCCCCACCCGAAACCCCTGCCCACCCAGAAACATCACCTTCCGTAATCTACACTCCATTGACCATAACCATCTCTCCGAACTGCTATCGTCTAATCTCCCCCTGGACGCAACCCTCAGCTCACCTGATGATCTGCTCAACCACCTCAACTCCACCCTACTCACCTCCCTCAACACTTTAGCCCCCCTCAAAAATAAAACTGTTACTTTCAAGACCTCCTCACCCTGGTTCACACCCGCACTCCGTAAAATGAAGCAGCGAGGCCGCCAACTTGAACGTCTTTCAAATAAATCATCCCTCACAGTCCATTACATAAGCTACAAACTCCATCTCAATGCATACAAAGATGCGCTTATTGCCGCCAAATCTGCCTACCTCTCCAACATCTTCACTGACCCCTCCCATAACCCCAGGACCCTCTTCTCCACAGTTAACAAGCTCTTCAAACCCCGTGCTGATAACCTCCCTACTTTTACTTCCACTACTTGCAGCTCATTCCTCCAGTTTTTCGCAGACAAAATTAACGCCATTAACCACTCCTTCTCAGCTCCATCTGACATACAAGCATCTCCCCCAACCTCCACCGCTACCACTTCTCCCCCCATCTCCCTTGACCTCCTGACTCCTCCTCCCCAGCGCCGCCTCTCCCAGTTCAACCTGGTTACCCCACTTGAAATACTCCATCTGATCGGTTCCTCAAATCCCACAACCTGCTCCCTTGACCCACTCCTCTCCTGAAGTCCTGCCTCCCCGTCCTCTGCCCCTATCTTGCTAACCTTTTCAACTCCTCGCTGTCCCATGGAACCGTCCCCTCTGCCTTCAAAACTGCTGCCGTTACTCCAATCCTCAAAAAACCTGGTCTTGATCCCTCCTCCCTCACTAATTACCGCCCCATCTCCAACCTACCATTCCTCTCAAAAATTCTTGAACGCTTTGTAGCCAAACAAATTCACTGCCATCTCCAAACCAACCAGCTCTACGAACCCCTTCAGTCTGGATTTCGTCCTCACCACAGTACAGAAACTGCACTCGTCAAAGTCCTCAATGACCTCCTCACCTCTGCTGACACTGGTTCCCTCAATATTCTCATCCTCCTCGACCTGAGTGCAGCCTTCGATACCGTGAGCCACAACATCCTGCTCACCCGACTCAGGGACATTGGTATCGAAGGTATTGCACTCAGATGGCTCCAGTCCTACCTCACTGAACGATCCCACTTCATCTCCCTCCCCAACCACTCCTCTGCTACAGCCTCAGTCACCCAAGGCGTTCCTCAAGGATCCGTACTTGGCCCCCTCCTCTTCATCATTTACATCCTCCCCCTCGGTCAGATACTCCGCCACTTCAACCTGGACTTCCATTGCTATGCTGATGACACTCAGATCTACCTCAGCACCAAATCCCTCCATAACCCACCCCTTACCCACATCGATTCCTGTCTGACAGCTATTAAAACTTGGATGCAACATAACCTCCTCAAACTGAACAGCAACAAAACAGAACTCCTCCTAATCGGCTCCAAATCCACCCTCAGCAAGGTCACTAACATAACTCTCACCATCGATGGCACCATTGTTTCCCCCTCCAATCAGGCACGCAATCTTGGCGTAATCTTTGACCCCACCCTCTCCCTCGAACCTCACATCCGCCAAACAGTCAAAACCTCATTTTTCCACCTCCGCAATATTGCAAAAATCCTACCCTCTCTCACCCGCCCCGCAGCCGAACGACTAATCCATGCCTTCATTTCCTCCCGCCTTGACTACTGCAACTCACTTCTCTACGGCATCAGCACTACATCCCTCAACAGACTCCAACGGGTTCAAAATGCAGCTGCACGTCTCCTGACGCATACCAAATCATGGCATCACATCACCCCAGTCCTCAAAGACCTCCACTGGCTTCCTGTCTCCCATCGCATCAACTTCTCACAAACCTTCTCACCCCTTATCAACCCCCACGGTCCCTCAGATCCACCGCAGCCGGACTCCTATCCATTCCCACATCCACACTCTGCAGCTTTGGGGACAGAGCCTTCTCAGTGGCAGCTCCTAGGCTCTGGAATTCCCTCCCCCAAGATCTTCGCGACTCTGAGTCCCTCACACCGCCTCAAAACACATCTTTTCAACTCTGTCTACCCATAAGCCCCCCCCCCCTCTCAATCAACTTCCTCTTGACTGCCTTTTTTTGTTGTTTTATTTGACTATACTTACTTGTTTGCCTGTCCTTGTTTGTATACCCTCCCTCACACTGTAAAGCGTCTTTGAGTTGTGAAAAGCGCTATATAAATAAAATGCATTATTATTATTATTATGATTTGGACAATCTCATCATCTACATCCATCTCTGTTTCTGGGGGTAGGTTGTCTTATTCTGCTCGCATTTGTAACTGTTACCTCTTGAGAAATGTACCCTCCTTTCTATCATACCTTTTAAGATATGAAAGTAATATGTCCTCTAGAAGAGGCCGTCGTGATCAATTGGTACGTTAGGACATGGAATGCAACTGCAACATCTAGCCCTCCCCTTAGTGTCCCTATGCTATCCTTGTATTAACTACATAAAAACATCACTAGCTGTGCTAGTGCAGAGGTCCCAGTCCAATCCTGTGACAAGACTAAATACTAGGTTTTGGTTCCTCGATATCACCAAACATCTACTCTGGGATTCCAGACAGTCATTTCTGGGAGAAGATTTTGTTGCAGAATTTCATCATTTGAAAGTTCCTACTTCAGTACCTTTGGTGGTCTGTGCTTATGCAGTGATAAAGTCCCTGAAATAGTGTGATCACCAGTGTATATCACTAACTCATCATACTAATCACTAACTCATTATACTAATTACTAACTCTTTATACTAATTACTCTTCAGTTCTGATCTACTTAAAGAACTATGCTAAATCCCTTTAACAGTGTGTGCAACTTTGGGTGCCCGAGCATGTGATAATTACTCCCTCCTTTATCAAGGATCTTAAAAACAGAAGTCATGTGGCTTGGTTTGTATTTTTCTTATGGCAGATATGTTTCTACTTTAAATAACATCTCTAAATGTCAGGTCATCTGGTTTAATGGATGACCTTTAAGAGGTGCTAGCACTTGTCTTTTTAAAACTTTACATCTTGAACGACAAACAAATGTTACTTCTCCCCTAAACGTTCTCTGGTAATAACTATGCTACAATGGTGAAAACAATACTCTTGGTTGGAATACCATCTCTGGCTTGGTACTTAGCTCTACCTTTAACATTTTCCATACACATACAGATGTGTCTGCTTTCATAGAGTGGTTACTAAAACTATCCCTTTAAACTGTAGATCTATATTGTAACAAATTAAATCTTCCCCAAACTCACACATGAATAAGAATCTCTAAAAGAATAATTTGTTTATATTATGAAAAGATTGAACATGTTCCACCCTCAGTGTGTTTTAGGATTATTCTATCATTTGACTTTAAAAGTTTCCTCTTTTATAAATGTGTTTATGTGTAAAACTCACTCCCGTTTTCCTTCTCTCCCCCTCTGGTCATTAAGCCACGACCCCCTCACGTTCTGCTGGCCCCCTTCTTCTCCTCCTGGTTCTTGAATCCTTCCGCTGCACCTCTCTTCAGTGTCACAACTGCTTTGCCTGTACAGTCTCTTCGCTGTTGGATGGAGGGCGTATTCTGCTCTCATGTCTTGTGCAAAGTCTCGTAGCTCAGCTTGCAACTTTATGTCCTGTCTTGAGGGACCGATGAGATTATACCTCTTTCAGCATGCTGTCTTGGTCTTGGATGCCTCAGGTGAAGATGATTCAGCTTGAGTTCTCTGACTGCTGGATGGAGGAGGAGGAGTCTCTTGTGGTGAGGTCATTTGTCTGCTGGAGTTGGGGTCGTAGCAGTCTTTCAGGCAGAGAGAGAGAGAGAGAGAGAGAGATCTCGGGACGCATCACCTATTGATAATTCTAACACACTGAGGAAAAATAAATCCAATCCCTTCCACTCTAACATCTAAGACAGATAGTATGATTAAGAGAATAAACGCCCTCTAACACAATCAATGTCTACTAATAATTTTACCATATCCCAAAACACTGCTTTCACCCACTGTAACATGTTTACCCCAAATACTCTTTTAGGAACCCATTTTCTTCTATAAACTGAAATACCTATATGCTTCGAGCACATATTTCACACACTATAAAAGAACGTCCTCACTTTTTTCTCCATTATTTTAAATCTCACTGTTATTTAGAACATATGTAACTTCTGTGTCTGGACATATCTGTGCAATGTCGCCACAATCTGCTGGGGAATCTTATTCATAGAGTTTGTGCGTACAAAGCTGTACTTGTGGGTTGGTAGCCTGTTTCTACTGTAATCATTTTCAATAATTTTGCTCAGATAGGTCACCGATCGGTTGTTCATAACTTATCAGGGGGTGTTATGGTACAGTCTAAAACATGGATCCAGTGAATTTGGTGATTCCCCTAATCTGTAAATCCCCATCACTTACATTCCTGATCACTTAAACCCATCTCATCATTTGATACAAAAACTGCATATATGGGGGGTGAATCATCTTGATTATAACCTCCTCACCTGGCAACCTTGAAGGGACTAGCGTTTCCAACTCCTTCTCTCGTTGCTCAGGTGATCTTTTGGCTCTGGGGATAAGTGAAAGTCTCTGAAACACAGCTGGAGTTTTGTTAGTGATGTGGGCATTCTCTCTGAGTGAACTAATGGATCCATGTTTTACATGATAGTGTACTCCCCTTCCAACCAGAAAGGTTCCAACTGTAATGAGCACAATCAACAAAACTATTCTGACTCTTATCCCTCGTGGACCCCACAATTGCTTTGGTTTTGTTCTCGACTTAATCTCTATTTTCTCCATGGTTGTCAGTTACAAAATTCTAATTATGAGTAAAACAAGTACTTATTCTAACATTTGACTATTTTTCAGGTGTAAAACAAATAATAGGTTTTCACTTTAGTGTACAATCTATACAAATCTAAAGACAATTCATCTATCGAGCTGTTTCTATCTTATTCTTATTTCTATTTATTGTTTTGTTCCAGCTCTGCCAAATCAGTCCTAACTTCCAATAATTTCTGGAAGGTGCCAGTGAAGGGTGATAATGTGTGAGGTGGTGTCAATTTGCTCCTTTTATCTTTACCTTTAAACCGGAGCGCATGTGAAGTTCGTTACAACTTCTCACGGTTCCGACCACCTGGGTTCAATCTCACTGTCTTTTGTGAACTTTCACCCTCACCCAATCACCTGGCCGAAACGGAGTCTCTTTTGGTGTCTCGTCTGGTGTCTCTGCAGTTCTCTGAACCTGTGTAGACAAGACTTGGATAATATTACTCAGAGTCCTGACATATTCATACACTTCAATTTATCTGATACCCAAAGCTGGATCACTCCCTCCTTGGAGAAGGCCCAAACCTCGGCATACTGTACCTGTTGTTGTTAAACACTTGTTATTATTTATTAACTACTACATCACTGAAATCAACATATCTGTATAATCATGACACTCCCTCCTTTGAGCATAACATGCTCAATTAATATGATTACCATATTATGTACAGAACATGTAAAACGCATAACGTTGTACCAAATAAATATAACTGCTCCGTGTACCCTTAAGGCGTACAACAATATCATATGATGTATTGTATAAAAACATATTCACTAAAAACCTGCCATTAGTACAAAAAAAAATAGTTTACTTCAGTCATGGTATTATGCATCATGGTATTATGCATCATTGTTTCTGCGAAAAACAATACCCCTGGTTTCGCTAATGCATCTCAATAATTCTAGAATTAGAGGCTTGTCTGACACTGCTGAACCAACATATGATAAAATATTTCTCTAAACTAGAGGGAAAATACAAACTATTTTCACAAAAGGTGATATGTCGAGGACATGAAGGGCTTGTGCCCCTCACTAAAAATGAGATATTGCCTTACGCACTACATTATAAATCAGTAAAGTCACTCAAGAATAAATAGATAAAGACTGATTTTTTTAAACTGTTATAAAATCCTAGAACTCCTTCATCTAAACTCTCAACCAGTGTTATTCTATTTAGTTTACAGCTCATGCCTTAGAACAGATACTTCAGACCTATTATAAAATTGTGTCTCTGAGAAAAATGTAATCTGACTCCATAAATCACATAATTTTTTGACTAAAAAACTAGACTTCCACTAATAATAAATGAAGTTCCCCTTTAAACACAGCCCCGGTCTTCTGACGGGGGAGTCTCTTGTACTGGCTGGTTGTTTGTGCCAGTCTCTGTCGCTCCGTCACTGTTCTCCCTCTAACAGTCACTCTCTAGTTCTGCTGGGTTCTTGTTGACTTCTTCACTGGTTTGAGACAAGCGACCCTAACGGAACACCTCCCTTTGTAGCCAGACTTCACCACAGCAGAATCGAGTTTCTGTTTTCAGGTCTCAACAGCTTCTCGTCAGGTGTATCGCCGTCCCTTGTACTGCAGTCGGTGTAAACAGGAGGACTTGGTAAGGATCTTCCATCTTCATATTTTGGGTGGAACCCCATCGTCTTGACCTCACTAGCTGTGTGGACTCAATAGTTTTCTGTGTGGGGGAACAACATCACTCGTAATCTCTATCCTTCTCATAATTACACAAATAGTATGCTTAATCTTCTATTATGTTTTAATCTTTACTAATCTATTCATGTTTCATATTTAAATGCAATATGCTACTCTAATAATTTTTAAATAACATTCTACCTCTCCCTTCTGTGGTGTCAGATGTGGCTTAATGTAGCTGGATTTCAAGATACCCTTCTGGGCTGAAGATCCATCATCTGGTGGTCTGGCCCTCTGTGTTTCCTCATTGGAGAAGATGGCAGGCTGTCTGGGGTATTTGGTCCATGTTTGGAAATCCTGTTCCTCTTTGACATCCCTGGGAACCCCTGCCTCTGCCGTAGTCATGGAAACCTCCTCTTTGTTGGCAACTGCATGGAGGGCCGTTGTTTGGTACAATGTTCTGCGGACATTCTCTGGACCCATATGTCAGCTCACCACATCTGTAGCAGCCTCCATCTGTTCTTCGTCTTAATCGTTTCTCTTCTTTCCACTGTCTCTTTTTCATGGGAGTGGACACCTGTGCTTGCGGCTGTACTTGGGTAGGAGGATATGCAGGTGTTTGCTGTTGCAGAAATTGTGTGGGAAGATATTCTGGTACTTGCAGTATCCTGTGTTGCGGACAATATCTGGCCCAATGTGAGATCTGACCACATATGGAGCATCCTTCACCTTGGAAACCTTCTCCTGTTGATCGATTACCCCCTTGGAAACGTCCTCTTTCTCTGCCACTTTGTCTTCCTCGGAAACCTCCTACCCCTCTTTGTTGATTGTGCACCTGAATCTCTGGCACTTCCTGAGCTTGAATTGTTGGAGGTGTTGGACCTGCCTTCTCTGGTTCTATGGCCATCTCTGAGAACTTCCCCTCCCATCCCCTTTCATCTGGTATGTCGGGAGGAGAGTCTTCGGCTTGGATACTGCCTTGGAGTTTGGATAGCTGGAGCGGCTTCTGTTATTCCTGCTATGTCTTCCCTCCTTGGTAGGTCTGCTTCTTGGACCACATGTATGCTGTCTGCCGGCCCAATACCGACGTATTTTAGATGATGTAACAGACCTATAACTCTTGATTTCCTTTGGTCCGCTTTCACCCATGCACTTCGCTGTTGTAGGTGTTCTTCATGTTCATAGTCAAACACTGCTATTACATGGGCTTCTGTTGGTCCCGGCTGATCATCTGCTGGAATCAATCCCTCCGTTTGCCACTGTTCCAACAGATTCTCTATGTGGTTCCATGTTTCCTGTCTAAGATTTGGATGTGTCGTAGCATCTGATCTTATACGTATCCTCTCTTTAACAGTTGCAGTTGAGCTTGTCACTGTGACAGGTCTCAACCTGGTGTCATTTGGCAACATGTTTCTTGAATACTAGGATAAAATTATTAAGTTATCAAAAATGAAGCACTAATCCTCTGACTAGTACCTTTGTATTCCTTATAAAACATTTTTTTAATTTAAAAAAAAAAAAAAGTTAAAGATTTTATTTTATTTTTTATTAAAAAATTAAATGTTCACGTTTGGATTTTTGAAATATGAAAAAGAAACATTGCGCAAATCCAACTCTGGTATTTAATGTGTATCCTGAAGTGCATGTAATTATGCAAATGTCATAACTTGTGTTAGCTTCAATACATCTGTGTTCTGAGTCCAGCCTCAAAGACTATTATGTAAGGTCTCTTATCTTAAAAATAGAAACCACATGTGTTCTTTTAATAACACTTAAAATTAGACTCCAGAATATTATTGCTGATATTATAATTGATTACTCTGTTCCCCTATCTGTAACTCTATGTCTCCTCGTCCGAACAACCTTAAACTGTTTGGTTGACCTTAAATCAGTTACGTTATAGGGCTTAAAACCTAAAAACATAATATAAGAGACACTTCATCGAAATGGGAAGAGAATTTCAATATGGTTTAACAATACAGCACAAACACGACAAAACACATCTGCAAACGAGAACACTACAAAAAATAGCCAAAACACACTCGCCAGCAGAGAACACCTCAAACACAGCCAATACACATCCACCAGTAGAAATCACTCCAAACTCAGATTTGAGCCAGAAAATACAACACTGCTATTACTAATATCAAACTTCCATCCGTATAAATAACCTGTTTTTAGCAAAATGCACTATTTTCTAGCTCAAACCTTGACAAAAAGTGACCCCTGCCTGGTGATGTTATGTGATCTGCCCTAAAAAGAATACCTCAATTAGCATTCCATCAAATGGCGACTTGGAGGGTCTTTGTTCTCCTCCCTGTGCTCTAAACAAGATGTCAGCTGAGTTTTTCAACCCTTAACCTGAAGAACAAAGGGATTTGAAAATACCTCGTGTCTCTCTGGCTGGTGTGTAAGAAAAAATGGGCCTTAAAACCATTTGCTTCTAGATCTCCTATCTAGTCACGTAATATTTGACTTAAGGTCACTATGTTTTATCTGTTTCTATTAAAACACGCCATCATGGGGCAAATTAAGTCGCAAATCATACACAATCAGCAGAATATCTTCTATCAAACGCACTTACGTCGCATTACTCGTAGTAATCCATGCGCAATATCTGGTTGCAAATAGAACAGAATAAACACTGAATTTAAAGCCTTAACTTTATTCAGGCCTTTTTTCACTAAAAGGACTTTTTTAAACAGACTTAACTGTTGATTTGATAAACACTCACTTCCCTCAAACTGGTTGCTTCTCTATGTCTCTTCGTCCAATACAACCTTAAACTGTTTGGTTGACCTTAAATCATTTACGTTATAGGGCACACAACCTAAAAACGTAATATAAGAGACACTTCATTGAAGTTATGAGTGCTGGTATGACCAACCTTAAACCGTGCATACACTTATCAATATAAAACATAATATACAACACACACAAATTAATAACATGCAGGGTTAAAAATAGAAGATGTTTTGAACTCACCCCTGGTTGTGAAAAAAGATAATTTTTTATCAATTTGGGTTGGTTTTAACATTAAAATGAGGCAGTCTTTCTCAGGAGTACAACTTACCAGACAGACACACTCTCCTATTGTTTACTATGTAATCTAGTGAAGATTTTGAATAAACAGGTACTTCTTTACCTTTCAGCATAGGCCCCGAGTGTGTGTCTGCCGGTGGCTGAAACTTCTGTGAAAACTGCTGGTTCTCCCGGTTGGTGTTATCCACGTCTGGGTCAGCCAATTATTAGCATATTCGTTTTTCTTGCGTCCAGGAGAGAACTAGTTAAAATAATGAGAACAATGAGTCTCGACTATAAGTTTCAAATAGGTTACTTTAATGTAGTAAAAGGCACGGTATTTTTACAAACAGGAATCGTTCGAAAGAGGGGAGGACACAGCTGTTGTCCTCCGCAGATGTCCGGCCTAGGAGTAGGTGAAAAGAGAGACACAACAAAGCACATTTCGTCTTTAAATACGGTAGATTGGCTCCTCCCGTCAGCTGGCTCTGTTGCTGATGACTTCCGTGGTTTCTTCAATGTCCGACGTCACACAGAGGATCTTTGCATTGCACATTCAACTCATGACTAAACACACCTCTTCTCTACATATTCTCCTTCATGTCTTTTCATTTGGTCATCTTAACGGCTTTATCCGTTACGTTACGTCTCTGTAGTCAAGTTACTGTTAGTATTTCGGACATTACTTCCGGAAAGCTTTTCAAAATAAACACAGGCTGGAGTCAAACCAGAAGTATTTTCACAATAAAAGCTTGACCTCAGAGATTGTGCGAAACTTCAGTTTTTTCAGTATAAGTCAGCATTTTAACTGATGGCATGTTTTAACTAAATTATGCCATAAAACATTGATTAAAATTACTAACAAGCTGCAACAGCAAAGGCTCTGTCTCCTCGCTGCTTTAGAGACGGCCAGAAGGAGTCTGTCAGCAGACCTCAGTGACCGTGTGGGTGTGTATGGTTTTAAAAGATCTGCCAGGTACGGTGGGGCTAAACCGTTTAGGGCTTTGTATGCGAACAGTAACATTTTAAATTGTATTCTAAAACTGACTGGTAGCCAATGTAAAGAGGCGAGAACAGGCGTACTATGTTCACGCCTGCCTGTCCTTGTAAGGAGGCGCGCAGCAGCATTCTGGACCAGCTGTAGACGTGACAGGGAAGCAGCGTACGAAATACCCGTCAATAATCGGGGGGGTCCCCATCTCCCGTTTATTGCGCAATATACCGGTCGAAGATTTCTCAATATGCAGTAGGCCTCCTATACAATATTCCATGGATGCAAGCCAAGACAATCAGTAGTCTATAGCAGCGTTTCTCAACCGGGGCGCCGTCTGGCGTCTTCAGGTCAAATAATCCTATATTCTGACGTTCACATGAATGAATACGCGACCGTTAAAGAGCCGTCTGTTTTCGATTCTATGCGAGGAAATGCTTTTGCCAGCCAAAATAGAAGATATTTGTGAATAAATGTTTTGAATTATGAATACTGGACATAGTAAGCTTAAAAACATGTTAGTGACCATTGCAAGTGACTAATACATATTTTAATTTGAGACCCCCCTCAAATTTAGCTGTTGAGGCTTTCAGGGGGGCTCAGGTGTTAATCAGGGGGGTCGAGCTCCCCCGGACCCCCCTGTATTTTGCACACTGCAGGGAAGCCTTGCTTACTCCAATGTACAGAGCATTGCAGTAATCCAGTTTAGTGGATATAAAACAATGTATTACTTTCTCAAAGTCATTAAAAGAAAGGAAAGGCTTGACCTTTTCTAAAAGTCTTAGCTGAAAGAAGCTTGATTTTACCACAGAATGTATCTGTTTGTCCAGTTTAAAATCACGATCAATCCGTACACCCAGGTTTGTGACAATGGGTTTCACATATGGGACAAGAGAATCCAGCACAGGCGGGGCATTGGGGCCACCACTGGGTCCAAATATTATCACCTCGGTCTTTTTTTCAGTTGAGCAATGTTCAACTTTTGAAGCTTCGGCGGAAGCGTCAGCGGAAGCGTCAGCGGAAGCGTCAGCCAATCAAATGCCAGTACAAGCTCTAGCCAGTCAAACCGCGTGCTTGTGTGTCCGGGGCGGGAGATTCATGTGATTGGTTGTTGGTCGAGTTTCAGACAAGCTCACCGGCAAGCTTCAACGCATGCCGCCGTGTGGACGCTGCGTAACAGCTGAGCAAGTGTCCATGACAGATTAATCATGGGAAGGAAGTGAGATGTTTGCTCTGATGGCGGCGACCTTGTCAACAAAAAACTGTAGAAACGCCTCACAGGTTTCAGTGGAGGTTACTAAATTGATGGATTGTGGGACATTTAGTATACAGTTTATAGTGCTAAAAAGAACACAGGGTTTATGACAGTTATTACGTATAACCAGTGGCGACTGGTCATTAGGGGCAGGTGGGGCACAGCAGAAAGTATTAAAAATAATGATTACAAAAAAATGCAACAAAAAATATATAAAATATATTTTAAGATCATGTTTAATCATCTGATTCGTCTGTACATTGCTGTTTTAGTCTGTGTTCTGCTAATTAGTGTCTACAGTGTGTGCCTATTGAGCGGTTTAGAGTCATGTGGGACAAAACCCGATCATGCCCCTCCCTCTCCCTGTCTAAGTAAACGGTGACTGTAAAAACTACACTGCGCATGCTCAGAATATTGTCCCATTTAATATGTGTGGCAAAAAAATAATGACCATAGGGGCACTGAGCTGCCATCCCCACCATACGTCATCTCACATAATTCAGAGCTGATTGGATGTAAGTATGTGTGCCGCGAAAAGTGTGGTGTGTGAAGAGGAGACGAGAGAGGTGCAGTGACGCGTCCTAAAACCCGGAAGTAAGCTGCGCATTGTTTCCCTCGACAAAAAAGCAATGAGATTTCTCCATAGGATTTTAGAAAATAGCTCGAAATATGATCTGTGGGAAACGTACCAGTTAGATACAATTCAATATTTAAATGATCAAATTTCATTTTGTGGGTATCCTTTTGTTGAACTGTCTGTTTAAAATTAATCGAAGCATCAGACAAAAAAAGCTTTTGAAAATAATATTATATTTTGATTTAGGTCAAAATATAATATTTGTAAACCTGAAGAGTCAGTGCCAGAGCCTCACCAGCCATGAACCTCACTGCACGTCACTGCAGAAGCTTATATATAGACATCTAAGTTTGTTGTGCCGCACCACTTTTGTACATATAAAAACACCACTGCGTATAACATCTGAACCTGAGTCATCATTACCTGTGTTCGAGTCCGAGTCCAAGTCCGAGTCACCCAAGGAGTGTCCGAGTCGAGTCCGAGTCATCATTACCTGTGTTCGAGTCCGAGTCACCTAAGAAGAGTCCAAGTCAAGTCCGAGTCACAAGTCTTCATGTATTAATATTCGTGGATATATGTGTTGAAATGTAGCTGCTCCTCTACATTGCTTTTATCCTGTCATGTTATACTAATCTGTCTATTGAACTGCTGTGAAGCCAGTTTGGCTACAATTCTTTGTGCTATACAAATATAAAGCTTATTACTAATATTAATATTATTATTATATATAAATAAACTATATTTAAAATGAGTTACCTTTTAGAGAAGTGATTTTATTTGTATGCCAATATGTTCCTATGGTAAAGTTTTCGTTTTGCACTTTTATTTTGATAGTAATAAGATCGGGACTCTTATTTTGAAGGAACTTTTACCGGTTAAATCGGTTTACTGATAAAGATTTAGCACCAGAAAGCACATGGCTACTTAGCATGCAAAATGTCATTCTGCATGTTAAGTAGCCATGTGCTTTCGTGTTATCGGCTGAATCTTTATTTATTGATTAGATCACGTTACTCTGATGATAGTGTTCAAGACAGCCTACATTTCTGAACTCGATCCTTAGAGTAATGTGTTACGGAGCCTTCTCTTCAATATTGTTTCCACATAACGAGCATTTTGCGCTGCTCTTTTCCAATGTGGAAGCAGAATGTGTGAAAGCATACAGCACGATGCGGGGTGTGTCTCTAGACATCTCTAGACTGGAATAGCAGGGCCCAGTACGTGAACTCGCCTCGCAGGTGCACACGCCAGGATAGAGGACATCAGACTCCAGAGAAAATTTGCCCGAGTCCAAGTCGGAGCGTCAATGTACAAGTCGAGTCCGAGTCATCGTGGGGGGGGGGAATTCACGAGTCAGAGTCCGAGTCAGAGTCCAAGTCAGCGTACGCGATAATTCACGAGTCTGAGTCCAAGTCCAAGTCATCGTGCGCGAGAATTCACGAGTCCGAGTCGCGTCAATCAGTGCGCGAGGTCGAGTCACGAGTCCCGAAAATCGGCGTGCGAGTCCAGGACTCGAGTACTCCATCTCTGGACTGTGGACACTGTTTACCAACAACACAAGGGATAGTGATGTCAAATAGAACAGGCATGTGATTGGAGAAAATTGGGTCGCATATCTCAACATTACATATTGATAGACCATAAGACAGGACAAGATCAAGAGTATGCCCGTGTTCGTGCGTGGGGCCAGAAACCGATTGAACAAGATTAAAGGCATCAATAACATTTAAAAAGTCTCGAGCCAACGGTTTGTTAGGACAGCAAACATGTATGTTTTAATATCTGATGGATGAGCATAGGGTTACCATTCCTTTTTTGACCGTGAATATCATAGTTGAGTTTGATCTTCAAATCCCTGAAGGATATCATAAGGCCTTGAGGCAATCAAATGTAAAACACAATATTTATGATTGGTCAGAAGATTGGTCGAACACGACAGGATGGTTATCCATATGAGAATACAACAATGTTAATAGCCATGTTAACTGCGACCTACATTTTAAAAAAGCAATGTAAATTCATTTTTACATTTAGTTCAATGTAATGATTAATGTTTGAATCAGAATATCTTTGTTTTCATTGACATGTTTCTCCTGTATGTTAATGAGGAAGTGTGACGGTGAATGGGCAAACTACAACTCTGTCTCCATTGGCTGCAGTTATACACTGCATACTGTAAGAACACTACAAAGAATAGGATATTATGTAGCATTCACAGAAAGTAAATGGCATTTCGAGGCATATTGTGGCACAGAGAAGGAAGATGGCTCAGCAATATCACTCCTCTTCACAATATACAGGTGCATGCAATTAGCAAAAGTAAGCCAAGAAATACAGAGGACAT
Organism: Gobionotothen gibberifrons; assembly: GCA_943591055.1. Classification (NCBI taxonomy): domain Eukaryota; kingdom Metazoa; phylum Chordata; class Actinopteri; order Perciformes; family Nototheniidae; genus Gobionotothen; species Gobionotothen gibberifrons. Next base: position 310,454 of record CALSBZ010000140.1, on the reverse strand, counting down.
CAAACGAGTTGACTACAAAGCATTTCTGCATTAAAGGCCAATATGTTTTACATCAAAACTTTCATCAGGACTTTCATCTGCACTAACTTAAAAGAATATTGATAGTCATTATGGAGCAGCAGATGGGCAACGCCACATTTCCTTACTGTTTGAATCTCACCCAGAAATATCTCAGCATTTCTCGGCTTCTTGTCATCTGTCAGCAGTTCTGTAGAAGAAACATCTGAGAGAGAAAACACATGATTACTTTCTGTCCTCATGTAATTGGAGTTGCTAATCTTTATGGTGAACAGTGAACTGTTGGAATCAATCAATTATCAAAATGTTGCAGATTAAGTAATTCATTTATAGAATAATGGAATAATGACTTTAGCTCTTACGGGGAAATACCTTTGGCCTATCCAATCCAATCCACTTTATTTATATAGCACATATTAAAAACAGGGTTTACCGAAGTGCTTCACAGCCACATAACATTATAATAAAATATAATATTACAATAATAGATAAAAGGCACACATAAGAATAGATAAAAGGCATACATAGGAATAGATAAAAGGCGCATAAGGGCTATGCACAGACAAATAAAAGCATAAAAATCGATAAAACAGCTCAAACTGACTCGAAAGCGAGGGAAAAGAGGTGGGTCTTTAGGCGGGACTTAAACCTTAAAAGGGGGGGCGACAATTTGACATGGGGGGGCAGGTCGTTCCAGAGCCTGGGGGCTACCGCTGAGAAGGCTCGATCTCCCCTGATCTTTTTCTTGGTTTTAGGGACTACTAGCAGCAGCTGATCAGCCGACCTCAAAGCCCTTGAGGGGGTGTACACCTGTAGGAGGTTGGAGATGTACTGAGGGGCCAGCCCATTGAGCGATTTAATAACAAACAATAACATCTTAAAATGAACTCTAAAATGGACAGGAAGCCAGTGGAGGGAAGCCAGAATTGGGGTGATGTGTTCGTACTTGCGGGTTCCCGTAAGCAGCCGAGCCGCAGCGTTTTGTACCAGCTGCAGGCGTGCCAGCGAGGTCTTGTTTAGGCCGGCATAAAGTGCATTACAATAATCTAAACGAGTTGAAACAAAGGCATGAATAACACGCTCAAAGTCTAAAAAGGATAAAACCGGTTTAATTTTGGACAGGAGCCTCAAGTGATAAAAACTGGACTTAACCACAGAGTTTATCTGTTTATCCAATTTAAAAGCACTGTCGATGTTATGTTTATGCATGGGGTTTTCTGTTGTGTTTTTTGTTGTCGTTTGCTCCTTTTACCCCTCACTACTCTGTCTCTCTGTCTCTGCAGGGCTGGTGTGTGACAGGGGGCGTGGCTGGTATACTCCTGGCTGCAGATGAGGCACACCTGTTCCCACTCACATGATTACCTGCTCTTTAAGAGCCTGGCCCTCACCTCACTTCTCTGCCAGAGAATTACATGCTGTTCGTCGATCCGGAGTGCCTTTCTGCAGCCTGGAGTCTAGTTTTCTGCAGCCTGGAGTCTAGTTTTGTTACTTCGCAGTTTTGAGGAGCTTTTGAGTTTTTGTCGGGGACGTTTTCCCTCTGTTTTGTTTTTGGATTTTACTGCAGCCAGCCAGCTCCCTGTCTACAGTACCTGCCGTCTTATTTTATTAAACACTTTGAAACTTTATTTTTGTCAGTCTCTGCTTTGGGGTCCTAGTAGTATCCAAACGCCACAGTCGATGTTGACGCCCAGATTTGTGACCATGGGTTTTGCATACGGTTGTAGGGAACCCAGGTCAATGGAAGGGACATCACCATTTGGTCCAAACACAATGACCTCCGTTTTGCTCTCATTTATATTTAAAAAGTTTAGCGCCATCCAGGCCTTTATGTCATTAAGACAGTCAACCAGGGGCGTCAGAGAGCTGGTGTTTTACTTTTTTAGGGGAAGGTATATTTGGGAGTCGTCCGCATAAAGGTGGTAGGAAACGCCATGTTTTCTAAAAATTAGTCCAAGGGGGAGAAGGTATAAGGAAAATAAAATGGGCCCCAAAATAGAACCTTGGGGAACTCCACAGGATAGGGGGACAGAAGAGGATGCAAATTCACCAAGTCTAACAGAGAAAGATCTCTGGGACAGATATAACCTGAACCCCTCTAAGGCAGTGCCCCTGATACCCATACAGTGCTCTAGACAAGAGATAAGGATGGAGTGGTCAATCGTGTCAAAGGCAGCCGTGAGGTCTAAAAGCATAAGGATGGCAGAGTCACCAGAGTCTGTAGTGACCAGGAGGTCATTGAATACCCTTAGAAGGGCAGACTCAGTACTGTGAAGCGCTTTAAAACCGGATTGAAAAATATCGAAAATATTGTGTGCATGTATAAAAGACTGCAGCTGTAAGAGTACGGTTTTCTCCAATATTTTTGAAATAAAAGGAAGCTTCTAGATGGGTCTGTAATTTGAGAAGACAGAAGTGTCCAGCTTTGTTTTTTTTATCAGGGGTGCCACAACCGCTTGTTTAAAATAAACTGGCACAGAACCGGACTCTATGCTGCTATTTATAATTCTATGGACATTAGATCCAATAGTGCCTCATATCTCTTTAAAAAGTCAAGGAGGGACAGGGTCTGTGGGACAAGATGAGGGTTTTAATTTAGCAACTATGTCACTAAGAGATGACAACGACACAGGTCCAAACTGCTGGAAGACAGCAGTGCATGTGATGTCAACGGAGGGGTCAAAAGAGGGTGGTGAGATACTGGCTCTAATAGTGGAGATCTTGTCTATAAAATAGCAGAGGAATTGTTCACATACCTCAGTTGAAGCTTCAATACAAGTGGATAAAGGAGAGTTTAACATAGCATCAATGGTTCTAAAAAGAACACGAGGTTTGTTTAAATTACTAGAAATAATATCAGAAAAGTAACTCATCTTTTCAGCTTTTACAATGCTCTGATACTTTCTCCAACTCTCTTTTAAAATGTCATGAGTTACATGAAGCTTGTCCTTCTTCCACCTGCGCTCAGCCTGCCGGCACTCACGTCTGGCAGCACGAGTGACGTCATTCAGCCAGGGTTCAGATTTAGCTCTGGGGCGCATGAGTTTCAGGGGAGCAACAATGTCAAGAGCTCCAGTGCAGGAAGAGAGAAAGGCTGAGGTTAATTGCTCAGTGTCCATGGAGTCAGAGGACATAGTACCAGACTAGGTGCCGACCATGGCGAGGGGGCGTCGGGAGGCCAGGCGGCGAAAACAAGGGCCATATTCCGGGGGAAAAGGGCGGGGGTGGTGAGCCAGCTCAGGAGACCACGCTAGCCACTCTTTCACCCTGACTAGCCGGTCACTGCGTGTACCTCGGCGTCTGCGTCTCCGGGGTAACGAGGGCCCGCCCCGCAGTAGGTGTGCAGGTACATCCGATAGAAGAGGGGGAGGGGAGTTTGTGTGTCCACCCTGGCCAAACTTCGCAAAAAAGCCCACGTTATTCTTGATCTTAAGCAGCTTGTGTCAGTTGTAGACTACCAGAGAGTCTATGGTCCTTGTCACTGAGCAAAACAGACACAGAACAAACACTAGTACTAAAACAGAGAGGCTTGGACGGCCAGCCAGACAACCCGGCGCCATCTTTAAAAACCCGGAAGTCTGTCTCAAAAACCCGGCCATATGAATCATGTTTGGTCGATGCTACACAGGTTCTTATGGAAAGGCTTGAAGGAGTTACTGCCCCTCTTCTGTCGCGTTGAAGCTTTCAAGCTGCCTGGCTTGTACACATCCCAGACAGTGAATGTCTTTCATTTTATTTCAAATTAAATAAAATTACATAAAAGATTTTCCATAAAAAAGTTGATTGAAGAACAAATCTCTGTTATTAGATCAGTACTTTTCTTATATGACTATTATTGCTACATTTTAAAAGGTCTTTACCAGCTTTGGAATTATATATAGCAATGCAAATCGGGCAACCGTTTAAGTTTAAAACTCGCGCATGCGCAATGCATATTGGGCAGCCGTCTAGACATCAAGTGTCTTATTTGGGTTGCCGTATTTAGTTGTCCAATATGCGGACCATATCGCACATGCGCAATGCGGGTAGGGATGCGGATCGAGTAGTCACAGGCCGTTTCTCAATGTCGAGTAAAGCTGCTACAGAGCCACTATTTCAAGTATACTACGTCATCGAGTGGCGCCAAAGGACTGTTTAAATGCCCAGCATACATGTGCTACCAAGCAAGCCTCCTCGACATTGAGAAACCGAGACAGAGGCCGTTTCTCAATGTCGAGTAAACCTGGTGCAGAGCCACTATTTCAAGTATACTACGTCATCGAGTGGCGCCGAAGGACTGTTTAAATGCTCTATGACGTAGTATACTTGAAATAGTGGAGACATTGAGAAACGGCCACACACAACGAATATTTTCCTCAGTCCGGCACACTTCCTGGGGGCTTGGATACAGCTTGGGAGGCGGGGTCTCGTTCATTTTTATCAGAGCTGCTCATTGGCGCATCAGGTCTCTGATGAACTAAGTACAGCAAAGTACTTGGTGTGAAAGCGCCTAATGGGAAAAAGTATTTCTGGGCCGGGTGACGTCACGGACTGATACGGAAATTGTAGTACCGCCGTTTGAACAAATATTTTCGAACTTCCTGGGAACTTGCGGTAGATGCAAACAATAAGCTAGAATTTTGAAACTACAAGAAGATAAGGAGGACTCTTACAAAAAAGTAATAGAGATTTTTGTCCAGAAGGATCGGTGCATGGACTTCACCTTCAAGTAAAGGTAAGACCACCATTTTATTGAAAATGGGATCTTAAAAAAATCCAATATTTAAATGAAACTACATGTTGTGGGTATCCTTTTGTCGAACGGTCTGTATGAATCGAAGCATCAGACATTAAATGCTTGTGAAAATAACAGAATATTTCGATGAAGGTAAAAATATAATATTTGTAAATCGCACTCTGAAAGAGTCAGTGAACCATGAACCTCACCGCACGTCACTGGTGTGGTGCTGAGCTCAAGATTGAAAACGCACACGCCCCCAGGGTGAATGTTTATAGGATGCCGTTTTCTGGTTCAGTAGCCTACTGCTCTGAAATAAAGCTCATTTGAGTTTAAAAGCTCAAACAAATATTCTGTTTGAGGGAGAGCAGCCTTGCACATCCCCTCAATAAAGTAAGTGGCACATTATTAAATGTGCCAATGTAAATTATTAAATTATAAATAAGGGTCTTGGTTGGTTCAGTGTGTTGGAGCAAAACCACCTGTGGCGGGCCTCACCCCACCTGTGCTCCGCACCGTTCGTTGGATGAGACTGGTCAGATTAAATAAAGAAGGAGTTCAAACACCGGAATAAAAGTTATAACAATAATCTGATTTAATGGTAAAAAACACAATACAAGTTACAGAGTACCCTGGGTCTTACTCCGGGCCCCCAGTTCCACTGCCGTGCGATACAGATATCGGGACCGGCCAGTCCGAACCAGGGGTATTTTGCATGAAAAAACATTCAGTTTACATAGACATGTTTGGGGGCGGAAGTGTGTCGGATGTTCCACCCCATTTTACTCCTAAGCGAATCGACAGGCTGGGGGCGGAAGTGTGTCGGATGTTCCGCCCCATTTTACTCCTTAAGCGAATCAGAGTTCTGGGAAAAAGCGTTCTTCTTCTGAGCAGAGCGTGAGATCTTCAGAGACACCCAAGGACAGAATCACTTTTTATCTTGCACCTGTATTCACTCCTTTACATTCCCAAGGGATATTTCACTCAAACTATTCTTTCCCAGACAATCAAACATTGTACACGGATATATTGGTACACAGATATATGCGTGTTTGAGATTATATGGACCCCAAAAGAACCTTGAAAGAATATGTGTGTGTGTGCTAGATGTCTGAGTCAGCGTGTAAGTGGGGATGTGTGTGTGTGAGCTGATTATAATATGTGTGTGTGTGTGTGTGTTTCTCTCCTGACTGTTATCTTACAATGCTCTCATAGGGAGAGCCGCATCCTCCAAGTACCGTGTGGTACGACGGGTCGAGTTGACCAAACAGTTTCTAAGCATAGGATAGTCTGCAGGAGTGTGTACAGAGGCGAATGTGTGTGTATGTGTGTCTGAGTCAGAGGAGTGAAACAAAGAGGATTATATATATGATTACTTGAAAACAGTTCAGAATAGTACATGATTACCTCAAAACAGTTCAGAATAATGCATGTTTACCTCAAAACAGTTTAGAACAATACCTGATTGCCTTAAAACAGTTTAGAACAATATCTGATTACCTTAAAACAGTTTAGAACAATATCTGCTGACTTTAAGTATTAGCTTTGTTAAAAGTAATGTATAATTACTGTTGCTTGAAACAAGCAGTCAAATGTGAGCTATGCACCAGGCTCTGTTTTAATCAGCCTGATTTTCCTTCTGGAACTTGTTCAGTGCAAAAGCTGGTTACTTTTGCACAGATAGGGTTCCAGTTCAACAACACTCCGTTTGGTCCTCCCATGTATTGCCACCAAAATCCAGTCCCAGTGATACAAAGATAAAATGTTGGAAAAACACTTGCAGCTGTTCTGAGCCATCTGCAAGACAACATATTTCATCCATGTGATAAAAAAAAGTACTAACCCTATCCAAAACAACTCTCAATAAATACATTTAACCACGAAGGTATAAAAAGCAAGATTCCTGCAGCTTTCTTATTTATTTTGTTATTTGTTCACATTATTATTATAAATAATAATAGTGTGCGTGTCAAAACAAGCTTGCCAAAATTGCTTCACCGGTCTGGCAGTATTTTAAAGTGTCCGAAAAAGTCAATAAAATAGCGGTATGCAACGTGTGTGAAGCAGAAATCCTGCAGCTCCGCCCGCTGTGACGGACCGGTGAGCGGAGCAAAACAATCTGTGTATCTACCGTCCAATTGTTTTTCTTTATGAAACACGTAAACGGAAGAGCGTCTGAGAGGCCTTTTTGCTTTTTGCTTTTTACCTTACTAAATGGTCTCAAGGTCCTTGGAACGAGGGGCGGGGCGAAACTCACGGAAGTGATTTCAAAACAAAAGCACTCATTTGCAAAAATCACACTTTGAATCAATACAGAATCCTGCTGAAGGAACGGTGGGAATTTAGCGATCACAACGAAAACGGCCAAGACACATATTGAGCCCAGAAAATGGATGTTATTAAAGGCTGTAAATATAATAAGCCTGCGTCTAAAATGGACAACATTGTTAGGAGATTTAAACTACAGCGATTCTGCACTGCCGTCACTCAGCCGCCTCTCGAGTTTGTTTTTTCAAATCAGCTGCTCTTCATTATTCCTGCTATATTTGACGAGTGATACAAATATTTTTTACCACAAGTTCTTAAGGAAACTGACACTGTTGGACTCGGTTCTAGTTTGACTTCTACCAGAAATAAAATGAAGTACTTTTACAGTGTACTTTGTGAATAATCCTCTGTCAGAGTCCCCTCCATAATGCATGTTTTTCTGCTATCTTTGATGAATGATACAAATATAATTGTACCATTAGTTCTTAATGAAATTGATACTGTTTGACTTTGTATTAGCCTACTACTAACAATACATTGACGCTATTTAAATTGACTTTGGTTAGTTAATACAAATATTGATATTATATATATATATTATATATATATATATATATATATTGTTTTTATATATATATATATATATTTATATAAAGACTGCATCAATTATATGCTATATATATATATATATATAGCATATAATTAATGTTCTGCATCAATTATATGCTATATATATATATATATATAGCATATAATTGATGCAGTCTTTCTGAACACTTTTTAAAAAAAATACTGCAAATGAAGAATATTTTAAATGTTCTGCAAAGATAGTACAAATAAATAAAAATAGTGCCCTAACTTACAGCAGTTGAAAAGATTTGTGGAAGGATAAATTCTTCATGGGCTTCAATGGCTCTCTAGTAAAGGGGTTTTATGGTTGCTTGTATTATCCTCAGATAGTGGTTTGTTTAAATAACTAGTGACATTTTAATAAATATTGCAAAAAATGGCTCCAAAAAAGGCATATATAATAACCTGGCCGGCTTTGCCAGTCTGTATTTCTTCAAGCACCACAAGATTCAGAGTTTATAAAGTACAATTCTTGGCCATTTATTGTGTCATTTCTCCAAACACATACAGTCAAAATGCCTGTTTTGAAGCCTTAAAATGGTGCAGGAAAAGGACTTTACATTGTATTATACTTAAAGACAGGACTATTCAGTTAAGAGAAGAGAAAAAGGAAAGCAAACTGTTATAATGGGTGATGTAACATTAATGACATACATTATATGAGGTCCTTGGCACTCAGACTTTAGAGGGGTCATTTTGTGATCATGGGGCATCACCCTTACAGCATCAGGACAATATCATATGGAGTCAGACACTAGAAGTGTGCTGGAGGCGTTGACTGGGACTGATGGAAGGATGAGGCTGATGAGACTGAAGAATCAGCGAGGAACGAATTCTCGGCTGAGAAATAATCATATATTAAAAGACAGCAGCATCATAAGAGACCAACAAGAGTGACAGAGTGTGTCAGTGTGCTGAAGGATAGACCAGCTATCCAGGCCAGACTCTAAAGACTTTAAAACATGAGTACTGATTGGAAGTATTGCTGATATCATGTCCACCATCCTCTTAAAATACTCTGTCCAACAATATCAGTCTCATGAAGAAAGGTTTTTTTAACGCTTATTCAAAATAGCAGAGAAACATGCATTCGTGTTCTCAGGAGGGGACATTGACAGAGGAGTACTGGAAAAGTACACAGTAAGTACTTCATAGTACTTGTGGGGGTAGTTTCAGTAGTACTGAGTCCAACAGGATCAATCTCACGAAGAACTAATGGCAACAAAAAAGAAGTCCTTCATCAAACTTAGCAGAAGTGGCTTGATGTTGTTCTCAGCAGGGGACTTTGACAGAGTATTTCTCCTAAAATACACAGTAAAAGAGAATTACTCACAAAGTAGCCTACACTGTAAAAGTTCTTCATTTTATTTCTGGTAGAAGTCAAACTAGAACCGAGTCCAACAGTGTCAGTTTCCTAAGAACTTGTGGTAAAAAATCTTTGTATCACTCGTCAAATATAGCAGGAATAATGAAGAGCAGCTGATTTGAAAAAACAAACGCGAGAGGTGGCTGAGTGACCAGTGCAGATCCGATGTATAGTTTAAATCTCCTAACAATGTTGTCCATTTTAGACAGAGGCTTATTATTTTTACAGGCTTACAGCCCTTAATAACATCCATTTTCTGGGCTCAATATGTGTCTTGGCTGTTTTTGGCCGTTGTGATCGCTAAATTCTCCTTGTTTATAATAATCACCGTTCCTTCAGCAGGATACTGTAGTGATTAAAAGTGTGATTTTAGCAAACGAGTGGTTTTGTTTTGAAATCACTTCCGTGACTTCCGCCCCGCCCCTCGCTCCAAGGACCATTTGAGCATTTATTAAGGTTAAAAGCAAAAAGCAAAAACCCCTCTCAGACGCTGTTCCGTTTACGTGTTTAATAAAGAAAAACAATTGGACGGTAGATACACGGATTATACACGGATTCAAAACACACACTTCAAGTTAGACCTAACACACTTAGCTATTTTATCTACCTCTCGAACTAGTTATACATATGTTTATTCTTCACTGTCTGTTAGCACTTCGGGATTTGAAATCAAATATGAAGTGCTTTATAAATGAAACCCATTATTATTATTACTGTCGGGTCACTCATTACTGGATGAGCGAGCTGCATGAGATACTGACGGGCTGTCAGGGGAGGGAGAGAGGAAAAGAGAGCGCTTCCGCTCATTTCTCCCGTGTTATTAGCCAAAGTTAATGTAAACTTGAATAATGTTCTTCATTTGAATGTAATAATGATGTTGTTTGCTGTGTGTGTTAGCGTATAATTTATTGAAAAATGAATCTGAACTTTTCGATCCGTTACGATTATTAACTCAAGCAATGTAAAAATGAGCCCCATTAACTGAGTTTTAAACATCAGCATATATTACAGGTCATAGTCCGGTAATTACCGGCTAACTGCTACACAATTCACAATACAACACTTTAAATGGAAGATCCCCATAGCCCCCACCCACCCTATGATCAGGTCGGCGATCGGCCGATTCTGATTCCGGCGATAGGCCCCAAAAACCCTGATCGGAGCATCCCTAATATATATTGTATATATGTATATACTATTATTATAATAATCAGTCTTATACTTGTGTGTGGCAGCCATGCAGCTAACCGGCGAGAATGAAGGGCCGTGTAGGCCAAAATTCAAACTCACCTCGCACACACACTACTGAAAACATCTGGCCTTGCACACACACTACTGAAATCCTCTCACATTCACTACTGAACACCTCACACACACACAACTGAAAATTAACCTCACACACACACTATTGAAAATTAACCTCACACAAACACAACTGAAAATTAACCTCACGCACATACTACTGAAATACTTTCACATTCACTACTATGGCAAGCCTTTTGAGTATTTATTCAATTTCCTTGATATCAGACGGCAGCTGCCTACACTAGTTGGCTCTTTGATTTCACTAGTGTTAGCTTACCAGGAGAGAAGTTTAGGATAAATGAGACCAAATTGAGTCTCTGGCATAAGTTTCAAATGGTTACTTTAATTAAGAAAAAGGCGGACTTCTGGTCTGAGCGGAGCCATGTGAGGTCGCATTTCTCGAGCTCCTCGCCAGAATCAGAATATTTATATTAGACAACTACCCTCTACACTATATTCAAGTAACTTTAATCTAAGCTGTTCTTCCTTGCCTCCGCCCAACAGTTTCATTTCAAATATGTCGTCTTCCTCTCGCAAAAAGGCGTTTGCTGCGCCAGATCCGAAAGCTAATAGTGCTAGCCCGGCTAAAGGTGCTGGGGCAGGGCCCCAAGCCGCTAGCACAGCACAAGGTGATGAGACCGCCATTCTACGGGCCATTCAATCTCTCAGAGAGGACCTGCTGAAGAAAATTGATGACAACGCCGAGATGCAGTCTAAAGAATTACGACGAGAAATAAGCCAACTGAGGGACGAGCTGAGATCCGCCGTTGACCGCGTCAGCAGCCGCACCAAGTCTTTGGAGGACCGGGTCGAGAGCCTGGATACTGCCGCTGTGCATCACTGATGATCACTCGGACCTCATTACCACTCTCGAACGAGACGTACAGCAGCTAAAAAAGGACATGAAAATCTTCTCTGACAGGAGTGAGGACCTGGAGGCGTGGTCTAGGAGGTGCAACCTCCGCATCACCGGGATACAAGAAAAACAGGAGGTAGGGAAGAACCCAACTGACTTTGTAGCTAAACTTCTCCAGGAAACGCTGGGCTTAGAAAAAGAGCCACTACTAGACAGATGCCATCGCACCCTACGGGAACGGCCCCAGGAGGACCAGCCTTTGTGGTGAGGTTTCACTATTACCGGGAGAAGGAAGCGATCCTCCTCCGCAAGGCAGCCACGGCCACAGATCCGACAACGTCACACGGAGACAGGATCAGAGTATTCTCCGACTACACCCAAGCAGTCACGAAGCAGAGAGCCGCCTTCAGGGATGTGAAAGGCATGCTAAGAGGCTGTGATGGTGTCAAGTACGGACTGTGGTATCCCTCGGTTTTGCGGATCACAACAGCCGATGGAAAGCGACACAGTTTCACAGACCCAGGGGAGGCGAAGGACTTTGTTTTGAGGAACGTGGCTAAACAGAGCGGCTAAGATGCTAGGTAAGCTGACTGACGGACTAATGCAGCTATAACAGGCGGCGCTGGATAACGGCGTTGACTTATTCACTTGTACGTATATGGGGCTGTGGGCTAGGGCTTGCTACGAACGTTTGTGTTTCTTCTTATTATTGTGTAATTTAGGCCAGCTCGCGCTGCTCACACTAGCCCACATTATAACACAGTCAGTTGGCTTACAAGCTAGTTCAAGCAACTGCTCTCCTATTCTCCTGGGAAGGTTCACGTTTTTCTTGCTTTACTTTTCATTCAACAACCAATACTGGAGGTTTGCATATGTTGTCATAACTGGTTAATAAGTATGTTACTTTTACTGAGACCATGTTATGAATGTTCAACTTGGAGGTTTGTCTATATCTATTAGCATAAGGTTTATCTAAAGCTATTGATGGTTCTGGCGGGGCTCGATCTCGCCAGGTAAGCTGTCCACGTCGAGGTGCGAGTGTTATCCGGGGCGGGTAGCAGTCCCTCAGTTGGGGAGGGACCAGCTCTTTATTGTGAATGTTGTTTCAACCACTTCAATTACATATGGACCTTCTATTTTAGGTTCTCAAGGGTGTTTATGTTCTTATTGCTGTGTGTTTTATTTCATTTTTTTTAAGGTGACCCATCCCCCCTTTCCCTCCCTTCCTCTCCCTCACCCTTCTGACAGGGGGCTAGATTACTGTCTAAGGTCCCACTATGACCCAGGCAAATAGGGCACTGAGTGTGGGTAAGGCGGCAACTACTTTTGTTAGCTGGAATGTTAGAGGTCTCAATCATCCAGTAAAGCGCAGCAAAGTGTTTTCCCACCTCCAGAAGCTAAAGGCAGACATTGTTTATCTCCAGGAAACTCATTTACATACTTCTGATCACTCTAGACTCAAGCGGGGGGGTTTCTCTCACATTTTCCACTCCAAATTCAACACCAAATATAGGGGTGCAGCGATCCTGATACGTAGGCATGTGCAGTTTGTGGAATCTAAAGTAATTGCAGATACAAATGGCCGCTATATCATAGTGCAAGGTCAATTGTACAACACACCTATTGTGCTTGCATGTCTCTATGCTCCCAACTCAGATGATGCCGATTTCTTTAGCAATTTCTTCTCTCTGCTCCCTGATTTGAACTCCCATCACCTAATTTTGGGGGCAGACTTTAACTGTGCCCTCAATCACACTCTGGACCGCTCCACGGTCTCCTCTAGACCACTGTCAAACTCAGCTCGAGTAGTGAACTCCTTTGTTGAAGAATACGGGATGGTGGACCCATGGCGATTTAAGAACCCAACATCTAAACAATTTTCATTTTTTTCTGCATCCCAGCAGTCATTCTCCAGAATAGATTACTTCATTTTAGATAAAAAGTTACTTTCTGTGCTTGAGTCCAGTGACTATGAGAGCATTGTTATTTCTGACCACAGCCCAGTGACCATGAAACTTTGTTTTCCAAACCATGTACCACCACAAAGGATCTGGCGTCTAAACCCACGCTTATTATTAGATGAAGATTTTATTAAGTATATTTCCACGCACATCAAATCAAATCAAATCAAATCAATTTTTATTTATAGAGCACATTTACAAGCGATTTTTGGTCGAGCCCAAAGTGCTTTACATACAATAAAAATGCTTTACAATAAAAACACTATACAACAAAAAGCAACAGCAAAAATACAAAAATTACCCACAGCGAAATGTCAGGAGTCATGCTCCGCTCTGACTAGAAGGCCAGAGAGAAGAAGTGCGTTTTGAGTGAGGATTTAAAAACCCCTAGGGTCTGGGCCGACCTCACATGGAGGGGCAGAGTGTTCCAGAGTCTGGGGCCGGCTGCTGCGAAGGCTCGGTGACCTCTGGTTTTGAGCCTGGTCTTGGGCACTACCAGCAGCAGCTGGTCAGCAGACCTTAAGGCTCTGGTTGGGGTGTAGCGCTGGAGGAGTTCAGCTATATAGGCCGGAGCCAGCCCATTTAGCGCTTTAAAAACAAATAAAAGGAGTTTAAAATCAATTCTGAACCGAACTGGAAGCCAGTGCAGTGAGGCCAGAATTGGGGTGATGTGGTCATCGATACCTTTCTTGAAATAAACCGTCAACCAGAGATGAGTATAGTAATTGTATGGGAGGCCATGAAGGCTTACCTTCGTGGGCAAATAATATCATATTCAATCAGTATTAGCAGGAAAAAGACAAAGTGAATGACAGAACTCGCTGATCGCATAAGGAACTGTATAAGGAACGCATTGCAGTGCAGGTGGAATATGACTCTCTGGCATACACCTACATAGAGGACCTTCATCTGAGATCTAGGCAGACCCATTATGAACATGGGGAGCGGGCCAGTAAATTACTCTCCCATCAACTAAGGCAGTCGGCTGCGGACAGTTTAATTGCGGAAATTGGAACGGTAAATGGGGACACCATTTCAGATCAAAGGGGCATTAATGATCAATTTAAGAGTTTCTATGAAGGTCTTTATTCATCAGAAGTCTCGGATGACTCTCTGACAACTAACTTTCTAAAGGACCTTAAAGGCCCAGTGAAGTGTGCGCCTGTGCATGATCTGTTATGCTAATACATATAGTAATGACCAACATTGTCCATTGGACCCCTATCAAAGATGTTGGAATAGCAACGAATTTGACGAGTTTTAATTGAAATCCGCAGTCGACCTCCGCCTTCGTGGCCGTGGCTTGCGATCTACTGCGCGACGTCACAAGATGAACCCGGTCGAAGTGTTTACATTCATCACCATTCATTTTTCCTCGTTTTCAAAGTCGAATTTATATAGGTTTTTGAGCGAATATTGAACTGGAAAGTGTGTCGGGGTCGACTGGAAGTGATTGCCAATCGAGAAAACCTGACAATGGAGGCGACAGTGAAGACAAAGGGAGGAAAAACAGTCGGGAAGCGATGCATTGCCGCTGGCTGTAGTAATGTCAAGTCTGTCGAAGTGGCGATGTTTCTGTTCCCAAAAGATGAAGGTGAGCCTGGCTGGTGTGTGTGTGTGTGTGTGTGTGTGTGTGTGTGTGTGTGTGTGTGTGTGTGTGTTTGTTTGTGGAGACACTGTGATGGATCGTTACGCTATGTGCAGCTCAAGGCATAATATGCTCGAACGGGAGCTGCAATGATGTTGCGCACACTATCGGTGCTGAGTGTGCTGACTTTTCGTACAATGTCCCACTGTCTGGATACCTGCATAAAGTCAAGTGCTCGGCGCAGTTGTCGGCGAAATGTCGTTCCTCTGTTTTCATTGAAACAGCTCCTTATATCCGTTAGCGCAGCTAGCTAGCACCAGATGCTAACAACAACAACACAAGGTGTGTCTCGCTCGCGAGTCGCGCCACACATACACTCACCCTCCCGGTCCTCCCGATGGCCTGCCGGTGAGCGTGGAAGTGTGGTCTGCCACAAGCGGACGGCAGGAGCGGGGCTGTCAGCATCAGCTTGTAGATGGTATTTTAAACTCGATGCGCTCTGAAACTATGGGGCGGCCGAGGACAAAAAATATATTATTATATATATTATTAACGCGTTAACTTGACAGCCCTAATATATATATATATATATATATATATTATATAGTATATATATATATATATATAGTTATATTATATAGTTATAATAATAACTAGCTAACCAACTAACCATTCAGTGTTCTGTAGCCGGGCAATGTCTTCCCCATCGTCGCCATCATCCTCCCCACTTGACGTCCCTGACGACTCAAATCTGTAGGGTTCAATGATGTCCTGCGCTTCCTCATCGTCACTTCCATCTTCTGTGCCACTTTCCTCATCTATCCTGTCCGAAAAGCTGTCAAAATCACTAATTTCTCTCGCACTAGTATCACTTTCCGAAGTCTCCGCCATGTTTACAATCACAACTGGGTTCATCTTGTGACGTCACAGCTGCTTCAGGTAGGCTCAGACGGCGATGAAAAACTCGATGTTTAGCGGTGTTTATCTCGTCCCTCGCACTTCCTAAAAAATTATTTTACCCATGAACAGGCACAATGATATGTAAGGAATGAAACTGCCATTTCATTTTGGCCCAAAAAAATGCACTTCACTGGCACTTTAAGCTCCCAACACTAGATCCTGACGGTGTCTCGGCTTTAGAGGGGGACATTTCTAATGAGGAGATAAATCGCGCTATTAAAAGTATGAAGAGTGGTAAAGCCCCGGGACCGGACGGCTTCCCTATTGAATTCTATAAAAAATGTGCCGGCAAACTGACGCCTGTGCTGCGCGAAGTATATGCAGAGGCACTCCAGCAGGGTTCACTGCCCCCCACATTAGCTCAGGCGGTGATAACAGTCATCCTTAAAAAGGGCAAAGATCCAGCGAAATGCAACTCTTACAGACCAGTAAGTCTAGTCTGTTGTGATAACAAAATTCTCTCCAAAGCTTTAGCTCTGCGCCTTGAGACTGTTCTGCATAGAATCATCCACCCGGACCAAACAGGGTTTGTAAAAGGCCGACAGTCTTTTGGGAATCTTCGGCGCCTATATAATATAATTTACTCAAATCCAGGACTCTCTCCAGAGGCCCTTATCTCTCTAGAGGCACACAAAGCCTTTGCTCGCATTGAATTTGACTACCTATTTGCAACTCTTGCTAAAAGTGGCTTTGGCCCATGCTTTATCTCCTGGATAAAGGTCCTCTACTCTGCACCTCAGGCAGCAGTTCGCACTAATAATATAATTTCAAAATACTTCCGGCTTCAACGGGGCACAAGGCAGGGATGCCCCCTGTCCCCCCTCTTGTTTGATATAGCCATAGAACCGTTAGCAGCTGCTCTCAGGAATCGGTCAAATTTTACAGGCATTGAGCGGGGAGGCTGTACGCATAAGCTGTCTTTGTATGCGGACGATGTTTTACTGTACTGCTCCGACCCGCTTAGGTCCATTCCGGCTGCACTCGATGTAATCACCTCTTTCGGCAAGGCTTCTGGGTATAAGATCATTGGTACATGACCAAGAGTGTACTCTTCCCCATCAATGAGACTGCGGCCAAGCTTTCATTTAGCGAACTCCCCTTTAAAGTGTCCATTGACTCTTTCACCTACCTGGGAGTGTGTGTGACACAGGACTTTAAATCCCTGTTTAAAAAGAACCTGCAACCAGCTCTGGACAAGGTTAATGATGACCTAAAGCGCTGGGCGTCGCTCCCTATTTCGTTGGCGGGCAGGGTGAACACCATTAAAATGGTTATTATGCCACGTATGCTGTATTATTTTCAGTCAATTCCTGTTTTTCTCCCTAAAAAGTTTTTTAAAGACCTGGACAAATATATTTCCACTTTTATCTGGAATAAGAAAATTCCCTGTCTGCGTAAGGCATTTCTTGAGAAGAGAAAGTCGGAGGGGGGTCTTGCACTACCTAATTTTTTACACTACTACTGGGCTGCCAATATCCATAAAATAGTCATTTCCGGGAAGGGGGCGGTCCTATTTGGTCTAGCATGGAACAACACTCGTGTGAACCACTGGCCCCTGCCTCCCTGATGTGTGCTCCTTTACCACTTAGTCGAAAATATCACTCAAACAACCCGGTGGTCAATAGCTCTCTTAGGATATGGTCACAGTTCAGGACTCAATTTAGATATAGACAAACTATCTCCTCCATCCCCATAGTTCGCAATCCGGCTTTCAAACCAGCCCTGATAGACTCCGCTTTCCATCTGTGGTCCCGGAAGGAACTTAAGTGTGTTGCTGATCTGTTCTAATCTTTTTTTTTATTGAAGACACATATAAAAGACATTTGGTACATTGACAGGGACCACAGTTCAAAGTTACTAGTAACCATTTAGTCTCTACTATTGTGCATCAATTGACAAGCCATACATGGTTAATTTTCTCTTGAAGGCATACAGTATTTAAAACCACCTTCATAACTCAATCAGACCAGATAGCCAAAATATAAGGGAGTAGTGTACCGACTAACAGAACTAAACAAGATAATAATAGCAATAATCATAATAAAATCAAAATAATACTAAAACAATACAAAGACAAAAAAAAAGAAGGTTAAGAAGGGTTGCCACTTAGTGTAAAACATAGAGGTTCTGCCTCTTAATGAATACTTAATTTTCTCCAATTTTAGAAAAGACATGACATCGCTGCGCCACTTAGCATTGGAAGGAGCTTTTTTGGATTGCCAGTGAAGAAGAAGAAGTCGTCTTGCCAATAACGAAGTAAATGCCAGAATATCCAATTGCCCCGAGTTGTATCTGTTGTAATCTTCTGGGCACCCAAATATGGCAATATGGGGACAGACTTTCACAGTGAGTGAGAGTATTTTTGAGATATCCTCAAAAAACTTCTGCCAAAAGGAAAACACTAATGGGCAGGAGAAGAACATATGGGATAGGTTGCAGGGAGAGGTTTGACATTTGTCACAGATGTCTATAACAGTGGGATATATTTGTGACAATCGTGCCTTTGAGAAATGAACCCTGTACAGCACCTTGAACTGTATGAGTGTGAGACGAGCACAGGATGAACTTATAATATTACTTATAATATTTAAAAGGGTGCGGACATTATAAAATAGTTGACGTCCCTTTATAAATCCAGTTTGTTCTTCAGAAACTATGGTTGGGAGAATATTTTCTAATCGACGTGCCAAAGCCTTAGCAAGTATTTTCGCATCCACATTTATTAAGGAAAGTGGCCTATAGGAGCTGCAGAGATCCGGATCTTTGTCTTTTTTTAAAAGCAGACTTATGGAGGCTTGTCTTAAAGTGGGAGGAAGAGAACCATTCCGCAGAGATTCCTTATACACCGAGTGTATTAATGGGGCCAATTTAGATTTAAATCTAAATTGCCTTTTAAAAAATTCTACTGGGAATCCATCAGGGCCAGGAGCTTTTTTATTTTGCATGTTATTTATAGTGAGGATGATCTCATCTGAGGTTAATGGAGAATCAAGTTCTTTTGAAATATCAGGACCTATAGTAGGGAAATTGAGATTGTCAAAGAAAGCGCCCATCTCAGAAGTGTCGGATGGCAATTCAGACTTGTATAGAGAAGAATAGAATGAGCCAAAGACTGAGTTAATGGTACTAGGATCTGTATGTACCGTGCCTGAAGAATCTTTTATCTGGAGGATTATACGTGAGGCTGCCTGACGACGCAATTGGTGGGCCAAAAGGCGGCTCTCCTTATCACCATGCTCATAATACGTTGAACGTGAGCGTAAAAGAAGGCGCTCTGCATCAGTAGTTGTTATGAGATCAAATTCAGTCTGTAATTCAACTCGATCTTTGTGTAAATTGGGAGAGAGACAAATGGCTAATTGCTGATCTATTTTTTTTTATCTTGCACGATATATCATTAATTTTGGCAGAACGAGTTTTATTTAACTGCGCAGAATAAGAGATGATTTGGCCCCGTAGATAGGCTTTTAATGATTCCCACAGCAGAGAACAAGAGATGGGTTCATTGTCGTTTTGATTGTTTGTAATAAAATCATCAATTGAATTTGCAATAAATGTATTAAATTTGTCATCTGACAACAGCAAAGTATTAAACCTCCACGGCGTATCGTGGTTGAGGTGAAATCCAAATATCCAGAGAAAGAGGAGCGTGGTCGGAAATTAAAATAGGGTGATATGGTAATGAGCTTGGCATCGATGAAGAAATAATCAATTCGAGAAAAGGATTTGTGCATATGAGAAAAGAAGGAATATTCCTTAATGCGGGGGTTATAGAATCTCCAGGGGTCAACGCAGCCGTTCTTGGACATGAAATCAGAAAGAGTTTTTGACATGAGTGATGCGGTCAGCGTTTTAGGAGAAGAACGATCTAGACTGGGATCGACAACGAGGTTCATATCCCCTCCAAATATAAGCAGGTTATTATGCAATGACGGAAGACATTCAAAAAGCTTGTTCATGAAGTGTGGGTTATCAAAATTTGGGGCATAAATATTGACTAACAATACAGGAACATGAAACAGCGTGCCTGAGATAATTAAATATCTGCCATTGTCATCCGCTATACACTTGGAAGATGTGAAATTAACAGACTTACCAATTAAAATGGCAACCCCTCTGGATTTAGAGTTAAAGTTTGAATGGAACACCTCAGAAACCCATGGACACTTAAGCCTGACCTGGTCTGTGGAGCGCATATGGGTTTCTTGTAAAAACATTATGCCTGCATTAAGTCGTTTCAGATGAGCAAATACCCTGGATCTCTTCAAGGGGCTCCCCATACCTTTAATGTTCCAGCTTACAAACTTCACTGGTGAGCCAGTAGGAGCGATTCCTAAATTGCTAGTATTGGTGGACATTTACTGAGGACTTTCTATAAAGAGAAAACTGACTATGGAGCACACATAGTCACATACAACAAGAATGTACCGGTGTCCTGAGGAGCTTTTCTCTAAAGGTCCTACTATGTCCATGGCTATCCTCTCAAAAGGTGTGTCTATTATAGGCAACGGCTGAAGTTGTGCACAGGCTACTCCCTTTGATGAGGTAAGTTGACAGGTTTCACAAGTCTTACAGAACTGAGAGACTTGCGTATACATCCCTGGCCAACCAAACCTACTTCCAATCCTGTGCAAAGTCTTTTGGAAAGCCATATGACCTGCCCATGGAATTGAATGGCCTAACTCCATCACTCTGGTTCTGAATTGCTTTGGCAGAGCTAAAACCTCAGTATTTCCCTTGCGCTGATAGAGGATGCCCTGCTTAACTATGTAGGTGGCCTCGTCCGGATAGCTATGGTTATCTTGCTTAACCCCCTCAACCTCTGTTACTTTCCCAAACCAATGCGTCAGTGTAGCATCCAGTGTCTGTACTGCCCCTATATCTGGGGGAAAGTCGAAGTCTAGCAGATCT
This sequence comes from Gobionotothen gibberifrons, assembly GCA_943591055.1. NCBI lineage: Eukaryota > Metazoa > Chordata > Actinopteri > Perciformes > Nototheniidae > Gobionotothen > Gobionotothen gibberifrons. Next base: position 289,877 of record CALSBZ010000140.1, on the reverse strand, counting down.
GGTAATTCTGAAGTTTCCTGTGACCCTTTCTCCAGAGTACCCCTCAGTTTTTCCCTTCTTCTCTGTGCTCTAGTCTTGGGCGGTTTACCTTGACTTGTCTCCCACTCCACCCCATAAAAAGGCATCTCAGCAAGTTTCTGCGCTCTAGTGGTAACATTACAAAGCTTGACTGGCTGTAGGACTGGTTTCACCTCACCTTGGCTAAGTGGCTCCCTAACCGTTGCCCCAAGGCTCTCAATCTCACATCTTTCCCTGTCAGACTTGCAACCTGGCTTGTGCACTAGGTCATAAAGTGTAGGGAGATCATTACCAAGAATGACTGGGTATGGCAATGTTGGGGCTAATGCTACCGGCAACAGAAAGGTTTGGCCTCCTACAGTTAGATAGACCTCTGCTGTGGGGTAAACATGTTCGTCACCATGAATGCAATTTATGGTTGAAGAATCCTGACTCCACTTTTCCCTAGGGACCAAACTGGACAAAACAACTGACTGAAAACACGCTGTATCCAGCAAAGCTTCTACCCACTGCCCATTGATCAAGACTGGTACTTTCCTGCCTTTTCCACCTAATCTTTCGACCCTGTCTGACCTAGGAACTGCACACAGGAGAGATGGCTTGGTGTGGGCTAAAACTGGGCAATATGGCTTGGTGTGACCTAGAGCATTGCAATGATAGCACCTCATTTCTTTATTTATTGGCCTCTGGACTTCTTCCATCGTCGATTTTTCTGGCTTTACCCATTTGACGAAGAGATCCTTCAGACGAACATACAGCTCTTGTGGAGTCTCGCCAGACTCGATCTCCAGGGACCGGAATCGTCTTCTGTAAGTATCCGCTGTGATTTCAAACTTTGACAAAATTGCTGCTTTAACTTTCCTATAATTGTCAGAGTCTTCCATGTCCATCATCACGTAGGCACTACGAGCTTTACTGGTGAGCAAGGGAACAAGGCGCACTGCCCATCCATCTCTTGGCCAGCGGCAGACATATGCCATTCTCTCAAACGTTGTCAGGAACTGTTCAATGTCATCCTCTGGCGATAATGGCAGCAATTTGGGTTCCCTATGGGCCAAGGGTTCCCTCTGTTGTTGGAGACTGTGTCTCCTCTGGTTGAACACATCATTGTTACTACGAGCTGGACCCTCATAATCACTGTCCTGAGCATTATCTTCTTGTCTCCGTTCTTGTGCTATCCTGGATACTTGCTGCTTTATCTCAGTACACTGCTGCTGCATGCTTTTCCAACGGCCCTCCTGAATTGAGGACGCCTTCTCTGCTTGTTCATCTTTAGCCACTTGAACACGAACTAGCGTCGTCACCAATTCTGCTAGCTCCTCCAGCTTCCCCTCGGTTTTGGACTCTGCTGACGAGGTGGCTCCCCCCTCTAGGTCCTCCTTATCATCTTTTTTCCCACCTCTCGGCATCCTTTCACTGTAGTGTGGGGCCCAGCTTCTGACACCATTTGTGAGACAGCGACCCTTTTAGCGGCTGGATTTCCGGTGGAAGAATCACACACGAGAGGAGGTAATGTTGCACACCATAGTGTCTTTATTTCCAAAAAACACCACAAGAGAACAGTAGCCAGCATGTAGGTGTTCATCCCACTCTGTACAGGTTCAACCCCTCTCTGTCTGAAGACTGGCTCTTTTTATAGAGGTTCTTCAGAAGATTTGATGGGAAGAAACCATTCACAGGTACACTTAATAAATACATGTGTCATTATTATTATTATAACGAAGATCCACAATATAATTTACATAGCATTATTAGTTGTTCCTAGCCATCTGTTAATTAAACACAAGAACAACATTATAACTGTCCACAATAAATATAACCACACTCCCAACTACAACGGAAACCCCTATGCCGTATCTAGCCACTTCTTTGTCAGTGTTTGTTTCCCCCGAGGACCTTTTCGCCAAACACACTGGAGCGGACACAGGACGAAACAACATGGGTGAGTAATAGATGTCAACTTTACAGTGTCCACTTATACAATCAAAAGCAGTTTTACCGTCATGTTATATACACGCCAATACATATTATTTGCACACAATGATTCATCTCAACCGCTGTCAATCCCACACAATCATAAACACTTTCGGCGCTCTCGCTAACTCCCCTCTCTTTTCAGGTGGAGCCGAGGACCCGACCAGTATCTGCCAGACGACATTCCCATTAATACGGTTTAATCATTTAACCACTACGACATCAATAAATAGTATGGTTTATATAAAAATGTGCAAATAAGCCATGTCAAACTGTACGGTGCAAATCACGCTAATAAAGTGCAAACTTTTCACTTAAAGTGCTGAGTGCATACTTGCCAACCCTCCCGATTTTCGCGTGAGACTCCCGATTTCATAGCCCTCTCCCGGTTTCCTCCCGGGTCATATTTCTCCCGCATTTCTCCCGATTTCTGACAAAATCAGATTTACTCAGGACTGTTTCCACTCGGACTTTAATACAGATCCACCATTGTTTGGTTTCCATGGTAACACGTCTCTTTAGGAGCGCGCGCAACTGAAAGTCTGAGAGGGTGAGGAAGATTGTCACAGAAAACAGAACAAGAATCGACAATTCTACCCTCTGCTCACTCCTTTCCTGTCAAATACAGGACCAGCCCACATATGCTCCATCAAGGATGGTGCTTCAGGTCGCAAGGCAGTGCACTTACAACTACAATAAGCATGTTAATGTTATACAGCTCCGGCTCCCGCGGTGGTTTTGAAATGCTCCCGATTTCTGAGGTCTCAAGGTTGGCAAGTATGGCAAAAGGAAGTCGTCATATAAAGTGCAAACCCACATGTACAATATTACAAGGCCCCCAAAGCCGTCAGTCTATAGTAACGAAGTATCTTCGTTACACTGACACTTAAATCCGCCATCACTGTTTGTAGCTCTGCCTTGATGGATGATAAGTTGTCCTTCAGGGCCTCATGGAGCTCAGTTTTAAAAATAGCCGCCATCTCAGTACGGAGTGAAGCGAGCATCTCCTCCTTGAAATCGGGGGGGACAGCGGGCCCCGCAGCTCCGCTGCGAGGTGAGGAGGGATCACTCGGAGGCGAGGATGCAGCGTGGGGAGCAGGCCTCTGAGACGGGGCGGACGAATTACTCGTATTTTTGGCTTTAGGAGGCATTTTGGTCATCAAAAAAGTCGAGAATAAACTGTTAAATATTCTTACACCAAGAACTATCTATCCAGATGTGCCTGTAATCACATTTCAGAGCATCTTGCAGGAGCTCCTAAAAGTTGCGTCTTACTCCATCGATCACTCAGCCGGAAGTCCGTATTCACATCTTTTGAACATTTAGTTAAAGAATATGACATCCCAAGGAATCATTATTTTAGATATTTACAAATTCGCGATTTTAGAAGAAAACTATTTCCCTCCTTCCCGGCCGCCCCACCTGGTGGATGGATGGAAGACTGCCTTGGCCTTAAACCTTGTCAGGGAGGCTATATCTCAAAGCTATATAATATTATTCAAGAAATCTCTAGCCCTTCCCTTAACCACCTTAAGGGTGCCTGGGAAGAAGAAATGGGCATAGAACTAACCGATGAGACCTGGCGGTCTGCGACTGAGAACATACATAAATCCTCCATCTGTGTAAGGCATGGAGTACTTCAATTTAAAGTGTTCCATCGATTACATCTGTGCAGGAGCAGGCTTGCCAGGCTGTACCCTGATGTGGATCCCACATGCCAGAGGTGTCATTGTGCCACGGCTACCCTATTGCACATGTTTTTCTCCTGTCAGTCCATTGCCCCATTTTGGTCTTCTATATTTGAAACTTTTTCATTGATGTATGGCCAGAACATACAACCAAATCCCATAATAGCTGTGTTTGGAGTAGCTCCTGAGGGGGTCTCCCTCTCTAATTGCCAGTCAAACTCACTTGCGTTTGCAACCCTTCTTGCCCGCCGTCTAATCCTCCTCAAATGGAAAGACCGGACTCATGCAGTCAGATTGGCACAGGGGAGTTTGTTAAAATAGTCAAGGAAAGGCTGCCAGAGCTTGTAGTATTTGTTAACACATCCCTGGCTACGATACCTTAGCTCCTCCAGCTGCAAATGTGCATCACACCCCCCCCCCGGACCTTCCCTTTTAATTTACTGTTTATTTTATTTGATTGGATTGTATTATTTCTTTTGTTTATTTTATTTTATTTCTTTAAGTGCATATATGTACTGCAATGACATGTTTATTTGTGGTACAAATGTAATTCAATTCAATTGCATGACTACACATCTGCATTTTCATGTGCCCTGTTCTGTTTTGATATAAGTGAAAATCAATAAAGAAAGGTGAAATAATTAAGAAAAAGGCGCGGTAGTGAATCAGACAGAAAGCAGTCAGTGGAGGAAAGCTGCAGCGTGACCTCTCTCGTGCAGGGGTGAAAAGAAGGGCAGAGTAACACATTCTCAGCTGTTAAATAGGCTCAGATGACTCCTCCTCCTCTGCCGGTTGGCACTGCTCAGTTCGTTGTTGCACAAACAGAGGATTCAGACATCGTACATTCAATATATAACTAAACACGCCTCTTCTCCACATATTCTCTTTCATGACTTTTCATTTATTTCATTTTAACAGCTACAAATGTTACTTTGCTTAAAACCTGAAGTCAAGCTACTGTTGGTATTTCGGAGATCCCTTCCGGAATAGCTTTTCAAAATAAACTTTAATCACAAGTGGTAACTAACCGGAAGTATTTTCACAATAAAAGCTTGACATCAGACATTGTGCGCGAAAACTTCTGTTTTTTCAGTATAAATCAGCATTTAAACTGATGGCATGTTTAAACTAAATTATGCCATAAAACATTGATTTTAATTGCTAACACTCGTTAGATATATGGTCAAACTAGTTTGGCACTCTGCTTTACTAGTGAAATAAAACATTTCACTAGTCGCTCTTTTTCAGCAACGAGTGACACTTTTGTCCGACTAGTTACCACGTATGCCTTACTAGTGACGCCAGGAGCAGCACTAGTAACGCCAAAGTCCCAACGTGTAAGCTTTTTGATGAAGTCGTGGCCCTCTGACCGTACTAGTGACCCTAAAAGTCTTACAAGTTAACTAGTGCGCTGCAAAAGCTCTGACATGTTAACTAGTCACACAAAAAAAGCACAACTAGTTAACTAGTGGCAAACATTTGTCTGCACTAGTTAACTAGTAGCAGCCAGAATCACTCACTAGTTAACTAGTCAAGGCAAAAGGTTCACTAGTTAACTAGTTGACGCCTCTTTTGACCTTACTAGTTAACTAGTGGGGCTCAACATTTCTACACGTTAACTAGTGAACCCTTTGCCCTTCACTAGTTAACTAGTGAGATAGGCTTACATTCCACTAGTGAACTAGTGAGGCTTAAAATGTTCACTAGTAGTACTAGTGGATCCCAAATGTGCACTAGTTGCACAGAATGCTAATGAGGAGGAGGGGACAGAACGCATCGAGGTCTCCTATTGGCCCTAAGCTATAGAGCGCCTCCCAGCCCAAATAGTTTATTTAAGAGCTTAAATACACTGTTTTAAAATATGACCATATTTACAAAAATATAAAACAAAAGTATTTGTGTAATTATGACCATATGATTGTATATCAAATTAGGTAAGAACATTGAAGACTTTCTTAAAATTAGAAACTTGCCTTAGGACTGCAGACAGGAATATAGATCCTCTTTAAAACATTGTATTAAGCTGCAATTTGAAAGGTGCTTGGATTAGAATTGCATTGTGATAACAGAGTGACATTATTGATGGATAGAAAGAGGAAGTAACCCTCTTCAGATCACAGCTTTGAGAGATTGCAGTGACTTCCGTAAATATTAGTCTTGGCAAATATGGAGAGGTTGTATATCTTCATACCCTGATTTTAAGATCTGTCCAGTGTTTCTGCTTTATTAATGAGCACCGCTTATAAAATGTCCCACGATCATATACTTTTGTGTCTCGAGTGCCGGTGTTCTCACACACAAGCGTGCGCACATTCGCACCAACAAAAATACACACACAAAGCGGAACAAAGCCGAAGCTGAAACATGTATTTTTCTAGGCAAAACACACAAATTCGAATTGAATGTATTGAAATCTCAAATATCAACGTAAGAGCTTGTTCGGGGGGTGCTAACACTTAACCATAAACGTTATCGTTTACTTTCTCCGTCTTTATATCTACAGTAGATATTACTTTTCTCCGTTAATCTCCGTCACGTTGTTTCCAAAGCAACAACAACTTCCTGTCAACAGCGCTACCTCTCCTTCAAAATAAAAGCATGTCCATGAATAGGATGCCAAGCCAAATTACACTTAAGACATATACAACTGCAACGAAAGTAACAAACACAATGCGATATCCTTTTCAATTTCAAAGAACACAAATTGGGTTAATAACTATAAAACAACAATACTGTAGAATAACTAAATGAATGCCGTGAATACACCAAAATACACGCGTTGAAGCGGTTCGCTGCTGATTACTATGCCACTTTTTTACCAGTTTATATAACTTTGAACTCACATGAATATTAATGTGACCTGTTGTTAACAGACTTACTTAACATTTAAAAACTCATTGTTCTGTTGATGAACGTTCTGATGAACTGTTATAATAATTATGCATATGTTTGTTTATATAATTGATATTATATATATTTTTTTTTAATTTCCATATCATAAAGAAGACGAGGAAGACCTGCTCTTGACATAACGAGGGGGCAAATTGAGCTGCTCCTAGGTCAAGGTTTTACCGTGAGATCAATGGCAAGGATGTTGGGCTGTTCCTCCTCATTCCTTCATAAAAAAATGATGTCTTTAAATACTTCAGCAAGGAACAGATTCACTACCATTAGTGATCCTGACCTAGAAGAGCATGTCAGGAGACTCCACAACCAGTTTCCTAGATCAGGTTCAGAAGTAAGCATACTAGTTTATATTCCCTTTTAGAGTTTTTTTATATATAACATTTTATAGAAAATGTTCTGTATCTTATTTGTCTTTTAAATTAACCACTTTCAGATGATGAGGGCATACCTGCACGCAGAAGGGATTGTGGTACAAAGAAGAAGAGTTAGAGAGACTCTAAAGCAAATCGATCCAGCTGCAGCAGCACAGAGATGGGGCCAGACTGTGGCTAGGAGAACCTACTATGTGCCCTTTCCTAACAGCTTGTGGCACATAGATGGCCATATGCGTCTCATTCGGTAATCAGCTCTTGAATTTGAAAGAAAGCAATTATAGTAGTAATTATGATCTTCTAATCCAGTTTAGTTTTGTGTATTTTCCTCTTTCACTATATAATCTCAATGTCTTATCAACAACATTTATAGAAGTATTGGATATATTGAACAAATGTTATAAAGATAACCTTTAAGGTATGTAATGTAATGCATTAATTCCTTGTTCTATTCATTCGATTATTTGCACAGGTGGGGGCTTGTGACACATGCCGGAATTGATGGGAACTCCAGACTCGTAACTTTTATCAACTGCGGCACAGACAGTCAGGTCTGACCACGGCGGGGAGAACACTCTAGTTGCCCTCTTGATGAATCTTCTACAGGGAAACAGAGAAGTGAGGCACATTATAGGCCAACGTATTGAGCGTCTTTGGAGAGATGTTTTCCAGCAGGTTGTGCACTATTTTTACACACTTTTTTATTCCTTTGAAGATGAACAAATATTGAACCCCGAAGATGACATTCAGAAAATGGCACTACAAATCGTTTTTAAACCAGAAATCCAAAAAATACTAGATTTATTCAGACATGCCTGGAACAACCATAGACTAAGAACTGCTAACAATCGTACACCAACACATATTTGGATGGAGGGCATGCTAGCCAACAGGGAGCAACATTCAACAGCTATAGACAATGTCTTTAGAAATGATCCCTACAGCCAAGAAAATATTGAAAATGGCTTGGCAAGACATGGCATACGGCTCGATCAGTTGCAAGCAAACAATGATGATCTTGAACGAGCAGTGATAGTGCCACAACCACACATTATCCTGAGCTCTGAACAACAGCAAGATCTCCAAAATGCAATGACTGGAACAACTGACTTAAAGGACAGGTATCTGCTTTGTTAGACAGATTCAAAACATGTTCTAATTGAAAGAACATAATGTGACTGCAAAAAACTATTAAGTGTGAGGGGATATTATTCACTATTACTGTAAATGATAGGCTACAAGATATAACTCCAAGAATAAACGCCCGTTTCAAAGAACCGACCTGTGTCGTGAAGAGAGCTACAATGACCATCCACACTCCTCCTTTCTTCCCTGCTTCTATCTCCCTCCTCTCCTCTTCTGTTTCCAATACCGTTCTCCCCAACTACACTGGGTAACACCACTGAAAATACACACTAGAAAAAATACTTTTTGGTTCAGTAAATAATACTTTGATTATTACATGTCACTTGTTAGACGCTTTTATCCAAAGCGACTTACATATTCAATACTGTGGACAATCCCCACAGGAGCAATTTGGGGTGAAGTGTCTCAGGGACACAACGACATGCTGACTGCAGTGGGACTCGAACTTGCTATCCTCTGATTTGAAGATCAGCGCATTAAACCACTGCGCCACACGCCTCCCATATTATGTGTTTGAATTCTAGAAGAAATTACTAATAATGTTCTTTTACTCAACATCTCTCCTTTTATGTAATGTGTTACTTGAATTTGCAAGTAATTTGTTATCTTCATTTTGTTAAGTATATTTAAATCATAGCAACAAGTAAATGTAAAATCTGATTTATTATTCCTATAGGTTGACTTACAGCATATGTCAACATCCATATCATGTTTGAAGTACTTAACAAATCAAACGAATGGAACACAATTCTGAGCTTCCGAACCAGGCTAATACAAAGTCCCTCTTAAAACATGGCCTAAGTTAGAAGTTACTGCTCACAGGACAATAAATTGTTTGGCACTTGAACGCCCATAAAACTGCAACTTGTAGAATGACTTAAGTTTATGAATAAATAAAACAACAAATAAATGATGATATATTATTATACATTTAGCTACCAGCCAGGAGTTACATGTATCCCTATCTTTACCAGCAGCAGCATAAGGGACATTTTGCACAATGTTACATCCAATGTACTTTTATTAAAGTAACATTCTTTTTAAACTTTGTATGACGGGCTTTGCAATAACACATGGTATTAACATCAGAGCATTTAAGTGCTTAATTAATAAGTAGGGGGTCAAAAATGTACCGTCGAGAACAAAGCAACAATTGAGGTATCATTAGTGCACTTCCTGACAATGTTGGTGACAAAGTTCAAACAAAGTTTCCATATTTATGGCAATAATGTCAAATTTCACCCAGTGCAAAATTGCAGTAATACTTTCTCCCTCATCTTATCGTCATACTCTGCACACCCTCCCAATCCTCCTCCTACTCCTCTCTTCCTCCTCACGAGTCTTTCAATGACTGGTTCAGTATGTCGTGAAGCTCTTGTTCCTCTGTAATGCCTCTTGGTAGGAACAACGTCATAGCACAGGTTGAGGCATATGGCAAACGACGCACGCCGGCCTCCTGTGTATAAAAGTCAATGGAGGGCTTGTTTGGAAAGCCAAGCGTTGGAACTTCATCTGCCCCAGTGATGAAAATCAGCAGGTCCTCAAATGTCAGTTCAGTCAGTTTGTCTGCCAATGACAAAAGTGTATATTGGAATAATATTTATTTTCATTTTTTAAGTCAAATGTGGAACATAATATCACTAAAGTAATTGAACATCAAACATTAATCAATAATGTAGTTTACATTTATTTGGCTTTATGGTATATTGACATCAACATGTGTATTTGCCCCTTTTTGTATTTGCATTAGCTACATTGATATTAAATTAAATCGATTTTCTTTTTGTAAAGCATCCATCAATAACAGTATTTACTGAGTTATAGTCATTTCATATGAGGTGCTTTTACATTTTCCTTAAGGTATCAAATGTACCTTCGATGAGGTTTAGGACCAACTCCCAACTGTATATCGTGTCCTCCTCTTTTTCCCGGTGATTTGTTCCTCTTGGACTGTATTCATATTTGAATATGGCCTTAAAGGAGGATTTTGTCAGCGGGGTCCTCATGTTGGTGAAGCAGGGAAGGAAGGCAATCCAGTTGTTCCTGACCAGGTCCCACAGGTTCCCAAAAGCATTCATGCCCTCCGTGAATTGGTTCACCATCTTGGCCATTCTATAAGCCAACAAAGATCAAAAATGTATATAACCTGAAGAAAAACTGATGTGTTTTTTTGGAAAAGACTAAAAAGCAGTGATAATAGGAAAGAGCACAACATATTCAGTGTTCAAAATGTTAAATATTAGTAGCATACATTAAGTTATGGCTTTTATATTAACATTGTTTTATAATGTCTATGACTATTTTTTTGTTTATAAGTGTTTTTGTTTACCTGAGAAATATGTAGTGCTTAACTACATAGGCATCAATCAATCAATCAATGTTTATTTATATAGCCCAATATCACAAATGTTACATTTGTCTCAGTGGTCTTCACAGTTTGTACAGAATATCAGTATGACAATACGACACCCTCTGTCCTTAGGCATAGATCTTCGGAATTTCTCCGATAGAGGCACTGAAGATGCCAGGGACGCCACACTCAGATCCAGTCCCCCAAGTCTTGCTGGAGGGCAGACAGGTCGTCTGCAGTCTTGCACTGTAGGATCTTAGAGATAAAACAATGTAGCCGGATTGATCAATTACAAAGGTTTAGTAGAAATGCTTTTTATGCTTTTACAAACTTTCACTGACCAAGAAGGAATGTATTTTTTTCTATCAAATCCTAACAAATATGAATTAATAACATAAAAATAATCAGGCACCCTTTTTGCTCTGCTTTGAACATCCGGATCAGGCAGCACACTGCAGTCAAATTGCTCCAGTTGAGGCTCCTGGCCGCACATCAGCTGGTACAGGCTGGGATCCAGGGCTTTGATACACGGACCTCCGTGTGCCACTGACCACGCAATTACGCGGCCTGCTTGGAAATACTTGTGGCCATCTAATGCCACTTGGTCATAGGTAAGGAAGACCTGACCAGCCTTTCCCTCGAATATTCCCATGGATGTTTGTACTTCTATCATCAAGAGTCTACAATAAATCAATTGAGAAAAAAATACAGTACTATAACTTTGCAGTCAACCTGAAAACGAGGACACATTATGATTAAGAATCATACACTAAATGAGGTTATTCAGACCTGAAAAACTCTCTCTGTGGTCCACCCATGTCATCTCCATCTTCTCCTACAAATTCTACGTAGGGGGAATTGTTCCAGCTGAATGCAAGCCTTGAGATGGCTTTTATTGCACTCTCAATAAGTTTCTTCCTCCTGATGCAGATATTACTGACTAGGCCATCACAAACGAATTCCTTTCTGAAGTCAGTTAAAAGGACGGCCAGATCCACTTCTTCCTAAATCATTTAAAATGTATAAAGTCCATTATACATGACTGGTGATTGGTGAAGAGGGGTTGTCTGTCTTGGGTACTGGTGCTTTCGGAAATGTAGCGAAAATGATTGCATTTAGTATGTGTCATTATCAGTTCCTGGAAAAAAATGTTGTCCTATTTTTTAATAATGACAAATAAAACTTACCAAGGGAAAGACATCACTTTCCAAAGCCCCAAAAGCCTCGCCCTCTTCCTCCTCATCAGAATCATCAATTACAAAGTCATTGAATGAATTCCTAGAAAAAAAACATGTTTCTTTATTTTAAGAGGATATATAAATAATATATAATAATAATATATAATATATAATAATTATTATTATTATAATTAATTATTATAATATATATATATATATATATATAATAATATATAAAGGATGAGAACAGGGTATTCAGTTTGCTTACATTCAAAACCAATACACTGCGTTAATTATGTATAAAACACCATTATCTATAAATACCTGTTTGGTTGTTCCAAACGTGACCTTCTGTAAAAGACCTTGAAAGTAAAAATGGTGCATGAAATGTTAATGTCCTTATTAAAACGTATATACACTACAAATACTGAACTATACAGCCATATAAAGCTTTACCTCTGGAGTCCCAGCATTTATCCATTGTGCGGAATGCAACATTTCCACCTGTTGATTGACAAGAGGTAACAATTACATCCAACCGTCTTTTACAATGTTTATTTTCGAAAATCTCCTGACATGAATTCATAATAAGATATTTTTTACATACATCAACATCCATAGATACAGAAGTTGATCCCGCAGTTTCAGTGACGGCCGAGGTAGAGGCGGCCGAGGCAGAGGGTGCTCCTTGGGAATCAGTAGCCGAGGTAGAGGTGGCCGAGG